>JAOTAX010000196.1:7993334-8030451 GCA_025629825.1 Erythroxylum guanchezii | reverse complement strand
AAAAATTATTGTTATTTCATATTAATTGTCATTATTATTTATTATTAAGATTTTTGAAAACATGGTTGATGTAAACAATAAACTAGTAAAGTATACAGTATAACTGTACAATATACCAATATGGACTATTTTGTAATTTTTAAAAATTTTAGGGACTATTTCATAAATTTATAAAATTACTCAAAGCGGTACCCAGTATCGACAGGTACCGGTACGGTTCTATTTTAGAACTCAATCTAATATCAAGCCCTATACTGTATTCATAACTTTGGTAGTAATTGAACAACAATGGTAACTAATCCAATGGTGGCTTGACTAGTGACAGCCCTTTGCAATTGGTTTGTAATTTGAAAGCGTTAAATATGAGGTTTCCAAAACCAATCTTCGTTTTCTTTAAATTTTAACTTTTCATAATCTTAATAAATTGAATTTGCATAGGCATATCGTTTTAATTTTAATCATTATATTATGATCACCAATAAAAAATAGAAATTTGAGTTATAAAATTAAAGAAAGCTCTTATCTCATTATTAAGAAATCGAGATATGATTACATCATATATGCACAGTGAAAAAAAATTCTTTTAAATTTCTTAAAAACTAATATCACCCTAATTTTATAAAATTATTAAATCCATAAACATAATAAAGTTTGAATTGTAAATTGTGTCTTATTATGAAGGTTGATTTCATGTTTTATAGCTCCTTTTAACATCCATAAGTTATGTGAAAATTACAATAATTGTATAAGTGTCTGGCTTCTAATAGTATTTACACAAACAAATTGAGAAAACTCTATAAGTAGTATAAAAAGGGATAACCTAATACTATTGGGTCATGCAAAGCCTACTTCTATATATAATATGACTTAAAATTTTAAATAATTAAAATTAATTAAAATTTAATTAAAATCATAATTAGTTACAAATAAATACGAATTAAGTCTTATTAAGATCTAATGTATAGTATTGATGTTAACTTATTAAATATATTTTATTTTGATCATAAAATTTCTCAAACTTTATAATCAAATTCAATTTAATTTAATTATCTTTTCTCTTTTTATTCATTCTTTATATGAGATCTGTTAAGTTCTCAAATATATTTGAATGAATATAAATTAAATTCTTGAATATATCTTTAATTCTCCAATTAAATAAGGTACATCTATAGATTAATATTGGCATCTAATAATATAAAATTATTTTATCATACAATTTTCTTATTAAACATAAAATATAAAATTAATCTTTGTCCTATTTAGGACTAATCATATTATTTTTCAATAATAGTAATTGATTCTTCGAATAACGTTTGTAAATTATTTTCAAAGTATCATTTAACATTAGTTAAGAATTTATCGAATCAATACTAATCAAAAATAATGGAAATTTCTTAATTAGGTACTAAGCGAGAATAAATAAACATTATCTCTAATTGCTTTACAATACTAATTAAAATCTAATATTGATCACTCAACTATCTCTATACGATTATACCATAAACAATGAATACTAGTTAAGTTACCCTTGATTAGGATAAGTCCTATATAAGATTAAGATATAAAAATAGTTATGTGAGATATTTTGAATATCTCGAGTTAAATGATCTCTTGTACAATCATCATAACGAGTGTTTCTATAGATACACAAATAATGTTTCATATAAAATTCTCATATTAGGTAAGTTTAATAAACTTGTTCTTTAATAAGCACCCATCTATTTATTTAAGTATATCTATGCTTTTGTTTAGGAGATTAACTACTTTCTTCATAACGAAGAAATGTAACATGTACTAATCTTTTTTATTTTATTAATGCCTAATCTTAATCAATGTTTTAAAAATCAAACCAAAAATTAAATTAGTAAGATAAAAAGTTTAAGGTTTAAGGGGTCAATTGGTCTTTGGTTGTTATAAAATCAGTATATAGTAAAGATTGAACAAAATTAAAGAATTTTAAAAAATACTAAATAAGGAGTCTATCATTGTCCATGGAAAAGTTGAAATTTAATTAAAAAAAGAGTGTTAAATAAAAATCAGCTAGTTTATTTATAAAGATTGGTTAGTTTATGAAAACCAGTGAGTTAATTAATAAACCGCTGATTTTTAATAACAAGAATTATCAAAATAAATCAAATGAAATTAATTCAAGATTTTTATAGTTGAACTGGTTCGATTTTTTAAGCATTATTCTTAATGAAGCAATGACAAAGAATAATTTATAAATATAATCTGATTATCAAATCTGATTATAATTTTATTTATAAAGTATATTTATCACATAAAATTTATTTTATAAATAAATAACTAAATAAAATAGATATAAATAAGATAAAGAATGCTTTTAATTAATTAATTATGCCACAAATATATAATTTGTAGAATACTGCTTGCTTTATCCTACTAACCAATTATCCACAATTTCATTTTATGCAATATCCTTAATTTAAGCACATGAAATGCTTTGGTAAAATACTTTAAAGTTGTAACTTTTAAGCAATGGTTAGAGTATCCTAATTCCCCAATGTATCGGATATGATCCAAATCATTATCATAGATTAGGTAGAGGAGAGTTAATTGATTTTCAGTGGCCCTACTAGAAGTAATAATAAGAATGAGTTGTAAGCACTTGTCTATCCCCTTGTGTATTGTTACCGTTATTAGGTTTGGCCATGCGAATGCCTAGTTGAGGTAGTGTACTCAACTAACAGTCGTCGCCAACTTCCTAAATTGTGTGTTTCTGTTAGAAGAGACCTTCGTGGGGCTTGAGCATGAGCCAGCTTAGACGGAAGATAAGGCTACTGTCAGCCTGCGTTCGCATTGTTTAGCTGTTTTCTGTATTTTCTCTCTCTGTACTCGGTTGTATTATTGTATACTTTGTTTCTTTTGAGTGATCTAATGATTGAGTGGCTTTTGTATTTCCTAACTTTATAAAGTTAAATGTTTTACTTTTGAAAGAGACAGGACTTTCTTTTCTTTTTTTTTATGGAGTGGTTGGATTGGAGTAGATAAATATGAATTTAAATAAATTATTTATCCACAAATTTTCCAAGTTTGACAGCCGCGGATAAAGATCATCCTCAGGAGAACGCCTGTCAGGAAATATAACGGCCCAATCATCCTGCGACAAGTATTACTGTTTGGTTTCACTCTTTGTATATAGTATTTCAATAAAGCACGTGCTATTTTCTCGACTCATTTAGCTCTAGATGGCTAATGATTCATAATTGTTATAGCCTCCTTTGAATCACATTAATTTATGAAATTAAATGTTTTTTTAATGATAGAGGTGTCGTGGTGGAGTGCGTTCACCTTAATTAAAGTTTGTTAATGCCATCACTTTTGACCTAAGTAACAATGTCGTAAGCTACAAATATTTTGACAAAGTTGGATTGCTAGAAGTAAGATATTCAAAATGATCTTATTTGTCATCATACGAAACTATTCTTCGTCATCATCTTTATATTTTGGACTTGAAAACATTAAAACTTAAAATATTTATATTCTTTTTAGGAGTTTTTCTTGGGGATAGATGCAAAGTTATAAATTTTATATCATACCAACCGATACCGGCTAAAAAATAGTACAAAATATTATTGTTTGGTATCGGCTGTTAGTACTGACGATTTCGTTCAGACAGACAATATTTAAAATGCTGGCCAAATGTTAGCTAACATCGTAAAATTTAAAAATTTAAGGGACCAAGACTCTACGTTTGTCACTCTCCCTCTCACACACATTTTTTATTTTACTCTCTCTCTCCTCTCTATCTCCAGCCCTAGCTGCCCAATGTCCCAGCCCCAGCCCCAGTCCCAGTCCTAGCCTAGCCCTGCGATCATCTCTACCTCACGCAAGGTGTTGTCGTCGACCACCATTATCTATAATCGTCTCTCCCGCAATTTGTCGTCTCACCTGCCTAGTGCCTGACCGCACAAGCCTCCACCTTTAGTGCCTTGGTCGCTAGTCACCACTGCCCCACACCTTCGGGCCTTTAGTCGCTGCAAAGTCTGTCCAACAACTCACTTGGATAAATCAGATAAGGATTTCGAATTTTACAAATCCAGATTCAAAATCAACCGACCCAACTCGACCCAACCTTAATTGACCAACCCACTTGTTGACTCGCACCAATCTAGGGATTTAGCTCAGTAAAGGTTGCAAAAAATTGCAACAAAATTTGTAGAATTGTGAAGTTGTGAATTATGAAATTATGGAAATTGATTATAGAATTTTGGAATTGTGGAATTGTATTGATCACTTGATCAGCTGATTGTTAATCTGAATATTGAATTATGTATTTGTGACTTTGTGTTGTCTAGTAATTCTGTATGTTGAATTGTTGGTTCTTGGTGAATTGCGTTGGATTAAATTAAATTGTGTAGTGTATTGTGTATGTTGATTGTGGAGTTAATTTGATTAAAAAACTTTGGATGTTGATTAAATTGGAGAATGAAATATTGTTAAATTAATGTTAAGAATTAGAATTTTAGTAATAATGTTGATTAAAATTAGTTAAGAAACTAAGATATTGATAAGCATTACAAATTGAATTGTATAAGCAAACAAAATATATTAATTTATAGTTGAATTGTAATACCTCCTATACGAAACCTACAACCATCCACACATAAGACAACCAATTTTCTGTACATACATTTACAATATGCATTTCAGTTCAATGCTATACATATACATATTACAAAACTCCCCAATGCTTAACATTATCATTTAACAGTAGTAAAACATTTTTACATTTACATGATAATCCAAAAAAAACATACAGTTTCCTTTAACCATTACATGTACAATCATATTTAACTAAAAACGCCTTCAAAAAGTACTTTTTCTTCTATCTGTTGGCCTTGGTCCCTGCAGATGTTCCCTGTGTCTCACTCCTATAACTTGGACCTACACAAATTAACACTCGTGTTAAGCTTGAAAACTTAATGGGGAAATACTTAGTTTAGATAACCACTCACAGCAGTCATCCACCAAGCACATACATTCATAAACATCATATAAATACAAATAATGATGGCATACTTAATCAAATAAATAACGAAAACATGCTTCAATATTTTTTTCATATACCATAAATTCACCTTCAAAACTCAAACATTGATATTCAACACTCAATGATACAAATTATTAATGCAAATGCTCATCAATACCATGTACCACTGTTTCTAAACCATGAGAATCATTGAGCACAACTGTTTTCAACCCACAATCAACTATAGCTTGGAGTTTGGACAACTAATTCATGCCTAAGATCAATTCAAATTCATGGATAATTAACTCTATCAGATCAGTTGCAAACTACTTCCCAAGGACCAAAATAGGGCAATCTCTATACACTTTATTCACATATACACTATGTCCCAATGGATTAATCATATGTATATCACATGCTAGTCGATCTATTAATAACATTCTATCACACACTCTTTGAAGACTCGCGACAACTCGAAATTATTTGGTTTCTCTCCCTACCACACTATCAGTTGACTTGTCATTAGCTTCACGAGCTCCTTCAATCTCTACTATTTATAAGAAAACATGGACATCTACATTAGGCCAACACTAAAACCAAACCATATCACACATTATTAGACTCTTATTGGTCAAAACCTCCTAAACCGGGCTCTGATATCACAAAATATAACACTCCTATACAAAACCTACAACTATCCACACATAAGGCAACCAATTTCCTGTATATACATTCACGACATGCATTTTGGTTCAATGTTATACATATACACATTAAAAAAACTCCCTAATGCTTAACATTATCATTTAATATTAGTAAACATTTTTACATTTATATAGTAATCCAAAGAAACATACAGTTTCCTTTAATCGTTTGCAAATTTCACAATTCATATATTAAGAAATCATATGATATACATTTCAAGTCATAAAATCTATATCTATGTTCATGCATGCAAGTCATAACTAATCACCATTAGAAGGGTGTCAAAATCCCACATGTATAATCTTACTATACACATATGAGCAATACATATGCAAACAAATTATTTATGTACATGTAAGTTTTCTTTAGAATGCATTATGCCCAATCTTAAATTCCAATGTTCAATTACCCAATTTACATATGGTAAGTCCTATTTCATTTAGTTCTAGGTGATTGAAAATTTTCATACACATTCATAAAGGTTCAGATAAGATTTGATAAAAATCATAAATGAAACAATGCCACGGTTGTGATAGACACTCTCTCCATTCATACCACTACTTGTTCCTTAATATTCATATAGAAAAAGTCAGATTTGGGTTTAGAAGTCTTTTAGACATTTTTTTCTCTATGTCTATAGTTTCTACAACATTAACAATTAGACCATTTGGACTTCTAAATCATGAGATATAGGCAAAATATCATAAGTTGCTCCAAAACAGGGGCAACATCAGGTCACCTTTTTCGATCTCAATTTTAAAGGTCATAGAGTTAGGATTAGGTTAGAGTCCCTTCTAGAGATATTTATATTTATGTCTTAGGTTTTATATGCAACTAAAAATCACACAATTTGGAGGTATGTATGTTGAGTTATGACTCAAACAAAACCTAAAAAGAATTCTACTACATGATACTCTCTTGTCATATACAGCCAAGTTCATGCAAAGTAACACCAAAATAACGCCAAAGCAACATCCCAACAACAATTCCACGTAAAAATGAATCTTTATATCTATTCAATCATACACAAATACAGAAATCAACTAAGTGAAGTCCCAAACCTTAAAATTAGCAAAGTAGTTCTTCTAATGCTTTTCCTTCCCTTCCTTTTTAGGTTTGCTTGAATCACCAAATGAAAAATGATGGGATGAAGAAGGTGAAATGGAGAGGAGAAAAATATGAAGTTATGCCATCAAAGTTTCATCCATCTCGCCTCTTCATATGCCTTTTCATGAATTTCTAGTCTTAGACACATGTTTTAATCCCATTAGACCATATGTCACAATCCTATTAGACCATGTGTTACAATCCTATTGGACCACGTGTTATAATACTATTAGACCATGTGTTGCAATGTTATTGGAACATGTATTAAAATTCTATTGGGCCATTTATCACAATTTTATTAGACCATGTGTTACAATTCTATTGAACACATATGCTTTAATCTTATTGTTACAATTTTATTAAACCATGTGTTGACTTTAGGAAAATTGCATATTGGTCCTCCTTCTTCCTTTAGTTCCCATATTATCCTATAATCTTATCAATTTATTTCATTCTCCTATGTCTTAAGTTTCTAATGACATAAATTTCATGTAATTTGGTTAATTATATCAAGAGTTATACCCTAAAAACACTACAGGCTGTTCGAAAACAGGGACAGTAGCCATAACTCAACTTCAAGCCAAAATTCAAAATCTTAGACGCACAATAAAATTTGGTTCCTTTATAAAAGTTTAAGATCTATGTCTCTAGCTTAATTTCCAATCGGAATTATCTAATTTGGAGGTCTACAGACCAAGATATGGCCAAATTACAGAGGTATGTTTAGTGAAACCTATCCATTTAGTGAGGTACACATCTCAAATCAACTAACTTCGGTCTTATCGTGCAAGAGCAACACAAAAATACATCCAATTTAACCAAAAAAATCCTATTTGCTTATGTAATACTTCTTTTATCAATTCCCCTGACATCACACTCATAATCCAAGCAAACATATCAAAATTTTCCATACATATTTCACGTCTAAGTATGTAAGTCCAAGCCTAAGCGAACAAATTATCTATTTACCTATGTCTTTTACATTAAGTACCATTATGTCTCTTACTATACTTAGATGTACTTAATTCATTATGTTCACTTCTTAATACACCTTAGACAAGCTATAATACTTCTAGGGTACATGTTAAGGCGTTACATGAATTATGTGATTATATAAAATAAGTTGTAAACTTATAGTTGTGAGTTATAGTTAAAATTAAATAGGTTATACTTGAGAGTGTATATCTTTAGTTTATAGTTGAATGATGTTATCATACAAAATGAGTTATTTTAAATAAAATGTACATGTGTGTTATGTAATTGTGCATGTTGAGTACTTGAATTGTTGATTTTTGACTTATTTATGAATTGTATTGGACGAAATTGGATTATCTAGTGTATTTTTACTCTTCATTGTGGATAACTTGAGTAAGAAACGAAGAATGTTGATTAAAATTGTTGAATGAAAGATTATTAAATTAAATTTGGAAATTATGATTTTTGTAACAATTTTGATTAAAATTAGTTAAGAAAACAAAATAATTATAAGCATTACAAATTGAATTGTATAAGTAAACAAAATATATTAGTTTACAGTTGAATAATGAGATTACATAAACTAAGTTGTAAACTTATAATTATAAGTTATGGTTGAAGTTGAATATGTTATAGTTGTGAGTATATGTATTTAGTTTATGGGTGAATAATGTAATCATGCAAAATGAGATATATTATATAAGATGTCTATATGTATTGTGTAATTGTGTATGTTGAATACTTGAATTGTTGGATTTTGACTTATTGGTAAATTGTATTAGATGTGATCGAATTTTGTATGATGTAATCATACAAAATGAGTTATATTCTATAAGATGTATATGTGTATTGTGTAATAGTGTATAAGACGTAATCATACAAAATGTATGTGCATTGTGTAATTGTGTATAAGATGTATTATATTTTATTTATTTTGATATGAAGTTATTAAGTTAATTTTGACATATGTCTTCATTTATTTTTGTAGATAAATGGAAAAAAGTTCAAGTAATCTTAATAATTCATCTACTTCAGAAAAATACAATGATCAAACTTGGGCTCATGTTGGATTAGTTTCTGGAATGAAGAATCATACCATTCATTTGTTTGTAATAAGTATTGGACAAGTGGAGGAATCACTAGATTAAAAAAGCATTTAACTGGGGTCAAAAGTAATGTTAAACCTTGTAAAAAAGTGAGTCATGATGTGAAATGACAAATGAAGAATTTACTTGAAGAGTATCAGCACGGGAAAGATAGAAGGTAGAGATTGAATTACGAAATTGGTAGTGAAAGTTAGTATGTTGGTGCTTAAGATGATTGTGGGAATGTTAAGGTGGTAGTATTCGTACCCAATAAGAAGTAAATATTGCACCTGATGTTAGGAAAAAAAATAAGGCAGGTGTCTATTTTTTTTTTAATCTACAAACAACTCGTGGACCTTAACCTTCAATTCATAGCGCCTTACAATTAAGAGATGCTACTGATAATATGGATGTGGCAATGGCTAAATGGTGGTATGATTCAAATATAACATTCAATGTTTCCCAGTCTTATTATTGTTAGTCTATGGTAGATGTTATTGCCTTTTACAGTTCAGGATACAAAGCTCCTTCAATTGATAACTATAGATGTAAACTTTTAAGCAGCTTTATTTATGAAATTAAAAGCTATTTGGATGAAAAAGAATGATTTGACCTACTTTTGGGTGTTCAATAATATGTGATGGTTAGACCAATAGAAGACATGAGTCTATTATTAATTTTTTGGTTTATTCTGTAAAAGGCTCAATGTTTTTGAAGTCTATTGATGCATCTGACCTTGTTAGGAATGTTGATACTCTATTTGAAATATTCGTTGAAGTTGTGAATGAAGTTGCGCTAGAAAATATTATTCATTTTATTACTAACAATGATTTTGCTTATAAAACGAATGGAAAAAGATTGTAAAGTAAGTATAATTTTTCAATTGGACTCATTATGCTGCATAATGTCAAAAAATTAGTGGTTGCTAGGTATTTTCTTATTATTGATGAGACTGTACAAAAAGTAAAAAAGGTGACCAAATTTATTTATAATCATGCATGAGTCTTAAATTTCATGAGAAATGATTTCACCAATGGCATATTTGTCGTCTTGCTATTACAAGATTTGTAAAAAATTTCTTATCACTTTAGTATTTTATTATGATCAAGAAAGAGTTGATACGAATGTTTACAAGTGATAAATGAGTTGCTTCTCAGTATGCTAGGCCTAATGCTTGATTAAAGGTTTCCATAATTATACTTGAAGATTTTGAATTTTGGTCCTAATGCCAATTTATCATCCAAGTTTTAAGCCTTTAGTGAGGGTACTTTGTCTAGCTGATAGTGATAAAAAGGCAATAATAGGTTACTTTTATGATGCCATGGAGAAGGTGAAGGAAACAATTAAGACCAATATAAAAGAAAAGCTTTCTTTATACATACCTTTTCTTGCATGCATCAATGAGAGATAGAAAAGGCAACTTTACTCTTCGTTGTTTGTAGTTGGGGCATTTTAAATCTTAGTGTCTATTTTAGACTAAGTTTTACAAAGAAAGCTGAAGTTAATAGGGGAATGCTATTAACTATTACAACAGTTATTGCATATGAGATGATGGAAGATCTCCTAAGCTCACAAATGGAGATTTATAAGGAGGCTTCAAGTGACTTTGGGATGCCTATTGTTAATTGTCAAAGAGACAATCTTAGTCCAGGTATATATATATATATTTCACTTTTGTCACTTGGTGAAAATTAATCATCACTTTATTTTGTTTGTAAAGCTACTTTTGTTGTCTTACAATTTACGGTTTCTTAGTGGGACTAATTCGAAAGTGGTGTTCCAAAATTGCAAAAGTTTGTAATCCAAATTTTAATTCAATGTGCGAGTGTAACGGGTGTAATAGAAATTGGAATACATTTGAATTTATCCATTTAAAAAATGAATAAATTGGAGTATAAAAGATTGAATGACTTGGTCTTTATTTGATATGATTTAAAGCTTCGGGAAATGTATGTTATTATCATTATTAAGTTAGATATAATTTCTTATAAATTTTTAATAATTATTTTTATTGTTTATTAGTACTCGTAATAAATCAAGTAGTTCAGTAGATCCAAATTGCATTGATAATATTGATCTTTTAGTAAATTTGGTTTCTGAAGAACTATGTTTGATAAATGATAGTGACTTAGAAGATAATCTTGGATAGGAAAATACTAATATTTGGTGTAATGAATTTGAATGATAGTAATGATTAGACTCTTCTTAATGATAAGAGTTTTATACCAAATAAGAATTGGGGTCAGTGTAGCTTTAGTTGATATTCGATTGATTGAAGTTGCAAGTTTTTATTTCTCCCTTTCTTTTAATTTCACTCATTTGATGTATTTGTTAAATTCTATATATACAATATAATTGTAAATATTTTTTTATGTTTTATTTATAGTTCTTCTGCACAAACTTTTATTGCAAATTGTAATTGTTATAGAGTCATAAATATTTCTTAATCCTTTTATTTGATGTAATTATTATTTATTATATGGTGAAATTGTAATATTTTAAATACTTTGTATTGTTCTTAATTTTATATTTGTATGTGATTAAATGATCTTTTTTTCATATTAATTGTGGTTATTATTTATATGTGAAAAATAATATTAATTAAAATTAATAAGTTGTTGTTATTTTAAATGTCTATTATTATGAATTATAAATTATACAGTACAATATATTGAAGAAAAATTTGTAATTTTAAGAAAATTCGGGGACTATTTTATAAATTTTAAAAATTATTCTAAACGGTACTCGATGTTAATCGATACTAGGATAACACTGTACCGGTATAATATTCATATCGTTGGACAGATGATGACAAATTTGTGAACTTAAATTTAAAATATGGAATCATTTAAAGTTGGCAGAAGATGTGAAGAATTCATAAAGACCTGGACTGCTCGTAATGGATCAATAGAAACAAAGGCCCATTTAGACATCCGTACTGCACAATTAAGCTCTTTAATAGCTCCAAGTTTATCAGAAGGCAAAATTTATGCGAGCACAAGTAGACAATGGTTTGCGGTATGCCATCTCCATGCTTATAATCTCATATTTAATTGCTTTGGACAAAGAGCATGTGTGTTGCTTCTTAGGATCATGAATTTTGTTACAGAATATATTTTTAGAAAGAGTTGTTCATTTTTGAAATTAAAAAACATAAAATACAAAAAGTTTTATTTATTAGTCGAACGAAATACTGTTACATGTCATCCAGTGAGGAATATCCAAAAGTTGATTCAAGTCGAATGTTTAGAAAATCGTCTCTTTTTCTATACTGTTTAATTTTCAAACATTCAATCCCAGAAAGATGGGTGATTCATACACTAACTGCTAAGATTCAAATCACAGTTAAAAGCAGTGAAGAACAGTGAGTCGAAAAGCGTAAAACAAGAAATTTGAGGAATAGAGCTGAGCTAAAAAGCCACAGCAGTAAATCCAAAAACAAAATAAACTAGTAAGCTCGAGTCATCTTTATTTTTGGCATTGCCTTCTTCATCTGACGAGCACGTTCTTTTGCTTCTCTTTTGCGGATGGCATCAGCACTAAGCTTTGCTTCGGCCTCCTCCATCATCTTTTTCTTCTCGGCTTTCTTTCGCTGTATAGCTTCTTGCCTTGCATTCTGAAGTTCTTTATATGCTTCCTGTGCAGCCTTCGATCTGGCTGCCTCTGTTTTAGATCGAGCCTGGAGTTGGTTGAAGCAATATTTATTAAATCTTCATCCAATACATTATTACATATAGCAGCCAACATCATATTAGCTTATATGATCTGACAAACCTGTGAACTCAGCTTGTAGCGCCCAATCAGATCAATATAATAAGGAATCAAAGCTACCAAGCGACTCATCTCAGCCATGTTCTTCGCATCAGGAAGTGCAAATTTGAACAATAGCATCTTCTTGTGTTTGCCAGCATGTTGATCAGAAAAATGCATTGAAATGAAGCCCTTGCCATGTTTCTCAAAAGCCTTCTCACCAAAGACCTGCAGATGTTCATATCGCTTGGTCAAAGATCTAATAAATACATCACTTGATACTTAATCCACCATTTACATCTTATCACCAGTCACGTAGTTAAAGTGACTCTATAAATATTGAGCATATAGATCAAGCAGACCCGGGAAATAAACACCAATAATCATAGGTGTAGAAAGAACCTCCAGAAAATTAGACCAAAACCCATAGGGAAGTGTTAGGAACCTGACCTTAGAATAATAGACTATTACTATAATATTGCAGTATAACTATGGTGTTTACACCACTATCGTAGAGAAATATAGTTTTTCTCCCCTAACCAGAGCAGATTTGCTCCTCAGAAGGTGAATCCTTCTGTCACTATCATCTCTCAAATATTCTGCCTACCTCTCCCTTCTTCTTGTCCCCCTTTTATAACCATCCTAGGTAACAGATTCTGTTACAACCAAATGATTGGTTGTCAGTACTATTAGCTAACTAACTACCCGAATACATAATAGTGTACTCCCCTACCGACTACTCCTCTGCCCTCTGCTTATTCTTCCTACCATCTAATGATCCTAACATTGCCGCCTCCTTGAAGAGCAGCCTTGTCCTCAAGGCTGAAGGGATGAACCATGGTGCGGCAATCCAGAGCTATACCGTTCCCCGCCGCAGCTTCTGCTTCCAATGCAATTATTTCTCCATTGTCATCCAAGGTTTTGTTGTCATCTAATATTAACAGCCGGAGTTGTCGTTCTGGACATTGATGGAGGGGATGAAATTTCTCCCCACATCGGAAGCACAGCCCCTTGGCCTTGCGATCCTTCAGCTCTTGGTATGAAAGGTGTCGCAAGCCTCGATTCTTCTCCGTGGATAGCCTTCGGTCCCCTTCCCCTGGTCTAGTCGGCGTCGGGAGGTGAGAACCGACGCCTCAGGTCGGCGATCGGGGCTGGAAACTATGGCCCGTCGCACTTCGGGTTGGACCCGACCCGTCCTCTGCGCGACCCGCTTCATAACCTGTAATATTAGAAGACCCCGACTCCGTATAAGGAGGTTGACCCCGACTCTGGCCGTTGAACCCTACCTCTCCTCGGTGACGCCAGATGCGATGTCTTGGGTTGGATGATTCAAAGCCCCTTTGATCCCCGTACAGCTCCTCCTCCACAGCTCTCGCTACTCTCATCATCTGAACCCTATTGATTGGACTGAAGGTTCGCACCCTTCGTCAGATCTCCGTCCGCAACCCACTTATGAAATAGCCCATCAGTTGTGCCTCCGGTAAACGTCCCACCTGAGAAGACACGAACTCGAAAGCTTCAATGTATTCCTCTACCGTACTAGTTTGCTGCAAATCGGAGAGCTCCTCAAATGGGTTCTCAAACCTTCTTCCACCATATCTGTCAATTAGGGCTTGTTTTAGCTTCCTCCATGTGAGCTCCCCTTCCGTCTCTCGGAAGAGATTGAACCAGTGAATGGTCGATCCCTCCATGCTCAATAACGCCAGTTTGATCTTCACCTCCTCCGAAGTGCCATGGACCTCGAAATAAACTTCTGCCCTAGTGATCCACCCTACCGGATCTGATCCATCGAACATGGGCAAGTCCACCTTGCGGACTGACATCCGATACTCCTCCATGGTGTCAAAGGATTGCTCCATCGGAATTGGTTGTCACCTTTCACCAGCCATCGCCGCCGCCCTCTCTGAGGCCTCACCACTCCCCTGTCCTTCCTCTGGCCGTTTACCCAGTACTTTGCTCATTTCCAGCAGCAAGTTTCGCTGCATCTCCATCATGGCCATTCGCATGGATGACTGCATCTCTTCTATCCCAGCTACAAGACTGGCCATACGAGATTCCAAAAGCTCAACTCTGTCCGACATCTTTGGTGGCATCAAGGTATGTTATTCTGACTTTGTTGTTGTGTTTGTGAAAACCCTCCCGAAACTGGTCCTCCCCTCTCTTCGGTATCCGGCAGGTCGGACCAATTGTTAGGAACCTGACCTTAGAATAATAGAGTATTACTATAATATTGCAGTATAACTATGGTGTTTACACCACTATCGTAGAGAAATATAGTTTTTCTCCCCTAACCAGAGCAGATTTGCTCCTCAGAAGGTGAATCCTTCTGTCACTATCATCTCTCAAATATTCTGCCTACCTCTCCCTTCTTCTTGTCCCCCTTTTATAACCATCCTAGGTAACAGATTCTGTTACAACCAAATGATTGGTTGTCAGTACTATTAGCTAACTAACTACCCGAATACATAATAGTGTACTCCCCTACCGATTACTCCTCTGCCCTCTGCTTATTCTTCCTATCATCTAATGATCCTAACAGGAAGAAAGGAAATGAAGCCTGCATATAAAGCTGCTTAAGAAGACATGCACAAGCCAGTGGTGAACAAGATCCATTTAAAAGGCATGCCGCAGCTAACACCTGTTGTTACAGATATATAAGCCTAGTAGAGTAGGCACCATCTGGCAATGCACAGTACCAATTATCAAAATATCTACTCAATGCTCTTAACCATTAAAATTAAAAAGAACACTTATGTGATACAAGCCAAAAGCTAGTGAAATAATCCAAATCCACAAGGTTTAGTCCCATAAGCTCTTCACAATTTCAGTTCCTATAAAACTATGACTAACAGGCAATTCATTCAGAGGCTTCAATCCTTCCAAACAATCTCACAGTAGCAAATCTCTATACACTTCCCTCAAAAAGTGAATTTAAATTCTTTCCATACAGTTCGTGAAAAACCCTTGTCCTTTAACAATTTCTATTTGTATTTAGTAAAAAGCCTAAAACCATCAAAACATAATATTCAAATTCTCCCATACTGAGGTAAGTAAAAGCTCTGCAACCAATAAAAATAATAATCCTACATAACCAGATCCAAAAAGAAAGGGTAACAGTTCATGAAGATAAAATGATAGTTGACAATTGGTTAGTTAATGTCTAGGACCAGTAGTGTAAAACCTTTTAATTTATACTTTATCTAAAGCGCTTCATGTCTGCAGTTTCCCTACCACATGAGTACAAGCTTGACCAAAAGCCATTTATCTAGGAGTTATTTCTAGCACAGGAAGGAAAGAGGCTTATATTGCATTATAATAATAGCAGAATCTCCAAGGTCCTCCTCCAAGAATAAATCTAATCAGCACATTCAAATAAAACAAACCTCAATAGTAGTTCGCAGAACACATAAAAGCTTACAGCATTGATGTTCTGTGAGACTAGTATAAGAAGCAGCAACCACGCATGTCCAGGAAGAGCACTAAAATCACTAAGATTTGCACACAGTAATATATCTCACTAAAGAAAAAATGGTCAAACAGATTAGTTCTTCTCCTCCTCCAAGAGAAATGGAAAGAGAAAGAAGAACAAAAACTTAAAGTTTCTTTCTCCTAACTACTGCCCTCTAAGCACCATCATCCACTTCAAATAGTACATATAGTTCAAAAACTTGAGTGGCCAGTAAAATATTCTCACTATCATAAGTCACAAGTATAAACTGAATGGGAACCTTTCTATGGCACAATAGCTTGATAATTGAAGCTAGTTTCACTCAACCAGGAATGTGTTAATATCATGCATTTGACCATAAGGACATTAAAAACATGATAAAACTCAAACTAACATCAAAACTGAAGAAAAAACAAGTGTCAAAGCAAATAGAAACCTGATCAAGCACAGCCTCGGTGATCAAATCCCCAGCAACCTCCTTAGATTCGGAAACAACACTCAATTCATCAACAACCCATTTCCTTCCACCAACTGGTTGCCCCACAAAACTAGCAAACCTCTGCAAATCCCTGACCTCCTTGTGCATAACTTTAGCAATCTTCTTCTTGGCCAAAGCAAACACCACATGATCCATCGAGTCCTCATTCATATACACCTCAAAACTAATTTCATCTCTAGACGGGACAATCATATTATAGATCCTCGAAATCATATCATGCCTGCTCTTCAACTCCATCGTCGCTAACAACCCCTGACAATACCTACGCCCACTCGCGTAGAATTTGAAGACGTTTTGTCCTTCCTTTAAGAGCAACGGCGAGTCGTCTCCTTCTCCAATGCCCAAGAGACTGAAATTCTTCTCAAAGATCGAATCTTTGGTCGCAAACTTCGACGCCCAAGAGAGGGCGATATTCTCATTCTCGCGCTTTCCTGTAAAGAAGTTAATGATGAACATGATCAAGAAGCTAACGCCCGCGATCTCGATCGTGTAAGATTGCTTCTTCTTCGGTACCGTGGTTTGAGGTTTCGGATCCGCATCCGAAGTCCGGTTGTCAATCGGATCAGCAGGTTTCGAGATTTCGTTGGGTGTCTCCGGCGGCGGAGGTACGCCTTCGAATTCATCTTCATCCCAGTAGTCGAAGGCCGTGGACGTCGGCAAGGTGGGGACTTCAGGAGAGGGCTTTGGTAGGGGATCCGGGATGGGGGTCGGGTTTGGAACTGGTTCGGAGGAGTGATCGGAGTCGGAGCGAGTTAAGGGGAGATGGGAGAGTTTGTAAGCGTTGGGGTCGAGAGTGTCATCGGAAGCCTCGTCGTCTTCGGCTTCAAAGCCTTCAAAGTGGGAATCGGCGTGGACGTGGGAGCGAGAGAGAAGGAAGAGGAGAGCGACAGAGAGTAGACAGAGGAGGTAAGCGGGGCGGGTCATGGTAGGAGAAGAAGAAACGAAGATGGATCCTACTCCTGGAACCTGTCACACAAAGAAAGAGTGACAAGTTTAGTATCACTTCCTTGCTCGGGATGGGCCGCTTGAAAACGGAATTATCTTTTCCAATTTTTAGCTTTTAATTTTCGTTTCATAGCTATTCATTTGTTCAATAATCTGACATGATTATGAGTCTTTATAATTTTTTAATTATGTGATAATGAGTTAGGGGAAATAGTTTGAGTAGTGTCAACTATAACAAGCATGATCACTCAAGATTTTAATGGCAGTAAAATTTATACTTATATAGTTTTACTCAAATATGTATAATTGACGATAATATTTTCTTGTAATATGATTTAATTATATATTTTAAAAATTTAAATCTATTTAAATTTTATTTAAATTTTTATTTTTATTACATCTAAAAATTTGGAAAAGATTCTCAAATTATAAGAAATTAATTGACAAATGCAAAAGGCTAAAGATAAATCATTTATCTTTTACAGATGACCTACTATTATTGTATAGAATTGAAACTTATTGGTTATCTCTAACAATGAGGATATTTGACAAATTTAGCAAGCTATCAGGCTTAAACATTAACTTTCATTAAAGCTATATGTTTGTTTCCTCGAATGTGCAGAATGGGCAAGAATCAAGCAGGCTCTCTAACCTCCAAATTAGCACCCCACTCTTCAGATATCTAAGAATACCAGTTACTATGAACAAGCCAAGATATATGGACTGCTTGTCGCCGGTTGAAATGTACAACTAGGATCAATGCTTGGCAAAATAGGTGGCTGTACAACTAGGATCAATGCTTGGCAAAATAGGTGGCTATCTTTTGTAGGAAGATTGTAGCTGATATCCATAGTGTTGAGGAATGTACATACACATTGGAGCATTGGAGATTGAAAGATACATCAAGCAATTTCTATGGGTTAGATAATTTGGAAGCATTAGGGGGCCAAAGTGAAATGGGATATATTGTTTCTTGCTGAAGAGGAAAGGGGCCTAGGGATTACATCAATTATGTCGATACAAAAATTGTTACCTTTAAACAGAATATGGAGGCTTTTTCAAGGATAAGGATACCCTTTGGTTAAAGTGGGTCCATGAGGACTATATGAAGGAGAAAAATTTCTAGAAATTGGATCAAACAAGAGAAAATTCATGGAGTTCTAAACAAATTTTGAGATTAAGAGACCACACATACCACTAAATGAAGAAACTAATTGGTAATGGTGAATCAACTTGGTTTTGGTTTGATAATTGGAATGACTTAAGCCCTTTATACAACAAGGATGAGCTAAGACATTTGATTGCCAAAATTCCTATTCAAGCAAGTGTGAGCTCAATATTACACAATGGAACCTAGAATTACAATTTCTGAAGGGTTATTAGTCGGATAATTTGTTAACTTGCATTCAACCATCAGGCAAAGGCAAAGAGGGCAAAATGGTTTGCTTGCAAACTAACTTTAGGAAATTTTCCAACAAGTCTTTGTTATAAGCTATTTAGAGATTCATCCAAGGGTCCATTGGTTTGAGCCAATTTGGAAAAAAAATCCCTTATCTCTTAGGGCAGTGTTCACAAGCTAGCTTGTAATGAAAGATAGGCTCAAAACTAAAGGTTTGGCATTTCTATCAACGTGGATCCCAGATACAACTTCTGTGGAAGGGAGAGTGAAACACGAAACCACTTGTTTTTGCAATGCAGTGTTTGTTACGTTGTCTAAGAGGGGGTCCAAAATTCATTACAGGTATACTTGTCCCAGGATGAATGGGTTAAAATCATAGAATGGACTACCAACATGATGACAAAGATGAGGTTAGATGGAGTAGTCCTTGAGACACCATTTTTGAAGGATCGCATACGCAACAGAAATTAAAAAAAAATACAATCATATATTTATCTATTGTGTTTAACAAACATACTAATAGTAAGAACAAATAAAAATAAATACCTATAATTTGTGAGGATTAATTGGTAATGAGCTTCGAAAATACGAAGTCTCTATGCACTCCACACCGAAAAATACGCTCCACTTTCAACACTTGATATGACTTTAGTTAAATTTGAAAAACCCTTTCTTCAAGAATGGAGAAAACAAATTTCTAATCTTTTCTCTTGTTTATTTCCACGTACAGAGAATGAAAAATGAAAGCGTATATCTTTCTCTTACTCTTTTCTCTATAGGGCTTATTATAACGTTACTTTTTCAAAACTTAAAAGATATTCACAACCACAATGTTTCGTTATTTCATTTTGGTTAAATATAAACCAAAACAATAACTACCAAAAGCAAAGTCACCATCTGACGCCTTCTTTGCCACTTTTTTAATAATTATTATTATTTATAAAATGAGATAAACTAAAACTATTTTAGTTTATTCATTTATTTTGTACAAGAGAATTTTCAATATTAATTATATTTTCTGTGCTAGCAAAAAATATAATAATATGCCATACAGATTATTTAATAAATTATCTCATAATAAATTAAATAATCATAAACAGGAAATATCACACTCGTAAGTATGTGACCACATAGGTTCATTACTAAGCTGGTGGTAATTAATCCAATTAATTACTAATCAAGGTTGACGTCTAACAATACTCCTCAATAAACGGATAGTGTGAAGTAACAACCTTCCAAAGTTGGATTAAAGATAATGTATTATTACCTTCCATCATTACAACTCCGGATTATCCTAAGGTATGGTTTAACTGTCAAATCCTATTAGATAACCAACTATGTTACATGTCGATCATTAATGATTGGTGAATGACTTAAGAAAACCCTTTTCCTCACTCATTCAATCACCCTAGCCAAGGTCTTGAAACAACTATTAAGATTAATGACAACATAAAGCTAAAACTCATTACCGAGGATCGATGGATCCCATCTTGACTCACCACTAATCAGATAGGTACTTAATCATATCCAATAATTATTCAACTAGCATTTTTACATACTAGGTATCCGATATCAAAATATAATAAGTGACCTATTGATTACTATGATGATCTCAGGTCAAAGAAAAATATTCATTTAAATCCTTATGAGAATATCCCACTTAACAGTTCATAGGTAATATTAACTATTGGGAATTCTCAGTTTGGCTTGCTCAATGATCATATCTCCATATGCATCATCTATATATGTAACTTAGTAAATGAGATGTACTAATATGCATCCAATAGATACTATTACATATATATTGTTCTAACCGGATCATTAAAGTTCTTATTTGATGATCCTATGATTAAGAACACTTTTAGATTAAACCTTGAAGACTGGACTCTCATTATCATAATCTTTATTATGATGGCAAGTGTATAAATTTAATCTAAAGACTTATCATATTAGAATAAAATATAATAAACATAATATGATAACATAATCATTTGCCTGTTATTAAACAAAGTTAATAATTACAAAACAAAAATGTTCAATCTATTAAATAACGATTGGGTCATGGGCATAATTCTAACAATCTCCCACTTGACCTAGACCCAATCGATCATGGGCTTCAATCCTATTTTCCACTTGTGCTTATCAAACTGTAACACCCCCACTACCATAAAGTACGAACCGGAGCACCCTGAGGACATTCTAGTACATAACCTATGATAATAGTGCGCTACGTTCAATCACAACATGCACTTAACATGGCATCATCATTCTTTATTTTCTTATAAGACATCATAATGAAAAACGCCATAATTTTAAATCTAAATTTCTCCTTTCATTTCATAAAACCAAATGTTTACATTGACAGTTTTCAATATCATCCGAATGTGAACATCATCATATCCTAATACAAAATACACTACATGAAAGAGGAAATACATAAAAAGATCTATCTAATCTTCCAATCTCAACTGACCGACCTTGGAGCCATTTCTTCTTTTTCCCCAAAAGTACAAGACTATACTTCTTGTATTAGTAACTTAAGTTGTCTCTCGGTCCTGAAAAATCAACGTTGCAATTTTGGTGAGTTTTGAGAGCTCAATGAGGTAACCATCATCGATGATTCACCCAATTCATACAACGCATCACACATAAAACATATAATTCACATCTTTGCATTTTGCATAAATTATCACATACCACATTTTCACTTAAAGGTAAGATAGTTTTGTATTTCAAACAATTAAACATACTTATTAAAATGTATATGAAATGCTCATGTGGCTCTTTGCCAATTATTACGTTGTTGTGACCAAGTGCCTAAATTTTCCTATATTCATTGTAGATAATGGGCTCATTTATACTGTTCCTTATCTGATGGGGATACAGGGCTCATTTTTCATAGTGAGCCTTTGGCTCTTAATCACATTTGGAGCTTTAAGCTCATTTTCCGTGGCTACTCAGGTCATAACTCTCATTATCTGATCATGCTTTCATGTATGGAATGCAGCTCTCATAATCAATCAATCATATCAAGAAGCATTTAGTTCGTCACATTCACATATAAGTAGCACTTCAATATCACATTCATGCATCAAGTCTCAGACCTTCATTGTCTAGCATCAACATAATCAAATCACATTCATATCATCATTCAAAACATATTATAAAGCAAACAATTAATTGAGTGAAACTATCTAGATTACTCATAGATTGCTCCCAAAGCTATTGTCTCGAAGTTCCGGCAACGTCTAGATGTTGACGTTCCAATTGCTCCTCTATATCAAGCAATATATACATATCACACTTCTGCACAATTATAAGTGTTTGTTAATGCATATATGTCTATGAAATATGCACAATGCATATTCATGACAATCCTGGGTATCGCTCTATTATTCTCATCATGTAAACATTCATATTTCCAAACTCACATAAGTATCATTTATACTTATGGTTTATACCTCAATAAAACCATTAAAATTGAAATTCATAACTCATTTCGTCAATTCAGATTTTTCCTGAAACATACCTTCGGGTCTACTGTACATGATCAATCTGACAATCAAAATGAAGTAATTTGGTAATACTTTTTTCTAGAAAATTGTTCTCCTATCTCTTAAGTTTTTAATGATACCAAGATCATTCAATTTGGTTCATTATTTTGAAAGTTATACTCCAAATACTTTGGACTGAGCACGTTCAAAATTTTGGCTAGTGTATGATCATGCACTCAAAGAAGTACAACTCATATCTCTCAATTCCAATATCCAAAAATCACAAATTTTATACCAATTGAAAGATAAGAGAATAAACTACAACGTCTGTGAAGACAACTATGTCTGATTCAGCCTATATCAATACAGTTTATTCGATAACAACAGAACATGATTTCTGTCACGGGTAATACTGCAGCCTAAGCCAAAACTAAATTTCAAGCTAAAGTTCAAGACCCTTAATGTTAGAATTCAAATTCAATTTCTTCTTAAAAATCGTATCCGTATGTCTCTATTTTAATCCAAATGAAAAATCACTCCATTCGGATAACTACAGAACAAGATATTGTCAAACTACCGAAGCATGTTTAGTGAAAATACTTCATTCATCAATTTTCCAGAACTGTTCATCATTTTCGTCTCAATTTTATCACTCAATCTCTCCCAAATGATTTCAGATGTCTATAATTTTTGGTGGAGATGTAAAACAACGTGTTTTGAGTCTGTTGGTTCAAGTCTCATGTCATTTGGAGGTCGGAAGAAGAAGTTATAGGCGAAAAAAATCAAGGAAGGTTCGAATTGTTTCCAACCATAGAAGTCACGACCGTGCACCTTCACGATCATGAGTTTTTTTGTTGCATGCGGAAAGTCATGATCATGTAGACACACGATCGTGAGACTCTAGACGATAACAGAAAGTCTCGTGCTTCTTCTTCTTCTTTCGAAACCCAAAATTTTTTCTTCTTCTTTCTTTTCTTTTAAACCAACTTCTCTAACTCATCTCAACCACATTTTCGACTTCTATTCAACCCAACACATTCAAAAGCATATCAAAAACCAAGAATTAACGCCAAATATCACAAATCATAAAATCTCCATGCATGTTCTTCATTTTCCTGCACTCTCCTTCATTTTTCTGTATTTTGTCAATCTCCTTTTCTTTTTCTCTATCTAACATTTCTAATTTGATTCTACTCCCATTTTTGACTTCCATTCAACTAAAATCATTCACAAACAACTCCAAAATCCAGATTAAAACACAACATTAAATTAGAAAAATTCATTCTCGCAAATCACCATTTTACTGCACTATCTCACTTTCATTTTTTTTGCACATTCAATTTCTGCATTCTCTTCATTTCTTCCTCAAACTTTCATTTTAAATTATTCATTCTCATTCCCAGACATCACCATATACCTATTCTTTAACTCTAAATTCATTTTTGTGGTCATCCTCAAATCTCCAAAACTTTCCCGTATATATATATATATATACAATGAAGAGAAATAGAGCCTTCACTTCTGTTTTCTTTAAAACAAATTTCTGCACCTAATTATACACGTTTCCTTTGATCTTTCAACTCCAACAATCATTTCTACAACCTCATATAACATAATGATCATCAAATCTGAAAATCAACACATCCAAATTTTCATACTATATTCACGGTGAACATGAAAACAAATGTCTATTTTTCTTATGAAATATCAGCTAATCACCATTTTTGTTTCATAATCCAACAACTCTAAAGGATTAACAAGATACTTACTTGGTAAAACTCCAAAATTTTTGAAACTCAAGAAGCTCTAATCTTCATGCAACTCATGTACACCATTGTAGAGGTTGGCAAGTTTCGGTTTTCTTTGGGGCAACTGAAAGAAAAATGAAGTTGGGAGTAGCAAAAGATAGATGAAAATAAGGTTTTTAACTTTGGTGAAGGTTTGATAAAAAACTCTATGTAAATGAAAGAACTTTAAGAAGAAAGATACAAAGGAGATGAAGACAAGAGTAAAGCACTTGGTCTTTCAAAGTTAAGAAAAATGTGACTTTAGACTTGGACACTTGTCCAATTTCTAAGAACTTAGCTAGTTTCCCAACTAACTAGTTCTTATTGAACTAGTCCCATAACTCTATCTTTTCATTCCAATTATCTCTAAAATTTTCAATACTATCTTATTTCATAAATTCTAAAGTCATCTCCAAATTTTCAAAGTCATTTTCTCAATAATTTCTAAAGTCACTTTTAAAAAATTCTCCGATATCATTTGTTTCTTATTTCTATTTCCATCCATCATTTTACTTACCAAGTGACATTTTTCCTTGTATAATAATAATCAACAATTTTGGAAATTTTTCAAAAATTCTAAATCAACAATTTATACACTCCACTTCGGTTTTCGATACAAATAAACCAAAATTCTTAATAAAAATCAAATTTAACATATATAATTCAATTATACCCAGAAATTGTCAATGAATGCATGTACAATTATTTTCATATGCAAAAATTCAATATTCACGTGTATGTGCATATCATATAATGCATGAGCATGAAATGAATTTTCTAATCTCTCATATATATATTGTTCTAGCCTCAATGTGGGTAATGGGATCTTACAAAAACTCCTTTGATCAAAGCGTCTTAGTGAAGGGATCTGCAGCATTCTTCTTTTCTTCAACCTTTTGAATTTAAACATCCTCATGCTCAAAAATTTCTTTAATCAGATGAAACTTCCGCAGAACATGTTTGGATCTTTGGTGTAACCTTGGTTCCTTAGCTTAAGCAATAGCATCGGTATTGTCACACAATAAAGGAACAACTTATTTTATTGAAGGAACCACACCAAGTTCAGTTAAGAGCTTTTTCATCCAAACAGTTTCCTTAGCTGCATCGCATGCAGCTATCTATTTTGCATCAGTAAAATTAGCTGCAGTAGCTTGTTTGGAACTTTTCCAACTCACTGCTCCTCTATTCAAGGTGAAAATATATCTAGAGGTAGATTTGCTATCATCCTTATATGATGCAAATCTAGTATCAGTGTAGTCTATTAGCTTTAATTCATAATCTTCGTATATGAGGAATTGGTCTTTAGTTCTTCTCAAGTACTTAAGGATGGTTTTAACCACTTTTCAATATTCCTCACCTGGGTTACCTTGATACCTGCTCACTATTCCTAGCGCATAGGCTACATCAGGTCTTGTACATGTCATGGTAGACATGATAGCTCCCACTGCACTAGTATATAGGACCCTACTCATGTGCTCTCTTTCTTCTAGGGTTTTAGGACAATCCTCTTTCTAAGGGAAATTCCAGTGCCTATCGGAAAATAACCTTTTCTGGAATTTTCCATATGATACTCTTTTAAGATAGTATCAATGTATATGGATTGGGAAAGTCCTAACAGCTTCCTTGATCTATCTCTATAGATCTTGATTCTAAGAATGTAAGCTGCTTCTCCCAAATCCTTCATGGAGAACTGTTCAGATAGCCAAATCTTTGTCTTTTACAAAGTTGGTACATCATTTCCTAGTAGCAATATGTCATCGATATACAAAACTAGGAAAATAACTATATTCCCACTAACCTTCTTGTACACACATGGCTCTTCTACGCATCTAACAAAATTGAACTTTTCAATTGTTATATTGAAGCGAATATTCCAACTTCGTGAATCTTGCTTCAATCCATAAATGGATATTTGTAACTTACATATTTTATTAGGACCAGATGACAATGTGAAACCTTTAGGTTGAGTCATATAAACATCTTCTTTGAGCTCTCTATTAAGAAATGTTGTTTTCACATCCATTTTCCATATCTCATAATCGTAATATGCAGCTATAGCAAGTAGAATCTGAATAGATTTGAGCATTGCCACAGGGGGAAAAGTTTCATCATAATTAATACCTTCCTTTTGATTATATCCCTTGGCAACAAGACGTGCTTTATAGGTTTCAACCTTTCCATCTGCTCCAATTTTTTTCTTAAATAACCATTTACATCTTATGGGTTTTATATCCTTTTAGGGATCAACCAAAGTCTATACTTTGTTGATTCTCATGGATTCTAAATCGGATTCCATGGCCTTAAACCACTTCTCACGATATGGATTTGCCATAGCCTCTGTGTAAGTCTTAGGGTCATCATCAATATGTGGGATATCATCAATATGATTATCCTTGTCACCTTACACCATTAAGTTTAATCTATTTGGTGCACGACGATCCCTAGTAAACCTTTTGAAGAGGCTCATGTTTAATAGGTTCTTCCTCTACTTGATCTTGTTGTTGCACTGGTTCTTGGACAGGTTTATTAACCGGTCCATTCTCCTCAACGGTTGAGGTTGGTACTCTATGTGTTAATTTCAATATATCAAGTAAAGGTTGCTCAATATGCATCTGATGCTCTTGAGCTTATGTTGATTCGTCAGAATCTTGAATTTCATCAAGATCTATTTCTACATTATGACTTCCTTCATTAAGGAACTCCCTTTCTAAAAAGATTGCATTTTTGGTCACAAAAACTTTGTGTTCAGAAGAGTGATAAAAATAGTATCCCATAGTTTCTTTGGGATAGCCAACAAATCTACACATGTTAGACCTCGCTTCAAGCTTATCTGACAGCAATCTCTTGACATAAGCTAGACAACCCCAAACTTTCAAATGTTTTAGGTTAGGTTTACATCCTTTCCACATCTCATATGAAGTTTTAGTGACTGCTTTAGTGGGAACTTTGTTTAATAAATAGGCAGCGGCTTTTAAAGCATATCCCCATAGGAAGATAGGAATATTAGTGAACCCCATTATGGATCTCACCATATCCAATAAAGTTCGATTTCTCCTTTCTGAAACACCATTGTGTTGTGGTGTTACTAGAGAAGTCCACTGAGACAAGATTCCATCTTGCCTTAGATATTCAATAAAATCATCACTAAGATACTCACTTCCATGGTCAGATCTTAGTGCCTTTATACTCTTGCCAGTTTGTTTTTCAACTTCACTACGGAATCTTATAAATATTTCAAATGATTCAGACTTGTGTTTCATTAGATACATAAATCCATATCTTGACATATCATCAGTGAAGGTGATAAAATAAGAATATCCACCTTTAGCTTGAACTTTTATAGGCCTACATACATCAGTATGTATGAGTCCTAAAAGTTCACTAGCTCTCTCTCCAGTTCCAGTAAAAGGAGATTTGGTCATTTTTCCTTTGAGACAAGACTCACAAGTTTCATATAATTCATAATCACATTGACCAAGGCATCCTTCCTTGTGCAACTTGTGACTCACAAGTTTCATATAATTCATAATCACATTGACCAAGGCATCCTTCCTTGTGCAACTTGTGACTCACAAGTTTCATATAATTCATAATCACGTTGACCAAGGCATCCTTCCTTGTGCAACTTGTTTACTCTTTTCTCACCAATATGATCAATTCTACAATGCCAAAGGTAAGTTTGATTTGCTTGATTATCTCTCTTCCTTTTTTGACTAGAAACATTCATAGTTGGATAAATAACTATTTCAGGTAAGACATAAAGACCATATTGTAAATAACCACTTACATATAATTCATCACAGTGAAATATATTACATTGGTTATTCTTAAAGATTGTATGAAATACACGCTTGTCTAATAATGAAACGGAAATAATATTCGAAACAAATTTAAGCATATAATAACAATCTTCCAATAATAAAGTCTTTCCTGTAGATATAACAAGAGAAATAGTTCCTACAGCTAGGGTAGCAACACTTGCTCCATTCTCAACTTGTAGCTTTACTTCTCCCTTCTTCAATCTCCTACTGATCCTTAGACCCTGCAACATATTGTAGATGTTAAAGCTACTACTAGTATCTAATATCCATTTAGTAGAATCAATAGTAGTTAAAGAAATCATGAAAACATTTTTCATAAATGTCCCATCTTGTTTCTTGCCTTTCAAAGTAGCCAAAATCTCTAGCAATTCCTCTTCTAATGTCCCTTCTTTGTACAGAAGAAACATTCAACATTCTTTTGGTCAACTTTCTTCTCCTTACCCTTGGATTTGTTCCAAACACCCTTAGGTGCAAGATGATTTTTCTTAAGCTTCTTTTTGCCCTTCCATTTACACTTAGAAGAGTTACCAACCAGGTTCATAGACCCTAACACTTTCACCTTCTCAAACGATGCTACTTGATTTTCATAATCAATCAACAAGTTGAGCATTTTATGAAGATCACAGTCCATCTTGTTCATGTTAAAGTTAACAATGAACGGTGAAAAAAATCAGTAAGAGACTGTAAGATCAAATCCTGTGACAACTCTTTCCCTAGTGAACACCCTAACTTCTCAAGTTGTTCTATAAGATTAATCATCTTAAGCACATAAGGTCCCACAGGAGATTTGGTCTTCAGTTCAGACTTGAATAGGGAGTTAGATAACTAGTATCTAGCAGTCCTACTTTGTGACCCATACATCTTCTTAAGATGCTCAATAATCGGTGGAGGATTCATACCTTCATGCTGCCTTCGGAGTTTAGAACTCATTGATGCTAGGATAATACACTTGACTTTAGTACTTTGTTCATTATACTTAAAATATACATCTAATGCATTAGCATCATCAATTCCCTCAGGAGGTGCGTCCTTTATGGGTTTATCGATCACATCGATAAGTTTTTCATGCATGAGAACAATTCTCAGATTGTGGTACTAATTATCAAATTGTTACCCGCTAACTTATTAGCATCAAGAATGCTTCGTAGTGATATAGTAGACATTTTGAAAATCTAATAAAAAGAAGACACCGTAATAAGAACACAATCATATATCATTAAGATATGGAATTTTATCTAAATGATATAAAATCTTTAAAACATGAATGAATCCCTTGGTTGTCAAGTCGTTACTCAAGTATAATTAAAGAGTGATAAATTTCCTATTTTATCTTATAAAATTTATAGTAGGCTCAATACTATATATTCACCTAGTTGTCAGGTCATTCTTATTAGTATAATTTAATTTTATCCATCCAAGTGATAGAGAATTAATTAATATTATACTCCTAAGTAGTCTAGGCCAAAAGTATAAAATTAAATAATTTTTCATCACATATGCATCATATAAAATAGAAAATACTATTTATCCCTGAACTACAAATCACTTGGTTATTAGTCATTCCTTGTAAATAAAAATAAATATTATTAACTTCTTAGGTGGAAAATTCTTTTTCATAAAATATCATATATTAGATCAAAATAAACTCAATAATTTAAAAAGGTCAAGATTTCATGCTATTAAAACAATTTTAATAGCATTAGTGATCATATCACATTTAATAAAAGGCCTTGTAAGATCAATTCTGCCCAATTGATCCAGCAAAAATCTCACCTTAAAGCAGTAACGAAATCAGCAGCACTTCTGGATATAAGTATAGCCTTTTATGGTGACTTAAGTGTTCACCATTCAGAAACGAAGAACAATACCCAAAGGTGGCCAATTGTTTGGTTAACGGACAATTGTTAAATGAAACTTCAAGAGATGGGACCAAATAATGTAAGTATCGTTATTAGATAAGTGGATGGGATCTTGCAGAATAATTGAAGTACGACATCTGTTAAAAGCCTTTAATGGTTTTTCCATGAAAAAACAACATCTGTCCAAAGCTTTTAACCAAAACCTTTTAAAAACCTTTGTAATAAGGATACGTACAACATCTATTAAATGCATTTAATGAGTTTACTATGCACATCTTTTATGGATAACATTTGTCCATTGTTAGGTAATGAGTTTGCCGTTTTTCTGTGAAACGAACTTCACAGTGGATGTCAAAAGCTTTTAACCATTGTTTTTAAAACCGCGTATTATGATAATATCTGTCTCTCATTTTGGTATCCATGAAACCAATTTCATGCATATTAAATGAACAACTTTTGTGTGTTAAAATTATGGGTACGAATTTCATACTGTACTAATTGGTATTGGTTGAAACATATCGTACCGGTCATAAAATAGTACCAGTACAATTTAGATAATACTGGTGAAAAATTTTGATCGGTTCTGGCCAATACCGAGAATACCAGATACTTCCGGACGATTCCGTTAAAAATTAAATCTTCAGGGATCATTTTGCCAAAAAAAAATTCTAACCTTAAAAGTCAACCCCCCTCCCCAACTGCCTGCCACCTCTCACTCTCTTCTGTCTTCTCTTTGTCGTGCTCCCGGAGTCTACCGCCTACTTCTCACTCTCACCGTCTCTCTCTCTCACTATCACCGTCGCCGCCTCTCCCTGATCTCCAACAACGGAGCTACATGGGGCCCAGTGGTGCACTGGGCCCCACAAGTTTTTTAAAAAAAATTATTTTTAATATATATATATATATATATATATATATAATTGCAGAGTTATTTAAGTATTAGTGGTGTACTAGCCCCCTCAAAACTTAAAAAAATTAATATTTGGACCCTCCTATTTTAAATTCCTGGCTCCGTCACTGCTGGTCTCCTCCTCTTGTCCTCTGTCGTGGACTCGTGGTCTAGCGCTCGTCTCGTGTCTTTATCATCTCGTCTTCAACCTTCGTCTACGCCGCCTGAAGACACCGCCGCCCTCTGAGGTCCACCGCACACCGCACCAGTGACCAGGCACCTCCCTTTGTCGCAACACCGCCGACCCACCGATCCACCAGTGGCACCACCAAAAGATTTTTTTGGGCTTGTGTTTTATCATTTCTGTCATTTATCGTATTTTTCACTTGTTTCTACTTGATTTAACTTTTTATTGTGTTTGATGATGGATTTCTGAAAGTTGGATGATGAATTTGTGATTATTATTGTTGACTGTCGATGGTTGTATAACACCAGTGAATTTCTGAATTGGTTTATTTCTGCTGATGTTAAGTTGAAGTTGAAGCCTAGTTTCGGTTGTATTTCTATTTTCTGCTGGTGTTGAGTTGAAAGTTAAAGTTGAAATTGGCGGTCGTATGCTTGCTGCTGTGCTGACCTGATTGGAAGGAAGTTGAAGCCTAGTTGAAGTTGAAGCAGCTGCTCGAAGGGTTTGTCATTTGTGTTGTGATTGATGAAGAGTTGAAGTTAATTCTGTTATGCCGAAGGTGTATTGACTATTCAGCAATGTTGAAAAATTGAAGTTGAAATTACATTTCTGTATTTGTGATTTGGAAATTGGAATTTGAAATTGAGTAGGCTGATTGGTAGTCTTGCATAGTAATATAGATATTAGATATAATATAGTTGTTGTTGATTGTGGAAAACTAAAAATTGAAAATAAAAGTATGTTGTTTTGTAAGTTATGTTTGATACTTTGGTATTGGATTTGAATTTTGGATAATTGTTATCAATTGAAAATTTTATGTTATAATTATCTTGTTAGAAGTTAGAACTTTAGAAGTTAAATGCAATTGATATATGCGAACTTAAAATATATATAATCAATTGTTATAATTAACAAAACATAATGCATATTAAGTAAAATTAACAATTTTAATAAAAGTTTAGAAATATATGTTTGAACTTTGTTATTATATAAAAATATATAAAATCAAATCACAAAATTAAAGTATTAAATTTTTGTTGATTTTTTATTTTAGTAAATTAATCATTTACATGATTACATCCAATTCTATTTACAATTACATACATAGTTTACAACATACTTAAGGAAGCTATTTAAACACCTTTTTTCACTTTTTAATTATTAATTATAATGATAAACTACACATTTAGGATTTAGGTTGTCTTTTCATATTTGATATATTGTAAAAGAAAAATTATACACACCCAAATATTGTGTTCGAATTGGAAATTGTTGATAATTGTTGGAATTGAAAATGAAAAGTGTTTGGAAATAAAATTATGATTATTTCTTTGTCATCAACTCTATTTGTAAATTAACTGCTACTTGATTGTTTTTCCGTCATTAACTCTATTTGTAAATTGTTTAACGATATTGATTATTCTTTTTATTGGATATTTTGAATCTTTTAATTTAATATTATTTATTAAAATGATGAAATTGTATTATTGTAATATTTTTAATAATTTGTATTATTTTTAATTTTATAATTGTATGATAATGATTGTCTTTGTTTATATTAATTGTGGTTATTATTTATATGTGAAATATTTAAAAATTATTGTTATTTCATATGAATTGTCATTATGATTTATTATTAAAATTTTTGAAAACATGGTTGATGTAAACAGTAAACTAGTAAAGTATACAGCAGTACAACTGTATAATACACTAATGGATTATTTTGTAAATTTAAAAAATTGTAGGGACTATTTTATAAATTTAAAAAATTACCCAAAACAGTACCCGGTACTGACCAATACCGGTACAGTTCTATTTCAGAACTCAATCCGGTACCGTGTTCGGTACGACATTCATAACTTTGGTTAAAACAAAGAAAACAACAAAAATACACAAATTATTGGTCGTTTTTCAAGTATAATGTGAACGCAATACTAGCTTTGATACCAATTGAAAGATCGCATACACAGCGGAAATAAAAAAATTGCAATCATATATTCATCTATTGCATTTACCAAATATACTAATAATAAGAACATACAAAAAAAAAAATCTAAAATTTGTGAGGATTAATTAATAATAAACTTTGAAAATACGAAATTTTTATATACTCCACGTCGAAAAATACATCTCACTTTCAATATTTGATATAGTTTTGGTTAAATTTGAAGAACGTTTCTTTAAGAACGGAGAAAATAATTTTCTAGTCTTTTCTTTTGTTTATTTCCACGTACAGAGAAGAGAACGAAAAATGAAAGAGTGTCTTTCTCTTACTCTTCTCTTCGTAAGTCTTATTATAACGTTACTTTTTTCAAAACTTCGAAAACTATTAATAACCATAACATTTCATTATTTTGTTTTGGTTAAATATAAAACCAAAACAATAACCACCAAAAGCAAAGTTACCATTTGACGCCTTCTTTGCCATTTTTAATAATAATTATTATTTATAAAATGAGATAAACTAAAATTATTTTATTTTATTCATTTATTTTGTACAAGAGAATTTCTAATATTAATTATATTTTATGTGCTAGCAAAAAATATAATCATATAAAATATAATAATATGTCATATAGATTATTTAATAAATTATCTCATAATAAATTCAATAATTATAAATAAGAAATATTACATTCGTAAATGTGTGATCACATAGGCTTATCACTAAATTGATAGTAATTAATCCAATTAATTATTAATCAAAATTGACGTCTAACAACACTCTTAGACGACCGGATAGTGTGAAGTAACAGCCTTAGAAAGTTAGAACTTGGTTAAAGATAATATATTATTACTTTCCATCATTATAACTTCGGATTATCCTAAGGTATTGTTTAACTGTCAAACCCTATTAGATAACCAACTATCTTACATGTCAATCATTAATGATTAGTTAATGACTTAAGAAAACCCTTTTCCTTGCTCATTCAATCACCATAGCCGAGGTATTGAAACAACTATTAAGATCAATGACAACATAGAGTTCAAATTCATTACCTAGAGTCGATGGATCTCATCTTGACTCACTACTAATCAGATAGGTACTTAATTATATCCAATGATCATTCAACTAGTAATTTTACATACTAGGTGTCCGACATCAAAACATAATAAGTGACCTATAAATTACTATGATGATCTCAGATCAAAGGAAAAATATACATTTAAATTCTTATAAGAATATCCGACTTGACAGTTCATAAGAAATATTAATCATTGAGAATTTTCAATTTGGTCAGTTCAATGATCATATCACCATATGCATCATCTATGTATGTAACTTAATAAATGAGATCTACTAATATCCATCCAATAGATACTATTACATACATATTGATCTAACTGGATAATTAAAGTCCTTATTTGATAATCCTATGATCAAGAACACTTTTAGATTAAATCCTAAAGACTTGACTCTCGTTATCATAATTTCCATTACGATGACAAGTGTATAAATTTAATATAAGGACTTATCATATTAGAATAAATTACAATAAACATAATATGATAATATAATCATTTGTCATGTTATTAAACAAAGTTGATAATTACAAAACAAAACTATTCATTCTATTACATAAAGATTGGATCATGTGCATAATTCTAACAAATTTACCGTACTGTCTATATAGTTTGGAAAGAAAGAAATAGCAGGTTACAGATAAGCAAGTTGACGAAAAAACAGAAGCTGATATACGAAATGGTCCATTGGATTAGAGAACGTTTTATAGCCAAAGAAAACTAGATCGAACTTAGTCCATTCACGAGGAAACACTGGAATTTATGATGCCCTGACAAAAATCAGTTTTTTTAGAAACCGCAGATTCCTAATTCATTGTTAAGTTTCTTTGTTTTAATGAAGTAATAATGAACTCTTGCCATTGTGATGTATTTTTTTGTTAAGCGTAGCTTGTGTCAAATACAAATATTTTTTCTTTTCAAAAAAATATTTTAATGAAAAAGCATCCACTATTATCAGTTTCTAAATCTAATGTCATATAATGATAAAATATAAGGTAAATAACTTGTTAAATCTCAATATTACCTTTAATAAAAAGAGAATAATGCAATCAGGAGCTAGTGATAAATATTAAGGAGCATTTCTTTTAAAATAAAAGGATAACAATGATAAATACATGCGTATAGAAGTGTTTGCTTCAAAGATTTAGAAATGCACTATCACTTTAAACATAAATAAGTCTTAGTTGAAAAGGGAGGAATAAAGAACTTAAAGTTTCATTTGGTAGGATATCATTTTTTTATTGAAATAGGCATGTCATCTTTTCTAAGTATACTATAGTTTAAGCATAAAAATATTATTTATGCATAATTATTGAGATGGACTAATTAGTACACTAAATATAGTTTTAATATCAAACATAAAAAATGAGATGACCACCTCCTCTCAAATATGTTTTCTAGATCTACAAAACTTCTTACTTCATCCCAGTCTTCTAATAATCTCCAATATGTTTGTATTAATAAATAATTTTGAAAGCAATTTACTAATTCACGCTCCTACAGTGATTCAAAATAATTCATTTACACTTTAATCCAAATAAAAAACTTTTAACTATCAAAGCATGCTCATTCAAAACTTTGGTCTTTTTAAACCATCTAACCAATGGGAATTGATCTTGAATACCAATTTCCACATGTATTCCGTAATCATGTTCCATGAAAGTTTAAAACAAAAGCATTATGCTGCCTGTGATATTTCACATAATTCAATGTTATGAATACCGGACTACTACCAATATTGAATTTGGATATATTACGATACTTCGGGTACTATTTTGGATATTTTTTTAAATTATAAAATTATCCCTACTTTTTATATTACAAAATTATCCCTCAATATATTTTTCTATATAATTTATAATTTTACATCAAACCTGTCTTTAAAAATCATAACAATAGAATTTTGAAATAACAACAATCTATTTATTTCTATTAATATTCCTTTTCACTTATTTCACTTATAAATAATTTCCATAATTAATACGAAAAATATCATTTAATCATCATACAAATATAAAAATCAACTGTTATAATTTCATTATATAATAAATATCAGTACATCAAAACATTAAATAAAAAGAATAATAAAGATCCAGGACTCTTTAAGCATTACAACAAGAGTTCGTGCCTAAGAAACAACGAAGTAGAAGTGAATCGTGAACAAAAACATTTACAGTTATATTTATATTTATATTGCATATATAGAATTTAACATATACATAAAATATAAGTGAAATTAGAAAAAAGTGAAGAAATGAAAACCTAAAACTTCATTCAATCAAATATCTCCCAAATTGTGTTTGACATTATCTCTTATTTGATACAAAATTATCATTTCATCACCATCACTAAGATTCATTACACCAAATGACATGTCAATGCTTTATCTTCCAAGTCACTCTCATTTATTAAACTCAATTCTTCAAAAACACAACATGCTAAAAGAACGATACGATCAAGGAAAATTGAATTTACAGAATTACTTGTTCTATTAAGAGTCCTAGTAAAAAAATTATTAAGAAATTACAAGAAATTCTATTCAACTTAAAAATGATAATAACATGCCTGTTTCGAAGCTTTAAATTATATCGGACAAAGACTAAGTCGTTTAATCTTTTATGTTCCAATCTATTCATTTTTTTGGAATGGATGAATTCAAATATGCTCTAATTCCTTTCACACCCTAATGCACTCACACATTGACTTAGAATTTGAATTATAAACCTTTGCAAGTTTGGAACACCACTTTCAAATTGTTTCTACCAAGCAACTATAAGACAATAAAAGTAACATTATAAACAAAATAAAGTAATGAGTAATTTTCAACAAGTAACAAAAGTGAAAAAACATATACCTAGATTAAGTTTGTTTCTTTGATGAATAGCAATAGGCATTCCAAAATCACTAGAAGAATCCTTATAAATCTCCATTTGTGAGCTTAAGAGCTCTTGCATCATCTCATGGGCAACAACAGTTATAATAGTTAACGCTAGTCAAAACTAAAATAACTAGACTACTACTGTAGCAGTGATGAGTCTAGGTCGATCTCACAGAGAGTGCGTGTGAAGTTTAAGAAATGAAATTAACCGGTGTTTACACTTAATGGGGGGTTTTGGATTTTTCAAAGAAGAAAATTAAAATAAAACTAACTAA
>JAOTAX010000196.1:7960296-7984339 GCA_025629825.1 Erythroxylum guanchezii | reverse complement strand
CAACAACTACATACGATGCGTCATTTAACCTAGGTTATGTTATCCCTAATGATTATGAATCATTAGTCGCTACACATAAATTTCAACATAACAATTACGGATTATATCAAAATTCTAGCAATGGGTTTTGTAATTAACGATCCAATGAACGCATTAAAAATCATCACTCACAATACCCAATAGGTTCATACACAAATAACTGAATAATAACGAAAATCCGATTATCCATACACAATACCCAAATAAATTAAAATAGGATAACACAATCAATTCTTAATGAGAGAAAGAAACAAAAAAATAAAAAAATACTTAACCCGGATCGTCAGCGTCGATATTACCTCCGAACCGGTGTCAAAACGTCTAGCTCTTCATGAGTCTCTTATGATAAATTACTTCAGGCCCATCCAATATCCCTACTTAAATATCCCTTTAATTTGTTCCAGTATTGCAAGCTATTTACTGCTGTTCACTGTGGTCTCTACTGTGCTTGCGATACTGTGCAATGATTTGACAAATAAATGTTGCTCTCCCCTTAAATCCATCTGCTTGCGCTTTTACTTCTCTTCTTCTGCATTGCTCCACGCTTTGCTTTCTCTTGCGCCGGCGCTGTTCCAACGTCTCCAAGCCACAGCAGCAGCCAGCTGAAGCCGCAAGCCTCCCACGTTCAAGCCACCAGCGCCTAGAGCTTTTCTCGCGTCCACATACGTTCTGCAGCTCCAACGCCGCACCCCTCTCCTTCTTGCATTGTATTCATTTTATTGTGTGTTTATTGCCGACCTCTAGCGCTACCCTATGTAGCTTGCGTCTGTTACGTATTTTGACAATAAAAATGCCACTCTTCAATCCTCTTGTGCACTGCTTTTCATATGCCTTCAAAAACGACGCCACCTGGCTAATTGATTTTATTCCTCTGTTCTCCGTAGCGCGCTCCACCTGTTGCTTCCTGCTTCAATTTAATTTTTCTCTCCTTGTTGCTTTTGCGCCTCCTCTTAGCCTCTCTGCCTTGTTGATGCCTGATGTGACAATTAAAATGCCAAGCTCATTAAATCCCTTCCCGTCTCTCTTGTTTACGTCTATAAAATGCTGCGTCGTCGTTTCTACTTGTAATTTGCAAAGAAGTTGTCATTTTCTTTGTTGAACATTCGTGCTCTAATTTGCTTTATAATCTTGTCTCTTTTGTTTCAAAAATATGCCCGTATATTCAATCCAGCAGTAAACACAAATTAAACATTGATTAAGTATTTTATTTTAAAAATAGGATTGAAATCACTTAGAAATACATAAGAAAATATAAGATAATTCAATCCTATCAATAGTTAATAGCATTATCCTATTAACTTCAACTTTCTTTGTAAAACTTGATTTGAAATAGGCATTGGGATTAAAAAAATGTCCAATTGTAAGCAATGTACAGTAAAGTTACCTTTCTCATCTCTCATTGATAACTTCAAGATAAACTCTGTACCAAGAAAGCAATTTTTTATATTGCCTTTAATTGCTTCCTTCGCCCTCTCCCTGGTATCATAAAAATAATCCATTGTTGCTTTCTCATCACTATAAGCTAGATAAAGTACTCTCGCCAAAGGATCACAAACTTGAATGACAAATTGACATTGGGACCAAAATTCACAACCTTCAAGTATAAATCTAGAAATCTCAAATCCATCATTAGACCTTGCATGTTAAGATATAACCTACTTATCAACTGTAAACATTTGACTCAACTCCTTCTTTATCATAATAAAACATTAAAGTCATAAGAAATTAGTTGAATTCTTATAATAGCAGGACGACATAAATTTCTACTATTTACAAGACCCTTTATTACTAAATTTAGGATTCATGCATGATGGTAGATAAACTTGATCACCTTTTTTATTTTCTACACAGTTTTATCAATTATAAGAAAATATATAGCATCTCATATATTTTCTAACATTAGATCAATATAACTTGCAATACAAGGAATCTAATAAAAAGAATTATACCTATATTGCAATCTTCTTCTAGTTGCTTTGTAAGCAAAATCATTGTTAGTAATGAGCTAAATAATTTTTTAGCCCATCTTTATTCATGAACTTCATCAAATATTTGAAACATAGTATTAGAATTCCTAACAAGGCCAGTTGCATCAATATACTTCAAAAACATTGTCCACTTTGCAAAATAAACTAAAAATTAATAATAGGCTCTTGTCTTTTATTTGTCTAACCATCACACATGATTGAACACCCATAAATAGCCTAAGTCATTTTTTCATCCAAATAACTTTTTATTTTATAAATAAAGCTGTTAAGAAGTTTACCTCTATGGTCATCAATTGAGGGAGCTTTGTACCCTAGACCATAAGAGTCAATAACATCTACCATAGGCTCATAATAATAAGACTTGGTAGCATCGATGCTATAGTTGAATCATAACGCTATCTAGCCATTGCCATGTCCACATTATGAGCCATTTCTCTAGATTGTAAGGCAGTAAAAAATTAAAGGTTAAGCTCTAAGACTTGTTTGTGATGCAAAGAATTAAAAAAGTATCCTTTTTTCCCTCTAACATCATATGTAACATTCCCTTCTTATTATGTAGGAATACTACCAGCTTCAACATCTCCACTATCATTTAGACCACCAACAAAAGAACTTCAACTGCCAATTTGATGGTTAAATCTTGGCCTTTTGTTTTTCTCATGTTGATACTCTTCAAGTAAAGTCGTCATTTGTCATTTCACATAATGACTCACTTTCTTGCAAGACTTCACATCACCTTTAACCCACCCCTACTAAATGCTTCTTTAATCTGGTGAGTCCCCTACCTTTCAAATGCTCATTACATTATAAATAAATTGTATGGTTCTTCATTCTAGGAACTAATCTAGCATGAGTCCAAGTTGGATTAGTAAATCTTTCTAAGGCAGCTATATTATCAAAAGTACTTGAACTTCCTTCTATTTATCTATAAAATAAAATGAACTTAATAACTTCGTACTAAAATAAAGTTGTGTAACATAACATGAAGAAATAGAGGGATAATAGTTTCTAAAAAATCATATGATATGTACATGTAAGTGAACTTCACGAACTTACATAAATGATTCTTTAATAGAATTTGATGCTTAAGCACATTTTATCAAATAAATTATCATATTATATTATTACATAAACTCAAAACTATAACCCATTTTGTGTGAATGCAATTCAACCTTAAAATCATAACTATAACTCATTTTGTAAAATTATATAATTTAACCATAAAGTTGTAACTATAACTCAATTTTTACAATTACATAATTCAACCGTATATTCACAAATATAACTCATTTTGCATGATTACATAATACCCATTTTGTATGATTATATAATTCAACAATAAATTCTCAACTATAACCTATTTTGTGTAATTACATAACTCAAATATAAACTCACAAGTCACAACTGTAGCTCATTTTGTATGATTACATAATTAAACCATAAAGTCATAACTATAACTCAATTTGTATGATTGCATAATTCAACCATAAGTTCACAACTATAACCCATGTTATGTTATTACATAACTCAAACATAAACTCATACTTATAACTCATTTTATATGAATATATAATTCATTCAGAAAGCCATAACTATAACTTATTTTGTATGATTACATAATTTAACCATAAACATAACTATAACCTATTTTGTATGATTGCATAATTCAACAATAAAATTACAGCTATAACCCATTTTTTGTAATTACATAACTCAAATATAAAATCACAACCATAACTCATTTTGTATGATAACATAATTCAATCATAAATTCACAAATATAACCAATTTTATGTGATAAATGATGACATAATTTAACTATAGATTAATCTATTTTGTATGATTACACAGTTCAATTTATAAACCATTTTATGACAACCTAATTTATTCACGAAATAATTTTGCTTTTTCATTTACTAATTCTTCACTATGAAATATAAATTTGTTACTAGTTTTAAACCTTCATGTAACACCCCTGTATGGAACCTACAATCATCTACACACTTAGAAACCAAATTCTTGTACACGCGTCAAGGTATACAATTCTATTCAATGCTATTCATATACAAATTGCAAAACTCCCCAATGCTTAACATTATCATTTAACAATAATAATACATCTTTACATTTACATGGTAATCTAAAAGAAAACATACAATTTCCTTTCTTCATTACATGTGCAATCATCTGTAACTAAAAACACATTCCAAAATTACCTTTGCTTCTATCTATTGGCCTTGGTCCTTACAGATGTACCTTGTACCTTGTACCTCACTCCTATGACTTGGACCTACATGGATTAACACTCGTGCTAAGCTTGAAAGCTTAGTGGGGAAAACATTTAGTTTGGATGACCACTCACAACAGTCATCCACTAAGCACACACATTCCAAAGTAACATAACTCATATATCATAAATTCACATTCATAAACCAAACATTGATATTCAATGCTCATGTAAACAATGATGGCATACTTAAGTAAAGAAAATAACGCAAAAATGCTTCAACATATTATCTATATATTGAAAATGCACATTTATAAGCCAAATATTGATATGATACAAATTATTTATATAAATGCACATCATCATAATTCATTATTACAATCAATACAAATGCTCATCAATACCAATTATTCATGTTGTTATGTTGTGTTTCTTATTTATGATTATTAAGTTTCCTTTCTGTGATAAGACTGCACATTTTCTTTGGGTATGGATAATAGGTGCTGTGGATATCCAAAGATATCAAATTGTGGATACCCGAAGGCATCAAATTATGGATACCTGAAGGTATCGAACTGTGGACACCAGTGGTGTGAAACTGTAGTAGCTGCACTGTAACCTTATAAGCATGCCCATATATCCACCACCAAGACAATAGATCAGGCACTATAACATTTCCTTTAACCAATTGCCAATTGCCAATTCATACATTGACAAGTCATATGATAAAAATATGTATCTATGTTCATACATGCAAGTCATAACTTATCGCCGTTGGAAAGGTGTCAAAATCACACTTGTATAATCATACTATACACATACAAGCGATAAATATGCATACAAATTTTTTATGTATATGTACGTTTTCTTGGGAATGCATTATGCTCAATCTTAATTTCCAATGTTCAATCACCTAATTCATATATGGTAAGTCCTATTTCATTTATTTCTATCCGTTTGATAAGTTTCATACATATTCAAAGAGGTTCGGATAAGATTCATTAAAAATCAGAAATGACAACAAACTCAAAATAGTGCAATTTGGGCTAAGCCTATGATGGTCTAAAAATAGGCAAGAAATCAGTCCAGAAGCAAATCACATAACAGAGTCTGGTTTTTCCTTAATATTTGTATAGAAAAAGTCAGAAATGGGTTTCGTGGTCTTCTAGACATTTGTCCCTTTGTGCTCTAGTTTCTGAAACACCAAAGATCAGACCATTTGGAATTTTAACACATAAGCTATAGACCAAATATCATACGCTGCTCCAAAATAGGGGCAACATCAGGTCACCATTTTCTATCCTAATTTCCAGTGTCATAAAGCTAGAATTAAGTGAGAGTCTCTTCTAGATATTTCTAGTTATATGTCTTAGTTTTCATATGCAACTAAAATCACCAAATTTAGAGGTCTGTAAGCTAAGTTATGACTCAAACTATGTGACTAGTTCAACAAACCCTAGACAGAATTCCACTACACGATGTTCTTTTGTCATATACAACCAATTCTATGCAAGATAACACGAAAATAACACCAAAGAATCATCCCAGCAACCATTACACATCCAAATGAATCTTTCTATCCACTCAATCATACACAAATACATAAATCACCTAAGTGAAGTACCAAACCTTAAAATTGGCAAATTAGTTCTTCTAATGCTTTTCCTTCCCTTCCTCTTTGGCTTTACTTGAATCAACAAGTGAAAAATGATGGGATGAAGAAGGTGAAATGGAGAGGAGAAAAATCTGAACATAGAAACCCCAAAATGTCATGCATCTCCACTCTTTATATGCCCATTCCAGAACTTTTAAGACTCACACATATGCTAAATTCCTACTGGACACACATGTTTTGTTATTATTGGTCGCACATGCGTTAATCCAATTAGTCCATGTGTTAACTTTAGAAAAACTGCATATTGGTCCTTCTTCTTCCTTTACTACCAACATTGGCCTACGATCTTATCAATTGATTTCATTCCCTTATGTCTTAATTTTCTAATGTAATAAATTTCATGCAATTTAGTTAATTATTTCAAGAGTTATACCCAAAACACTACGGATTGTTTGAAAACACGGACAACATCTATAACTCAACTTCAAGCCAGAATTCAAAAATTTTAGAGGCACAATAAAATTTGGGTTCCTTCATCAAAGTTTTAGATCTATGTCTCTAGTTTAATATTAAATTGAAATTATCCAATTTGGAGGTCTATAGGCCATGATATGGCCAAATTACATAAATAAGTTCAATAGAATCTCTCCATTCGGCAAGGTACACATCCTAAATCAACTAAGTTCGGTCTTATCATGCAAAAGCAACACAAAAACGCATCCAATTTAACCAAAACAATTCCATAAGAAAATGGGATACTTTTTATACCAATTCCCCTCACATCACATTTATAAATGCAAGCAACATATAAAAAGTCCCATACATATTTCAGATCTGTGTATGTATGTCAATGTCAAAACGAACAAATTACCCATTAACTCATTTCTTTTATATTAAGTATCATAATCTCTTACTAAAATGCACTTAATTCATTACTTTCACTTCTTAATACACCCTAGACATGCTATAAGACTTCTAGGGTATATGTTGGGGCATTACATTTCATATATTTCATTCACGAACTTTAATTAATATAGATAAATTTACAAGAGATAACATAATATTCTTTTAAAATGAGATAACACAATAGTATTTCAGAATTCAAAATTTTAGATCCAATTTCAATTCTAACTTCTAAAGCAACAATAATCCAAATTAAATCCATAACTCCATAATTTATATTCCTCAGCTCAAATTTGAGACTGTGAGACAACATACACAAATCAAAACTTCATAAGTCAACAGATCAGTCACTTAGCATAATTTGTAGAGCACATAAAACATTCATAATTTCACACATGACACAGATCCACCACAACAGACAGCATAAGTCTATAAACAGAATAACTCAACACACAAACAAAATATGTTAGGTCTTAGGAGTTAGGGATCTTTATCTATATTAGTCACAACATACAGTTATAGTAACGATTGGCATCTAGCACTAATAACTGAACAATAGCTATAAATAGTTATATGTCACGGGTGTCACACCCGTGAGACCTTCTCATGGGAGTGACTTAATAAGTCACACCCGTAAGGCCTTCTTTATACTCATTTATTTATTTTTCCATATGAAATAGTGAGATGTGTAGCAGTTGTTTGGTTAGTCGGTTAGTGGATTGAGTTTTGTATATAACTAGTAATGAGTTATGGTTAATGATATGAGATTCTTTCTGATATCGATTTGTTCATGGTATCAGAGTAGAGTTATTAAAGAGAGCTGATAGTTATTTGTTAACCGTTTTCAACACAGTATGGAGGAGGAGGATTTCGGTTCAAGGACAACGGATTTTTTTACTCAAACTATGAACAATTCATTAATGTTGCAAGGATTTGATCATCCTGGAATGACGTTGGTAACTTCTCCTTTAACAAGTAATAATTACCTTTCATGGAGTCATGCTATGAAGTTAGATATCAAGGCAAAAATGAAGCTAGGATTCATCAATGGTAGATACAAAATACCATATGAAAATTCATTTATTTACGATATATGGTGTGGAGTTAATAGTGTGGTTACATTATGGATATTACATTCAATTTCTAAAGAGATCATTGATGCTTATTTGTACGCCTCAAGTGCTTTTGACCTTTGGAAGGAATTAGAGAAGAGATATGGAGAATGTAATGGTCCTCTTTTATATCAGTTACAAAGAGAAATCAGTATGATCACATAAGGAAATATGTTTGTTGTTAGGTATTTTACAAGATTGAAGAAACTGTGGGATGAGTTAAGATGTTTGTTATAAATGCCAAAGTGTTCATGTAATCAGTGTACGTGTGGAATTGGAAAGAAAATGGAGGAGATTAATTCAAGTCATAAATTGATACAATTTCTAATGGGGTTAAATGAAAGTTACGACCAGGTTAAGAATCAAATTTTGGTGATGGATCCATTAGCAAGCATTGACAAAGCATATTCAATCATTTTGACAATGGAGAGACAAAAGGAAATTCATCTGGCGATAGTTGAATGCAATAAAAACAGTGCCATGTTCGTTAGAGGACAAGTAACTAAGATCGATAAAGGTGGGAAAGAGAATTATAAACGAAGAGATATCATAGACAAGTCTGAATTAAAGTGTGATTTTTGCAAAATGATTGGACATACCAAAGATATTTGTTTCAAAATTCATGGCTATCCAGATTGGTATAAGGAGTAAAAGAGCAGAAATAGAAAATGTCAAAGAAAAATTTGGCAAATTTGGTAAAAACAGGGAAAACAGAAAAGTTGCATATGAAGTATATTCATAACATCAATAATGACTGGTCGATGAACATTTCTAGCTTGATTCAACAAGAAGTGGAAAGATTCATGAAAGGGACAACAACGCCTGGCGTAAGCAGAGGAAATAATGTGAATTTTTCAAAATTTGTAGATACGATTCCATACCATTCTTTTAGTTCTCTTGAATTAATTGGAATTGACTCTTGGATAATAAACACTGGAGCTTCCAATCATATGTGTATAGATGTAACAAAAATGAAAACTGTTCAACCAACTCTTGTTTATCTACCAAATGGGACTGTTAAATTTGTTCAACACATTAGTGATATACATTTGACAGATAATTTTACCTTAACCAAAGCTTTACATGTACCTAGTTTTCGTTTTAACTCGTTATCTGTTAACAAGTTAACAACCACAACACATATCAAATTCATATTTTATCCCTTTTGTTGTCTTCTACAAGACTTGAAAACTGATGATATACTAGCTGTTAGGAAAACAATAGGTTGACTATAAATACTTGATCATTCTTCCTTTAACCAACATGTAATAGAGTCTTACGTTGAGAAAACCAGTGTTTTTCCTTGTTCTTTTGTCAATCAAGTTTATATAGTGGAAGGGATAGTATGGGACAATGGACTTGGTCCATGAACATAATTTATTTTGAATACCCAACTACTTGTGATATCTGTCCTATGTCAAAAATGCAGCGATATTCTTTTCCAAATAGTGATATACATATAATTAGATGCTTTGAACTCATTTATGTGGATTTATATGGTCCTTTTCATCCTCAAAACATCGGTGGTACCAATTTTTTCTTAACTGTCGTTGATAATTTTAGCAGATGTAAATGGAAATTTCTGCTCAAATATAAATCTTAAGTGCCTTTTATTCTTCAGTCTTTCTTCCAAATGACCTAAACCCAATTCAATCGCAAAGTACAAACTGTCCGAAGTGATAATGGTTTAGAGTTTTTAAATCAAGATTGTTTCTTACTTTTCACTAATAATGGGATCATTCATCAACGATCTTATGTCCATACCCCTCAACAAAATGGGGTGGTAAAAAGAAAACTTAAACACTTATTACAGATAGCAAGAGCTTTGATGTTTCAATCTTGTTTGCCAAGTAAGTTTTGGGGAGAATCTATACTTACTTCCACTTATCTAATCCATCGTATGCCATCTATTAGAGTTTCTTGGAAAACCCCATATGAAATTCTTTTTCATAAACCACCATCTTATGATCACCTTAGAAGTTTTGGTTGCCTTTGTTTTGTTGCAAACACTCTCAAACGAAAATTTGATACAAAGGTATATAAATGTGTTTTCATTGATTATAGTCCTGGACAAAAAGCATACAAACTTTATGATCTCCAAAACCATAAAGTTGTTGTCTCTAAAGATGTTCGTTTTCATGAATAGAATTTTCCTTATCATTAGTCACATGACACTTTAGACTCTCCTCCTTTACCCAACTGTTTTGATTTCTCTAATGTTGATATTCCTAATCCTTGTGATCATTCCACTGATTCTTCACCACATAAACCTTCTTTGCCTCCTTCGGCTACACTTCCCTTAGAAAATGAATAAAAACTTATGATACTAACTCAATCATGTTTACAAAAATGTGATAGAGCTTGAAAACCACCTGCATGGTTGAATGATTTTGTTTAATCTACTGTTCATTCTAGTCCTTCTTCCATTGCCGGCAACAAACTTAAACCACAAACATTTCCTTATCGTCACTAAAACAATATTTCTACATTATGCCTTTCATTTTTAACTGCAATGTCTAATATTCAAGAACCATTTTCTTTTAATCAAGTTAGACTAAAATAGGAATGGGTTGATGCCATGAATGTGGAGTTAGAGGCACTTGAGGATAACAAAACATGGGAGTTAACAGAGTTGCCACCAGGTAAAAAGGCCATCGGTTCAAAGTGGGTATATAAGATCAAACTCAAACCTAATGGCATAGTTGATAGATACAAAGCTAGGCTGGTAGCTAAGGGTTTTAATCAGGGTGAAGGAGTAGCTTTTATCGACAGTTTCTCCCTAGTTGCAATGGTTGTCACTGTCCGAATGTTCTTAGCAATTATAGCAGCTCATTCATTTCCACTTCATCAACTAGATATCAATAATGCTTTTCTTCATAGATACCTAGATGAAGAAGTATACATGGTCCCTCCTGACGAGTATGCTAAAGCTCAAAAACATCAAGTTTGTAAATTGCTCCGATCCTTATATGGTCTCAAACAGCATCACGGCAATGGAATCATAAGCTTACGACCAAACTACAATCTATTGGATTCATTCAATCTACAAATGATTATTATTTTTAAAAAGAAAATCAATTCTTATTTCCTTAGCTTACTTGTCTATATTGACGATGTTCTTCTTACAGGTTCTTCCGAATTGGAGATAACAAAAGTAAAACAATTTTTGCATCATCAATTTACCATCAAGGATTTTGGTTAAGCCAAATATTTTTTAGGCTTGGAGATAGCCAAATCTACCGAAGGAATTTCTATCAATCAATGTAAATATGCTTTGGACATTCTCGATGATGTCGGTTTACTGGGTTCTAAGTCTACAACCACATCATTACCAAAGGGTTATAAGTTTAGTGTTGATAGTGGTGACTTATTAACTGATCCCGGGTACTACAGATGGTTGGTGGGCAGATTGTTGTATTTGTAGTTTTCTCGTCCAGATCTCTTCTAAGCAGTTTAACAACTTAGTCAGTTTGTTCAAGCTCCACGATCTTCTCATTGGAATGCAACAATACACATCTTACGTTATATTAAAGACACTCCTTCAAAGGGGTTGTTTTTCTCTTCTCACATCTCTTTCGAAGTTGAAGCTTTTTATGATGTTGATTGGTCCTCTTTTCTTGATACATGCTATTCTCTTATTGGCTTTTGCATTTTTCTTGATGGTTGCCTGATTTCCTGGAAAACTAAGAAGCAAACTATTATGTCGCAACCCTCGACAGAAGCAAAATATTGAAGCATGGGTGCTACTGCTATGAGTTACAGTGGGTTTTTTTATCTATTGCAAGATTTCCAGATTTTGGTCCCGTTACCAATCTCTTTGTGGCGTGATAATCAAGCTGCCATTCATATCACTTCAACTCCTGTTTTTCATAAATGTACTAAGCATCTAGAAATTGATTGTCATCTTATTCGTAACAAGTACAAACAGGGGTTGATTTTTCCATATCATCTTCCAAATTTGATGTTGTTGATTTGTTTACCAAGTCTTTAGCTACTCCTCTATTTTAGCAGTTTATCTCCAAGTTGGACTTATGTGATATACATCTAAGTCCAACTTGAGGGGGGGATGTGTAATAGTTATTCTATTAGTCAGTTAGTGGACTGAGTTTTGTATATAACCAATGATGAGTTGTGGTTAATGATATGAGAAAATATTTAGAAAGAGATGAGTTGTGGTTAATGATATGAGAAAAAATTTAGATTCTTTCTAGTATCGATTTGTTTAGTAACCTTGAGCTTGGGATAGTGGAGTATGACAGTGGAGAACGACGATAGAGGACAATGACGGAGGAACTGAGGAGAACAAAGATCGATATGCACCTGTGTAGGGCTAGAGATGTGATGTGCGATTGCTAACTGTAGAGAAAAAGACGAACTTCATCTGTGTAGGGTTGGGTAATGGGATGTGCGAATACTGACTTTGGAGGACAAAGATAGACTGCACAACCTATATGTTTGTGCGTTTGCGATGGGCTATGCCGTTGTGCGCTTGTGCGGATTGCAAAGGCTAAGGTAGTGATAGTGATAGGAGTTTAGTAGGACATACCTAAAAGCAGTTGCAGACGGCAAATGAGTAGAGGACGAAGGAGATGCCACATTAGGGTTAGGTAGAGTCCTCTCAAGATGTAGAAAGATAGAGAGGTTAAGAGAATAGATGCAACGTTATTACATTAGGTTAAAATTATGGGTCAACTGGGAGTCCGTCTGCAAGGCTAAAACAGAAGGCAGGCTAGGCCTTAAACGTGTTCGAACGATGAATGACGCCTTCCTGGCCAAGCTATGATGGGGTTTACTCACTAAACCAACAGCACTTTGGGTTCGGATCCTGCGAGCTAAATACAAGTTCGAGTCTATGCATCCACTGCTTACGATTGCCAGGTCTGGGGCCTCGGCCGTTTGGCAAGGGATATCGGCAGTCTGGGTTTGGGTTTGTCAAGGGCTCAGGTGGAATGCGGGGAATGGGCGGCGCGTGTTATTTTGGCTTGACAACTGGCTGGACAATTGGGGACCTCTTATTCACCTAGTTTCCTCACCAGTACTAGATTCATTACGGTGCGTTACCGTGGCGGACTTTATGACGAATGACGACCGTTAGTGCTGGCAGGAGTTCCAGCAGTACCTCCCTGGCATTATCTGCCTAGCTCTCGCGAATATCGGTCCCCTCGTCAAGCCTTTGGTGGCGGACAGTCTGCAGTGGGATTTAACCCCTCACGGTCGTTTCACTGTGGCGTCTGCTTACGAGTTAATCAAGGGTCGGCCCACGGGAACTAGGCACCTGCTGTGGCGGACTATCTAGAAATGGGCTGGCCCACAGCGTATCCGATCGTTTCTTTAGCTTGTTGCTAAGCGGAGATTACTGACTAATCAGCAGCGCGTGGTCTGGCATGTGGCACATGTCGTTGCCAATCCTGTGGTCAGGAGGAATCAACTCTACACGTGGTTCGGGACTGTTCACGAGCGCAAGCCATTTGGCAGAAATTTCCTCCGGACGTGGTCGATTTAGGATTCTTCCAGCAAGAGGAGGCGACTTGGTTGTACTCTAATCTTACGAAGCATACACCGGTGCAACAGGACGCATGGACCACGATCTTTGGCGTTACCTATTGGTTCCTGTGAAAATGGCAGAAAAGCAGTTTGTTTGAGCCCAGCTTTGTTTGGCCGGTCTCCGGTCATCTGGCTATCATGGATTACGTGGGGTGGCTAGCTCGTGCTCGGGCAATGGAAAATTATGTATTTCCAACATAGGGCCTTCCTGTTGGGTCTTTCATGGGATGGGCTAAGCCTACCGTTGGCTGGGTCAAGCTCAATTCAGATGGAGCTGTGGCCCCGGGCTGCCATAGGGGTACCGCCGGGGGGCTCATTCGGGATTGGAATCGGGTCTGGCAAGGGGGCTTCCAGCAACACCTCGAGTTGGCCTTTAGCTGCAGAGCTCTGGGCGGTGTACTTAGGCCTCACAGTGGCTTGGCACCTGGGCTATAGACGAGTAATGGTCGAGGTGGACTCACTTTATTAATCTTCTCTCTGATCCCCCAAATGTACTGACAGAGGTGTCTTTTTTGGTGAAAGGTATCCACCGGCTGTTGCGCCGGGAGTGACTACTCACCTCTAGCATGTCTTCTGCGAAGGAAACCAGTGTGCAGATTATCTCGCTCGTCTCACTGGTAGATTAAGTCCAGACCTTCATGCTTTACAGGAGCCTCCTTTTGGTATCCAGGAGCTTCTCCGCAGAGATGCTTACGGCGCAGTGTTTCCGCACGTTTTAAATTAATTTTGTAATTTCCTCTTGTACACAAAAAAAATTATGGGTCTTCGTCTTACTTTACAAATTTAAGGTTTATTATATTAAATTGGTTCTCCAATTTTTTGGAATTAATGAATCAAACTGATATTTCACATTTTGGCTACTACCGACTTGTAACTAAAACTAGTATAAAATAATGAATTTTACTACCATTTTTTAGTCAGTAGGTACATAGCAACTAGGTGATACGATACGAAAATAAAACACTGTATATCTAAACTATTACCTAAGCCCAAATACTCATCTACTGATCATGAATACCAGTGAAGAAGAAGATAAAGAATTGTGAAATCTTCACAACTATGATGACAACTTTAAGATAGGAAAAGAATCTCAAATGTCCCCTTAGAAATGAATAAATCTTCAAATGATAAGAAGGACTAAAATATTATTAAGTGTGATTGGATTTCTAATTATATCTACTGTTAAAATTACGTTTGATGTTTCATGTATGTAATAATGTCATTAGTAATTGTGATTTAAAAAATTATGTTGATTACTTAATGATATAATAAGTGATATCATCATAAATGAGACATCTACCTAAACTTTTCACTCGTCCTCGTTTGTAAATAAAGGTTTAAGCTTACCTTATATTTATAGTAAGAAAAGAAACAAAATTATTATCTCTAATATTCTAAAACTCTTCTTTCCTCTCATATTTTCCAAATGTTAAATTTAATGAAGAGTATGTTATGTTCTTGCCAATAACTATAAGTAAATCCTAAACATCGAAAATTAAAATTCTCTTAACTATAAATTTATGTTTGTCTACATACCATTGAAAAATTAGAATTAATCAATGGTTTTGCTGGTTCATAGAAAATTTTGATATAATAAAGTATGAATAAGTATGGCATGTTTTTTTTTTAATCTTTTACATTCTTCTCTAATCTAGGTACATCCATTTATGAAACATAATATTTAAACTAACGTTCCTAGTTCTTGTAAATAATTAATACACTACAAGAAAATAAGACAATCCATGACGTTTTATTGATAAAACATGGCGGATTGTGAAGAATTTTCTTGACATTTAAAAAACATCACGAAAAGTTCAAATTTTTGCGACGTTTGATGAAAACGTTGCTATTTTTTGCGACGTTTTATTAATAAAAGATCACGAAATAGAAACCGCAACTTTTTGTTGAATAAAACGTCGCAAAAGATGTTTGCCTATTGTTTAATTAAAACATTTTCTTCTCGATCACATTTCTTCTCTAGTTTCTTCTCTCTGCCTTCTTCTGTCTGTAGCAAGCGAAACGCAACGCTTGAAAAATAAAACTAAGAACTTTTTCAATTTAGAAACCAAATCTGAAAAACGTCGTTGCTGACTTTTATGTAGATTTTCGCGCTGTCGAAGCATCGCATTACCGCAGGAACTCCTTTCTCCTTCTCTCCTTCAATCTCTGCTCCTTCTTCATCGAAGCCATTTCCTTTGTAAATATTTACAGTTCCACCATTCACAGTTTCATAATCAGCCTCTTCTTCCTCTTCATCAAAATTAGAACCAACTCCAAATACCTGAAAATGCCCATAATCTTCATGTAAATTAAATTCCAAGCTATTCTCCATCTCTTCTCCTTTTTCGATATTAGAACGATATACTTTAGTCTCGTCTTCCATCTTTGCGACGAAATCGGAAAGCTTGACCTCTTTGGATGAAGACTAAGGAGAGTAACCGAGGAGAGGCACCGTGAAGTCTTCTCTCGGAGGTAATCAAGTGTAGGTGGTGGCTTCGCCGCATGTTAGTGTGACCAAAGATGGTGTAGACTTGTTCTTAGCCCTTTGAGGCTTTAATTTAGTATTGGGTTAAATTTAGAATTTTTGGAGTTATGGTTAGGGTTTCGCGTACTGGAGCGAGCAAGAGCTTGGGGAGGGAAGGAACTGGTTATGGATATTCATTTTGGCTATTTCATTTCATTTTAGTGACTGACAAATCTATGGATCTACAGATTTTAAGTGGCCAAATCCATTAGAGTGAGGAAGATGGGGAGGTTCTCAATACCCATCCTAGGTTTTGTTTTGTTCTGCTACCTATCAGCCACTATTGGAGGAGCAGAGTACCTCAAGTACAAAGACCCCAAACAGCCTTTGCGTTTGCGAATTAAAGACTTGATGAACCGAATGACTCTGGCCGAAAAGATTGGTTAAACGGTGTAAATCGAGCGCAATGTTATGACTGTATATGCCTTCTCTTCCGCCCACCAACATCACCACCGAACAGATCCAAAAGGTATAGTTTAGGGTGCTTATTTGAGCACTTATCTTTAACTGTTTGCTTATTTGTTTGTATACCTGTAAAGTTGTATATTATGTAGTGGAAACTTGGGAGTTTCGAGCTTCTTGTTGATTATTCTGCAAGGAAGGAGTATTTTGTAAAGGTATATTTGTATATTTGCTTATCTTGTTTCAAATTTGGCTTGCTTTTGGTGTAGTTTTTTGGAATTAATTTCTTCCGTTTCCAACTTTTATAAGCTATTGATTATGTAATATCCGTTTCTTGGCTAGTGGAAATTGGGCATTATTTTTCTGAAGCTATAGTCTGATAATTAGGTGCCACTCCTTTAGTGTTTAAAGTTTTGAAATTTTCTTACTTTCCTTTTAGGTATGTGAAGGTTGGAGGTTTTAAGTTGTTCAAATAAAAACTTCTACTGATTGCACCAAAGAGAAATCTGCTATGGAATGTCAGAGGCAACTGCTTTCAAGTTTAAGGAAGGGTTTATTGAGTTGTCAGCAAAACTTGCATCTAAGAGGGCTACCTATGTAGTTGAACAGTGTAGTGTAAATGAATTGTTTGGTGACCTATAGACCAAGCAGGAACAAATGCTTGATACAAAATCTATACTTGAAGCTGAAATTGAAGCTCTTCAAATTCTTAGGTAAACATCATTGTCCTGTCATTTTGTTATTTATCCATTTGTTACTCATCAGTAGAATTCCATGATGGTAGAACATGTGGTGGCTGGATAATTTTATCAGCAACTCCACATATGTTGGATCCCGAAATTTTTTTTTAAAGTTAAGCATGATTTAAAATAATTCTTGAGGTTTATTGGATTAATTATTTTTGGAGTTAATTGTTATGTGAAAGTTAGTAGGATTTATTGGATGGGTAAGTGGAATTAAAGTGCTAATATAATAAGGATGTTCAAAGACATTTTTGAAAAGACACTCAAGGTTAAAAGAACATAAGCCTATCAGGAAGGGTAAAATGGACTTTTTGGACTCATTAATGGTAGAAATGGAAGAAGAATATGTTATCTTGCTTGTTAAGAAGAGAAAAACGTGAATTAAAGGGAGAGAAGGGTGAAAAACGAAAATAAGAGAGAAGAAGAGAGGTTTTGGTGAAAGAAGAAAAGAAGAGGAATCAAGCTTGTTAAGGTAAGTTGACCATTTTTTCTTCTAGCTTTATTAAAGAAATGGGTTACATTGAGGATGAATGAGTTAGAGAGAAAAGGGGTTTATGTAGAGAATGAAAGGTTTGTGTTGGAAGAAGATGAGTTAGGAGAACCAAGTGATTTTAGGGCTTCTAAACTAGATCTTAATATACTATAGGTAGGTTAGATTTGATCTTAATTTGTGTGCATTGCAATTTTTGTATAGTGTAATTATAATGTTATAGTGTAATTAAAATTATGTATGAACTTCTTTTGATTTAGCCATGGGTTTAGAACTGAAAAGTTCCCAATGAGTGCATGCATATGTCTCTTGTACTTGTACAAATTCAAAAATTTAAGTCTTTCATAGTTGTAAGAATTGTGTTCTGACTTTAGGAGGAAATCTAGACTAATCTAGGTGGAATTAGACAATGTTGTCTTCTAAAAAGTTGTAGGTCTTTCTTTTATCTTTCCAACAGTATATTATATGAAATTTTTGGACTTCTGAGTTGAAAGTTATGGTTCTTATAAGTGGAGATATTTAGGAGTATAGATAGTATCGTCTGTGATGATGTCATAACATCTATGATGATGTTATATCGTCTGTGATGACGTCAAATCGTCTGTGATGATGTCATGTCATCTGTAAAATGTATATTCTGTGATGACGTCATATTGTCTGTAAAATGTATCGTTTGTGATGACATCATATCGTCTATAAAATGTATCATCTGTGATGACATTATATCGTCTGTAAAATGTATCGTCTGTGATGACGTCATATCTTATATGTTTGACCTTCTATACACTATTGTATGATCCATTTTTGACTTCTCAGATGGTAGAATATGTCTTTGAGTTCTCCATGAAAGTTGTAGATCTTGAAGTCCTCTTTCAAACCATTTAAAGAACACCTTAATCCAATAACTATAGGGGAAGTTAAGGTAATTTTTCCAATTCATCTGTCTTTTTCAATTCGTCTGACTTTTCATCTGGTTTCGTCTGATCCTATCGTCTGGTCCAAGTTTGTCCCTCTAGATGATAGAATCTGTCTTCGAGGTCTTCATGAAAGTTGTAGATATTGAAGTCTTCTTTCAAACCATCTAATGAATAGCTTAATCCAATATCTATAGGGAAAGTTATGGCAATTTTCCCAATTCATCTGTCTTTTCCATTCGTCTGACTTTTCATCTAGTTTCGTCTGATCCTATCATCTGATCTAGCTTTGTCCCTCTAGAAGATAGAATCTATCTTTAAGGTCTTCATGAAAGTTGTAGATCTTGAAGTCCTCTATGGAACCATTTAAAGAACACCTTAATCTTACATATCTAAAGAAAGTTATGCTTATTTCCCCAAGACAGGTTCACTATGGTTTAGGATAGGTACTGTTTTTGTTAAATGTCTCCGAATATTGGGCTTTGGGAGTGGGGTCCAGCATTGTTTGGTATCAGAGCTTAGGTTTTTCCTAGGCTTAAAAGGTATAGTAGGATGAATTGATATGTTATGTGATTACTTGTTACACTGTGAATTGAGTGAATTGCATTGAGTTACATACATGTCTTGTATACATATAGGCATTATGATTTTAAAATGAAATGTAAGCTAATAATTAATGTTTTCATTGAAGGAGAAAGATGCCACCTCATAGAAGGACACGAGGAATTTTGCAAGAATCAGTTGCACCTGACTCTCCAACAAGAGAGGAGAGTACTGATGAGTCTGTAGCCCCAGGGAATACTGAGGCTTCTGTAGGGCCTAGTAGTGAGCCCGATCAATCACAAACGTGAGAGTCTTATTTTCCACAGGAGCAGGTGCCTACTCCATTAGATCCAAGGATGTTTCAGACATTTGCTCAGGCCATAGTCCTGATGCTGTAATCTCCTGCTTCGGACCCAACTAAGAAGGGGAGACAATTTGATAAGCTCAGGAAGTATAGGGCAGTAGATTTCTATAGGACAACGGATCCAGAAGAAGTTGAGACTTGGATGAGGAAGACCGAGAGGATACTAGATCAGATGGACTGTGAGGATGATGAGAAAGTTGTGTATACTGCAAGCTTGCTAAAGGGAGATGCTTTGCATTGGTGGGAGTGTGCCAGGGAGCCAGATGAGACCGCCAGTGCTAGTTTGGAAAGACTTTTTAGCTACTTATAAGAAGAAGTACCTATTTGAGGTGTACATTAAACAGAAGCAGAGAGAGTTTTTGAGTCTCACCTAGAGGGAAATGATGGTGAGTGAGTATGAACGTCAATTTACACAGCTATCCCGGTATGCAGTAGAGATGATGATGAGTGAGGGAGCTAAGTGCCGTAGGTTCGAATCGAGGTTGCATCTAGCTATACGAGAAAAAGTGGTGGTGTAGAATTTTTGTGATTTTCAACAGCTGGTTGAAGCGGCTCTGAGGGTTGAGAACATCGAGAACATAAAGAGCGTCGTAAGCAAAAGAAAGAAAAGGGAGAGAACAGTTTAAGAGGGGAGGTGGTACTTCTATGCCTGAAAGGAGTGCCAAGACTTTCCATGACATTTTAAGAGGGGAGGTGGTATTTCTATGCCTGAAAGGAGTGCCAGGACTTTCCATGTGCAGTCTGAGGAGAGGAGCAGTGGCGCAAGCAGATCCAAACCGATGAGAACTTCTACTATTTCTCATCAGGCCTCTACAGCGGGAGGCGGCAGAAAGGGAGATGAGGATAAGCCACCCATTTCCAAATGTGAACATTGCGAAAGGTTTCATGTAGGGGAATGTTACCGATTGATAGGAGCATGCTTCAATTGTGGAGAGAAAAGACACATGGCAAAAGAGTGTCCGAAGTATACAAGAAGAGAGGGAACACAGATGCAAGCTTCGAAGAGAACTGAGACAGTGGGGCACAAGACTGCAACTGAAGTAGGCAGCTCTGATGCAGCAAGGAAGGTGAATCCTCTAGGAAGATCAAGGGGGCAAGCACCAGCTAGAGTGATTACAATGACAACGGAGGACGCAGAGACAACTCCAGAAGTTGCGACTGGTATGATTAAATTATTTGATGATGATGTAATTGTTTTGATTGATTCAGGTTCTACCCACTCCGTTGTTTCATACTGTGTATGGTAGAGAATTGAGCCCATTGGATGCCCCTTTAATGGTTAATACCCTAGTAGGCCACAATATTGTGATTAATCAAGTTTATAGAGATTGTGAGATACATATTGGCAGGGGACACATAATGGTGGATTTAATACCATTGGAGCTAGGAGGATTATATGTGATTTTAGGTATGAACGCCTTAGAGAAATATAATGCCAACTTAGATTGCAAATAGAAGGCAGCAGGGTTCGAGCTGGATAATGGAAGAAAGGTGATTTTTATGGGAGACAGAAAATTTACCCCATCAAGGATTGTTTCGGCTTTGATGGCAGAGAAAATGATGAGGAAAGGGTGTGAAGCATTTTTGGCCTATGTGGTAGACACGAAGGCAGATAGCAGGAAGTGAGAAAATATACCAGTGGTCATGGAATTCTCGGATATCTTTTTTGAGGAGTTACCAGGACTACCGCCACCTAGAAAAATTGAATTTCCCATTGAGCTCCTTTCAGGCACAATGCCAATTTTGATTCCACCTTATAGAATGACTTTGGCGGAATTGAAGGAGCTTAAGGAGCAATTGGAAGATTTGTTGGAAAAAGGGTACATTAGGCCGAGCTCTTCACCTTGGGGAGCTCCGGTCCTTTTCGTGAAGAAGAAAGATGGATCATTTGCAGATGTGCGTGGATTATAGTAAGCTTAACCATTTCACCATCAAGAATAGATATCCGCTTCCACGCATAGATGACTTGTTTGATCAGTTGTAAGGGGAAAGAGTCTTTTCGAAGATAAATTTGAGATTAGGTTATCATCAGTTGAGGATCAAAGAATCCGATGTGTCAAAGACTGCTTTTAGAACACGATATGGCCATTTTGAGTTCATGGTTATGCCTTTTGGGTTGACGAATGCACCTGCAGCTTTCATGGACTTGATGAATAGAGGCTTTAAGCCTTTCTTAGACCAATTTGTCATTGTCTTATTGATGATATTTTGTTCTATTCTAAGAGTGATAAGGAGTATGAGGAACATTTAGAAATTTCTTTGAAGACATTGAGGAAGAATGAGTTGTATGCTAAATTCGACAAATGTGAATTTTGGCTAAAGGAAGTGACATTTCTTGGACATGTGATTTCAGAGCAAGGAGTGCATGTGGATCCGAGGAAGGTTGAAGCGGTTGTGAATGGGAAGCACTTAAGAATGTAGCTGAAGTGAGAAGTTTCTTGGAATTAGCCGGGTATTACAGAAGGTTTGTGGAGGGATTTTCCATAATAGCAGCTCCACTTTCCAAATTGATAAGGAAGAATTAGAAATTTGTATGGACAGAGGAGTGCTAAGGCAGTTTTGAGGAATTGAAGCACATGCTTACAATTGCATCGGTTTTAACTTTGCCTTCGGGTAGTGACAGATATATAGTGTATAGTGATGCCTCAAGGAAGGGATTGGGCTATGTGTTGATGCAAGGTGATCAAGTGATTGCTTACGCTTCTAGGAAATTAAAGCCCTATGAGATGAATTATTCTAAGCATGATTTGGAGTTAGCTGCCATAATTTTTGCATTGAAGGTATGGAGACACTATTTATATGGAGTCACCACCAGGGTGTTTACAGACCACAAGAGTCTTAAATATCTGATGAGCCAAAAGGAGTTGAATTTGAGACAAAGAAGGTGATTAGAGCTGTTGAAAGATTATGATTTGATGATAGACTACCACCTGGGGAAAGCTAATGTAGTAGTGGATGCACTGAGTAGGAAGTCCACTATAGCACACGTGGAGATAGTATATCTCCCTTTGTTGAAGGAATTAGCCAAGCTTAAGGTGACATTAAGGCAATTTGTGTCTGATTGTGTATTGGCTCACTTTAGAGTGAGGCCAGTATTGAATGAGAAGATTAAAGAATTACAGGAACAAGATGAGTATTTGAGTAGGCTTCGAGAAGAGATTAAAAGTGGTAAACCTTCTGACATAAAGACCAGGGAAGATGGATTGATGGTGGTAGGTAACAGATTATGTATTCCAGACATGATAGAGTTAAAAGATGATATTCTTAATGAGGCACACAATGCACCTTATGCTATACACCCAGGTAGTACGAGAATGTAGAGAGATTTAAAAGAGCATTTCTGGTGGAAAGGAATGAAGAAAGAAGTTATGGAATATGCTAAAAGATGCTTAGTGTGCTAGCAAGTTAAAGCTGAATACCAGGCACCTTCAGGCAAGTTTAAACCTCTGCCAATTCTGGAATGGAAATGGGAGAAGATTACGATGGATTTCTTAATGGGATTGCCCAGGACTAGCAGGAAGCATGAGGCAATATGGGTGATTATTGACAGGCTAACCAAGTCCGCACATTTCTTTCCAATTAAGAAGACAGATTCTTTGAATGCTTTGGCCAAGAAATATGTGGATGAAATAATTAGACTTCATGGGGTTCCAAGCTCTATAGTCTCGGATAGAGATCCTAGATTCACCTCCAAATTCTGGGAAAACTTACAAGGGGTTTTGGGAACTAAATTGCATTTTAGTATAGCTTTCCATCCACAAACTAATGGTCAATCAGAAAGGATAATACGGACATTGGAGGCCATGTTAAAAGCTTATGTCAAGGACTTCAAAGGTTCATAGGATGATCATTTACCTTTAATCGAGTTTGCATACAATAATTCCTATCACTCAGGAATTTAGATGGCACCCTATGAAGCTTTGTACAGTAGGAGGTGTAAAACTCCTATTTGTTGGGATGAGGAAGGTGAAAGGAGGTTTCTAGGGCCTGAGTTGGTGCAAGTCACGGTTGACAAGGTTAAATTAGTGAAGTAGAGAATTAAAGCAGCTCAAGATAGGATGAAAAGTTATGAGGATTACACATAGAAGGGAGATGGAATTTGAAGTTGAAGACAAAGTGTTTCTTAGAGCTTCTCCATGGAAAGTGTTGGGACCCGATCTCGGGACCGGACCCCAACCAGAAACAAAACAAAAAACGGAAACGAAACGAAATGCGAAGCAAAATGCGGAAGCGAAATCAACAGCAAACGCGTGCGGAACGAAATCGAACACAAAATGCGAATGCGAAAAAACGAAACATGAGGCGAAAATCAAAGAAACGGAATCGAATTCTAATCTAAGCGAAACAAAGTTCGATAGCAAAATGTGGAACAAAATCGAATTCAAATCGCGTAAGGACAAACACACATGTCCGACATCCGGGTAACGAAAACTTTCATAAAGCATCGCGTTGGAATCCTATATACTAATCCGATTCCGAAATCCGGTATAATTTTTTTTCCTTTCTCATATTATTCATTCCTTTTTCTCTTCATTCAATCTTATTTTGGAAATAAAACAAAATTCATACAATTTCCCTTATGGAAATTCATCCTCATGCACATCTTAATTCATAAAATTCTTCTTAAACATTCAT
>JAOTAX010000196.1:7938966-7948977 GCA_025629825.1 Erythroxylum guanchezii | reverse complement strand
CTACAAGCCCACTACATGCAACAGCCCAAGTCCATAAATACAATGTACACAATCAGATAAGATAAAACAAGATTAGAATTTAAATGGATTTTATGTTATCATAATCTTCTGTATATAGGATAAGGTAGAATCAATTTTGAATACTCTATTATACTGTTATACGTGTATATATATTGGTACATCAAACATGAATAAATCATTCGTTCCTCGTACAATTCTTTTCATTATACAATGGTCCTCCATTTTCTCACGTCCTTTTCTTTCCATCATAAAACACACAATCCCTTTCTCTCAGGGATATCAATGCGCAAATGATTGGTTCTCTTTGTTACCGATCATTGGGATTCCGAATACGACATGTTTGATCAATCAATCTTTTCTTGATAATTAAGCCTTAATTTCCTTTTAGTTTTGTGTTTCTGACTGTGAAATGTAATCCTACAAGTGAAAACTTACCCCATTATCTCTAAATTCTACCTGGAAATGCACGTCTACGAAAATTCTACAGGAATTATGGAATTGGAAATATGCCTCTTCGAGTGAATTGCTGGGACAGTTCCGAACTCACGTCGCTATAACTTTTTCTTTTCCTTGGTACTAGCGAACCCGAACTACACGAGAAGAAAATTTGGAAGCATCGCGCGCCTTACATTGTCAATTTTGAAGCAGGGAGAATGACTATTTCCAACTCACTTTCGTATGTTGCATCAATGTACCAAGCAGAAACCAAAAGAAACGGATCCCTGTCTTCGATTGTTTCTAAATAAAGTTACTACTTGGTTAACAAAAGAACAGCAGATAATTGTTTGAGATTTCTTGTGTTTTTTTGGGGGGGGTCATTTTTTGCTATGTATTAGTAGCGAATAGTTGTTGCCCTTGGCCTATGGAAAAAGAATTGCGCAAGCGTTATTTACGCACGACTTTTTAAGGTAATGAGCTAAGGGATGAAATGAAACTAGATGGGAAATTATGACAAAATAAAAACAATGATCTTCCCAAATCCTTTTGACTTTCCACAATTACAAGGCCCGCATAGCAATGCTATTCTCAAGTTTCTTTCATTATTATTTTTCTGTTACGAGTAAACGGGATTAGGTAACCACTAACCATAAAGTTGAAAAGCTTAGATTGATTTGTGTTCTCTTTTAAAGACTTGGATTTTAAATGTCAAAACAAAGAAATGTCCCAAGTCCTGTCTGCCAAATCAATTTTACAGTTGTAAGCAGCAAATAAAGAAGAAGATTCTGCTTTGTGTTGAAGGCAATGGCAAAATCTGCCTGAAGTGAGAACGACCACGTAATCTTTGGACCATTTTATTTTGCTTTTTATGTAGAGAGTTGGAAATCCTGTCCTCTCTTCTTTGAGCTCCAATACCATTCAATTGTTTCTTTTGTTTTACAGAATCAAACATGAAAGCCTTTTTTTTTAACTAATTGCAAAAAAATTAAAATAAAAACAGAAAGTAGGGCCGAGGTACATATATATTACTTTTCATTGTGTAACGTTATACACCATAACTTAATTAGGAGATCGTATAATCTATACCAATTCTATTATAAATACAATAAAAATTAGATGTTAATTTTATTAAACTATCAATTAATTTATTAAATAAAATAAATTAATAAATGTAATTCATCATGATAATTTAACTTATTTTAATTATAACGTTCACGATTATACAATTTATAATATTATAAATCATTGTATCTAATGTTATAAAATAAATTTTAAAATATAAATTTTAATATTTTATTCATAATTCTTGATTTTTAAAATAATTTTTCCATCATAAAGTGAACATACTAACTTGAATCAAAATGTTAATTAGTTTGAGTCGAATAAATTGACTTTTGAATGTAATTAATGCCGAGTGAAAGAAAGTTAAAATCAGGTGAGGTCCTGCTATAATAAAGTAGTCAGTGCAATAATGATCAATCAACCACCTAAGTACCTATATTAGTATTATAAGTGGTGCAATTATGTTGGTTGTTCGGCTTCAACATTTGTAAAATACACATTTATTACCTTATTTTAGTTTCCAGATGCTTTTATATATGTGTGAATCTAACTGATCAGTTCGTGCTTTATTTAACAAGTTTATGTCATTGAAAGAAACCACTCAGAAATTACCTGTCGTATTTTGTGTTTAATGGATTTAAATATATATATGAAATTGATACGAAAAATAAAAATACTCAATTACCCAATCAAACCCTCCTTTAAGAATTAAGATAAAGTAGAGGTGCATTTTTTGTTGCAAGGAATTAAAAGAGGCTCTGGGAAGCAAAAATGTTGAATAGAAAACAGAATGCGTACAAACATCAACATCTAACGGAAACCGGAAAGAAAATCAATAAAGCATCCACTAGCAGTACTAAAAAAAAAAACCTACGGTTGGTTAACTACATCATTAGTGGACTGTACACCTTTGAAGCTGATGTGCTGAATTACAAAAGTAACCTTACCTACAATTGACTTCAAAGTTTACCAAGGTGCGGTCGCTCACAAACACCTAAAAAATTGCGACGATAATCTTAAAAATAAAATAGTTTTAGATTATATTTTTTAGAAGATATGATACAAATTACGTGATATAATTGCAGCAAATAATGATAATGAACACCAAATACTATTGTAATATTGATTTTGCGATTGACTTGTATTTTATAATTATTAAATTTAAACTTGTTTAATTAAAAGATAAATTATATTTTAAATTTGAGACTTTATAATACTAATTACTATATAAAAAATATTCAATTAAATATTAAAAATTATAATTTGTAATTTGTAAATAATTATTGTAAATATAACTTATAATTAATTTTAATTTTAATGTAATCATCATATAAATTTGAGTTCTTGTAGATGGCGTATGAATATTAAAAATTTTAATTTGTAAGTTGAAAATAACTTTGAAATTTTAATATTTTAATTATAAATATTTATATGCTCTCTAAAAAATCAAATTTATACGATGATTACATTAAAATTAAAAAGTAATTATAAGTTATGTTTATAATAAAATTATAATTTTTATTAATATATTTTATATTTTGACTAGTATTAAAAAATTTTATTTTAAAATATAATGTACCTTGTAATCAAATATGAATTTAAAAATTTTATTAATCAACTTAAAACTAGCTAATTTAATAAAAGCTTTGAGTAAGGGAGGAAGATCAATTTAGACCTTATAAATTTATAATTACAAAAGCGTGGAAACGGAAATAAAATATTACTTATGTTTCTTACGTGTTGTTTTCCTATATCTGTTACGAAAATCCATTCGTAAGTTTTCTCTGCAAATGCAATCATAGGGACATATACCGAGTCACTGTCTCCCTTGCGCAAATTCTCTCTCAAGCAAACAAACCCATATTTCTCAGACTCTCTCCCCACTTACGCACCTATCGAAGTCATGTCTCCGATGAGCCTTACTGTAATTGTTTCTCTTCTCACACTCTCACTCTTCACCACCCCAACCACCCCAGCCGTGGACTCCTTCGTGTACGGCGGCTGTTCTCAGCTCAAGTACACCCCAGGCTCACCTTACGAGTCAAACGTCAACTCCCTTTTAACCTCCCTGGTCAACTCAGCCACCTTTACCACCTATAACAACTTCACTATTAAAAGCTCCTCATCGCCGGATATTCTCTACGGCCTTTTCCAATGCCGCGGCGACCTCACTGCGGGGACTTGTGCCTCTTGCGTGGCCCGCGCCGTCAGCCAGTTGGGCACCATCTGCCTGCAAGCCGCCGGCGGTGCTGTCCAGCTCGACGGCTGCTTGGTCAAGTACGACAACACGACGTTCTTGGGGATGGAGGACAAGACTGAGGTGCTGAAGAAATGCGGGCCATCGATTGGGTATGGTTCTGATGAGTTGACCAGGCGCGATGCGGTGTTGGACTTCTTGGGAGCGAGTGACGGGTCCTACAAGCCTTACCGGGTTGGAGGGTCTGGGGATTTTTCGGCTGTAGCGCAGTGCGTACAGGATTTAAGTGCGAGTGAGTGTCAGGACTGCTTGTCGGAGGCCATTGGACGGTTCAAAACGGAGTGCACCGCCGCTGCATGGGGCGACATGTACTTGGGCAAATGCTACGTGCGGCTCTTCGCAAGTGGGTCCCGCTCCCACGGTGGAAATGGTAAGCTGTTTCACCACCGTCTCTGGCGGTGGTGGTGGTTTGTAGTTTCTGGATTTTGGTTTATTACTTCTCAGTTAAAATTGGTCTAAAATCATTTTATGTTTAAAGGTAAAATGATATTTTGACCATTTCAAATTTAGGTCGACTAACTTAAAGTTTTATGTTTGAATTTCACGTTTTTTGCGTCGTGATAATTAGGTGTATTTAAATAATTCGGGGATTTTTTTTCAATTCTTTTGTTTTTCTCGTCTTCTCTCCTACTCTATATTTCTTGGTCGATTTTGATTTTATTGTGTAATATAGTGGGTTTCTATTTTCTTAAGTGTAAGGGAAGTGTAAGGATTTGTGATGTTGTGACTATTTGTTGTATAAAGTTAGTTGGAGCAAGGAAACTCCATTCGAATTCTTCATTTCTGTTCATGCCTCCATAGGTATGGCTAAAAGGCTTACATTTTTTTTTTTAGATTAATGGTGTAGTTATTTAATCAAAAGTTGATGATGGGCATGTTACTGTAGGTTAGCTGCATTCAATATTCTTTAACTTGATGTGATTGTGTATGAATAACATGATAGTTAATTTAGGCAGGAAAATGCGATGAAATCATCCTCATTATAACTCTTTGACTAATCGAGTGGCGAAAACTCTGCCCAAAGACTAGGACTTTTCTTGTACAATAAACAAAAGCCAACTCTCAAGCACTTGCTCCCCACCATATGGTAAAGTATGAGTTCTAGAAATCAACAAGGAATCCAATGTAATCAGACTTAATCATGGCCACAAATGATAGCTCTAGCGTTCAAAGTGTTTGAAAAGCTATAAATTAAAGAAAGAGTATCTGTCTGAACGATGTCAAATCCTAAGATATAGCACACATGTAATCTCAACCCTCAAGGTGGAATCAGGAAATTCTCACACTTGGTAAGAAATAATGAGAAGAAACTTTCTTAAAGACTGTTGAGCTTTTCTAGTAAAGATCAGTGCTCATGCGTATGATCAGCTTGAAAGTTCCTAAGCGATAATAATCAGTTTATGATTGATAGTTTCATTTTCAGAAGTTACTAGGATGATCAATATTTTTGCCTAATTTTGAGTTGTTTCTTAATCTTCTGCTTTTCTGTAGGTAACAATAATGATGATGAGATTGAGAAGACATTGGCAATACTAGTTGGCCTAATTGCCGGGGTTGCATTGCTTATTGTGTTCCTTTCTTTCTTAAGAAAAGTATGCGAAAAAGGAAAAGGTAAAAAGGGCTCTTCTCATATTCTCTGTTCTTGATACTTTTTATATATATATTTATATATGAATAACTCGTCATTTCTATCTTTTTAGGCTCTTAAAACTGTGAACTGTGACTCATGTATGCTTTGTTTCAATGTGCAGGGGGTAAATGATAGAATCTGCATAGTATCAAGAAGTATGCCATTGTGTCTACTATTTCCTAGTCAGCCTGGTAACTAGCTTTACTTTCGGTGGCCTCTTTGCTTCACTTTTGCTTGTGATCTCACTTTACGAACTTGCCCTTTTTTGTTATTTTCATCTCTAAAGAATTGTTGGAAGGATAGGTGTATAGATAGATGTTGGTGGAGACTGGACGACAGGGGCACCTTGAAATAAGTGAAAAAGAAAAAGTTGCAATAAGGTGGTGAAGGTCTAGATATGCCACACTCAATTCAGCCCACTCGAGTCTAATACCAATTAAAGTTAGCTTCGTACCAAATTATTTTTGTACAAATGCTGAACACTTATGTTGTCGTGATCTTCGTGGTGATGCTCTGGTTTGTTGGGTATTATTGCAACTTTAATGTTGATTTACGTCAACATAGTACCTGTTAGCATTTATGTCAATTCATTATTCACTTTTTTACATATCCATAATTAAGAAGCGCTCATCCCTCTTTTTAATATAGTAACAACTTTGTTTGATATTGATAATATGATTCAGCTACCTCCAAAAGTTAGGTGGAAAGACAGTTTTCTAGTAGAGAGTACTCTCATCAATGGTATTGCAATATGCTTGTGTCCTTTGGATGAATTTATGTTAACAGTTATGGTGATGAGATAAGAACATGCTTTATCAACTTTTTTTCTTTAAACATTAGCATAGGTTGCCAGTTAAGTAGATTCAGCAGTTCTTTGAGATTGGACGAAGGGAACTTGTAACTAATCGGGAAAATCATCCCAATTTGATGGCTGTGCATTGAAGTTTATTACATATGGAGATCTCAATTAACAATAATTTCAGTTAATATAATCGTTAATTAGAACAGATGGAGTCAAGATAACTACAAAAGTGCAAAATTATTATAAAAAAAAAGCCAACGTATTAAGTACACAAAGCTTCTACTTTGCAAAAGTTTAGAGAAAGTCATGATATACGTAGTCTTACTCTTATATTTCTATAAAAAGACTGTTTCTATTATTTGAAAGATAAGAGAATTTGAACCTCAAGGAAAGAGAAGGTTTTTAACTCCCGTTGTATCATGCTCAAATACTTCAAAAATTTTATGTTTTGGCGGAACTTATTTTATACTTTGTTTTCTCTAATTTTATGTTGAATGTTTGTTTTTAATTTGGTAATTGAAGGATATTTGGTAATTTATATCCGTTAATTTTGCATTTATTGATTATTAATGATAAATTAAAATTTTTTGATTTATTAAAACAAAATTACTTATTACATTTAAAATATGTAACATATTCAGTACTGTTTACCTACTGTTTTTGTATAACATTTATGTGTTTCTATATATCTCTTTGAACTAGTATTTGTATATTTTGTTTATTCTGTTTTGTCCTGTTTATAATATTTATGTATTAAATATCGCATTCATATCGAACGGGAATCTGCGAAAGTGTTCGATTCCATTAGCATAAAAAAACACAACCTGCTATGGCGAAGTGTTGGACCAAATCATATTCATCATATAGCTTTTCAAGAGCAAATTACAGACTTAAAATCACCAATGCAATCGGCTAAGCTTATATCATGAAAAGTACCATTGGCTTTCATATGGTTACAATGATTAATCCTACGTTCACTCCATTTTTATATATCCTTAAGAAATTAAAAAAAGGGGGGACAATTAGAATGGGTTAAAAGAGGACCATGATTCTAATGAGTGAGTGATATTCGTGAACTTTGTTCTCTCTCTTCTATTATCTGTTGTTACTTTAGCAATTGCTTTCAAATTTGGAGTCTCTACAAGGTGGGGCTGTCCCAAGCTACACCGTCCCACCTCACAAGCATTCTTGAAGAGATTCTCTCTTTTTTAAGCTTCATTTAAATGTCTTCCACTTATCAAGATTTTAGCTGATTTGACTCTCCCGTGCTGTAACAAAGGAATATTGAAAACCAAAAGAATGAAACAAGGCATGTCTGTACTGAATTGATACTTTTTTGTAGCTGAAAAGATTAAACAAAGTATCTTTATTTACCCTTTAAAAATTGAATTAATTAACTGTGCTTTCTTATTATATTATGACTATCGTTTTCAATATCTTATTACTAGCCCATCTGCAACCGCAGACATTGGTCAATTTTTGAACCAATCTATATGTTATCATTAGGTCTCAAAAATATTTGTCCCCTCATGTTTATCAAGTTGTCCAAGCAAATTCCGTTTGCTATGGCCAGTTTATGAATATTAGGTTGGCCAAAAGTTTCGTGAGGTTGATTAGGATGTTCTTTTATTGCCACTAAGAAATCAGCCAAATCAGGATGATAACTAGATGGAATTCAACAGTTGTCATTACTTGTCCAGTTGTCAAGAACTCCTTAGAGGTTGACATCTTTTTGTAGGCAATAACATATCTGGGGTAGTGATGGTGCAATGGTCCCTTGATAGCAATATTGCCTTTTCTTTTTTCAATCTACCATCGGAGCTAATAGTCCAATACTTCAATCAAAATTAGTTCTGTTCCTTACTCGTGTATTTGGTTGCATCTTTGTTCAATCAATGATGTCAATATGTGAAAGCAAAGCATAATCCTTTTAGATTAAACTAAAACCGCGTGTGCTTGCAGCTGTGTGTGAAAGTTAATTCAAAGATCGCCTAATTGCCAAGGCAAATAATGTCTTGAAGTCATAGTTCGGTGGGTGAAAGTCTCTTAATTACTTGGATTAAATTTCGAAAACCAATTTCTTTAACAAATAAATGTATTATTGAAGTGGTTTGGTAAATTGCCTCTAATTCCACCCCAATTGACGCCAACCTCTCATTTTCAAGTGTATATAGTCCAATTGAATCTTGCCAGGTACAAGCATAGACTTGAATCATAAAATATAGGAGACCTTATAAAGTCAATTGGTCAAGATACCAAGGGAAGGCAGTATTTGCTTGAACCCTTGCTTGTCTTCACCGTAAACAACACTAGAAGGTTCAATTATGAGATTCATATATTCCAATATTCTTTCTCAACGACCAATTTTAATATGCATGGCATGCTTATCTTGGTTGAAATTTAGGTCCAAATTACATAAGACACCGGATGCCGTGCCTTGAGGGTAACTATAAATACTTAAATAGGAGTGACTCTTATTTATTAAATAACAAAGGATTGTTGAATAATTTATTGAATAAAAAAAACTTAAATTTTTGATAATTTTGCTTTTTTATTTTTTTTGTTTTTGTGAATGTTTAAATGGGACATTTTTTAACTATTAGTTTTATGTTGATGTGATAGAGAGGTAGAGAAAGAAGAAAAGAAGAGAAAGAGGATTAGGTTGAAGAATGTTATTAACTTTTCAAAATGGTAATTATATTAAAGCAAGAAAAGAATTTACCTTATCCTTATCTATAAATCTCTCTAACAATGACAACAACACTAACTTTAAAAAAATAAAAAAGAAAATTAAATATATATTCAACGGATCAAATTTATTGTATATATTATTTTATTTTGTTATATGATTACGTATGACATGACTGAGAATATTTAAAAATATTTTTTTTCATAGAATTCATTGTAGGGAATGAGTTGCCTTTTACTTAAATAAATTATTACTCATTGGCCAAGTTGCAATGTCAATTCAAGTGAAGTGCATGCAAATTAATTGTACTTTTAGAATAGATATGAAAACATACTGTCTAGGCTATTGCCTTGTATTTTGATGTTTATTTTGTTAGAAATACATGTTAGTGGATTAATATAATCACAATTTAATTCTATATGTCTAACCACAATTGAATTGCCTAATGTATATTTAATAACCATAATGAAATGGTTAATTTGCTAATTGTATTTGAGGCACATAGTAGTACCCTAATTACTATATGTTGACTCATTAAACTATAGTTCATATCATCCAATTAATAAAGAGACAATTAGCCCATTCTACCCCTTAAGATAGAACATGTCATATATATGACAAAAGGTGAGGTTGTTTTAGTGACATACATTTGGTATGTGTATTGGGTGTGAAAGAACAATGGTCTTCTACCATCAGTGTATTATAGCATATTTTACAAACTCTCACATGTTTGTCAATATAATTAGTATAAAAGGCTCTTCATTTTATAGAGATATGAAGAGAGTCATAATATATGCAGCTTTCTATTTGTAGCTGTTTCTGTGACTTGAACCTGTCACCTTAAGGTTATAAAAGAGTAACTTTATCTGTTACTCCAAAACTTTCCCGTATTTCTATTAGAGTTAAAAGTTTAGAAAAATTCAATAGATAGCATTGTTCTTAACAGTTTACTTTCATCAAACACTAGTACCAGTGAGACTTGAATACAAATGCTTATTCTAAGTAAACAAGGCTTTTGTTTATCATAAACCAAATTTTAGGTGTAATCCATGTACTGTTAGAGAACAATTATGAGAAAAAAGGGTTAATATGAGGATATTTTTAAGACAACT
>JAOTAX010000196.1:7926601-7937773 GCA_025629825.1 Erythroxylum guanchezii | reverse complement strand
GATAAATTTCGGGTCTAACTCTACTCTAAAGACACCATCGATAGGTTTGTCATTGATTTATAAACTATTTTAACATTATTTATTTAATATGAGATATGTGACATATCCCCTCGGCTTAAAGCATGACTGAACATTTGATGAGTATGTTGTGCAAAGGGCTATAACAGGCTGGCACCGTTCCAAACTATTAAGATAAGTTTACTATGATATTGTGATAAATTTTGATCCTAACTCTACCCCAAAATATACCTTAAAAGGGGAGGTTTAATATTAATTTATCAGTCAACCAGTAAAAAGGTAACTATTTTAAAATAATTTTGATGTCTTTTAGACAATTCTTAAGTAAACTAAATAAAATAGAGCAAAAGGATATGTAAAAGGGGACGAGAGAAGACAACCAAAGAAGGGGAAATGAAATTATGAATTAATCGATATTAATATAAAAGTGTTTGGTCAAGTTTTCACATTAAAGATGATATTTTAGGTACTTTTCATATGGTTAATAGGTGGCATATGCCAATTAAGATTTTTGAAGTTGATTGGATGGAATGTTTGTGTTATTGGTTGTTTATCTATGTCCTAATCAAATTGTTTGCATGCTTCAGTTTCTTTATTTTAGAAGAATTACATAAAACCTAAATCAAGGTTATAGTAAGTTGGGATTTTTTACAAACTTGATATAATTGACACTTTGTATTCATATTAAACGTGTGTTAATTACATGATACATGATACATAACTACATGTAGATGTGTAAATAGAGGTATCGTGGAGGCACTCATATGATTTTGAGTATTAGTTATGACTGCATTTTATGAAAGTAATGCCTTGTTTTATATGTACGATTGACTTGTTTGTGATTAATGTATGCTATTTATTATGCAATAAGGATATTAATTTGTATTTTCATGATGTGTGGTGAGAGTTGCCTGGTCATAACAAATTATCTTGTGTATTAGATTGGGACATGTACCAATCTATTGCCTAAGGAATCAAAATATAATTAATTAATTATAGTATTATTCTCTTTTCAGCAATTGAATATAATTAATTAAGATTTGATATAAAACAAATTTTAATACAATTTTATTTCTAAAAAATTTAACAAAATTTTATTTTTTAATATTTTTAACAAACCAACCACTATCAATGGTAATGGTAATTATTCATTCATCTTAACCAACCATGATAATTACAATGATTATATCTATTCTCATTCTTCACTATATTCATTTTTATTTCTATTCTCATTCTTCCATGTGAACTAACCGTCACCTGGGATAGTTCTTTATTTTTATTTATTTATCTTTTTTATGTTTGATAAATACTTTTATATTACATGTGATTTTATGTGAGAAGATCAAAGAGGAGTATGAAAATTCAAGATAGGTGTAATTGTGAGACATAGATACAAAAGTCTTAAATTGATAGACATTATTTTAATTGTAAATTAACATTACTTTATTTAGCTTCTAAAGATTGATTTTATTTGTTGAATATGTTTTAAATTATTTTGAAATATATTGGATCATTGTGAATTTGTATATATTGATTTAGCCTTGGCCTCATATTCTTACACACATAGAGAATAGGAATTGCATGTTCTTCTATTATTAAAAAAGAGACCTTGTTGTTTCAAAAGTTTATAGAAACACACTCAAGTTAATTTAACTCCAAACCTAGTTTGTTTAAATTTATCATTAAACTTGTTAATGTGAGCTTCTCCACAGATTCTACGTTTTGTAGGCTAATGATAGAAAGTGGTGAACGCAAGTAATTGAATGGTGCAGGAACAGTAAGTCCTGAGCAATATACTGGGCTAGATCCAGCAACTCATTTATTAATAATATTTTCTTGTTTGGACTTGTGACCCAATATTAAAATCTCCAAACAACTCCAAGGGTGTCAAGGTCCAACCAAAAGTCCATTTGATGGTTAGTTACGCATTCACCAGGTCACTAATCCTACGGTCTAGATTCAGGACAGTCAACAAGTCCTCGTCTCACTCAGTCACCAAAGCATCCCCCGTCTCTCTTCCTCTTTAATCTCGTTCTTCACGAAAATCAAAATTCTTAGTCCCTAAGAAAAGAAAAGGCACAAAACCAAAAACCGAAAAATCAACGATTCAGATCTAGGGTTCCGAGCTTTTGATCAAAGCGACATGGCGTTGGAATGGGTTGTGCTAGGCTATGCCGCTGGTGCGGAGGCGATCATGGTGCTCCTCCTCACAATCCCAGGCCTCGACGGCCTCCGCAAGGGCCTGATCGCTGTCACGCGCAACCTCCTGAAACCATTCCTCTCGGTGGTTCCCTTCTGCCTCTTCCTCCTCATGGACATCTACTGGAAGTACGAGACGCGGCCAAGTTGCGACGGGGAGTCATGCAGTCCGTCGGAGCACCTTCGCCATCAGAAGTCCATCATGAAGAGCCAGAGGAACGCGCTCTTGATCGCCGCGGCGCTTATCTTCTACTGGCTTCTCTATTCGATCACTAATTTGGTGGTTAGGATCGACCAGTTGAATCAGCGCTTGGAGAGGCTCAAGAATAAGGATTAAAGATGCGATGGCTGTATCCACTTTTTGCTGCTTGAGATAAGCGTCTGCTACTGGATTCTTATGTTCTTTCTTTGGACGAATTTTGTTTGTTCCTATTATCTGTGAGATTTGTTTTGTGTATTCTATGATGGATTCAGTATTAGTGGCAAATGATGACTCGTGGTTGAGAGATGATTACTTTCTGAGTATTATCAAATATTGAATGGTTAATTGTTGACCACCGTTAAGTAAATTGCAAATCGAATTGGTTACAGTTAGCTAACAAAACATTTCAATTGTATTCTTCTTTTCGTTAAAAGTATATACCACATAAAAACTGAAATTTGCAAACTAGCTGGATTTATTCATTCCTTGGAATTCAATTCAATTCTTCTGTAAGACTGATACCGAACAAGTAGTTATCATTCTGATTGAGTAAGATGCCCAGGACTTGGTAAGAAATGGATGTGGGCACCCTGTTGCCTAGTAAGGTTTACTGTGATTGTCTTTTCATAATGCACTCACACTTTTTGGTTCTGTTGCTCATCCTATAATCTTCTTCAGAAAAGAGATTTTATTTGTCTAAGCAGGAGCACTTACTGTCTAATAGACTGCAGTTGACATGATCTCTAGTGTTCTGCCCATAGATCAGGTGCTTTTGGGAATCTCTAAGATTTATTTCATGCTAGGATTCGATAGGTGCAGGAATCTGTTCTTGTTATTTACCTTTGTTAGATGGAATACGTTTACAAAATGTTGCCTTTGTTTCTGTGGACGTTCTCATCTGTCAAGCATTGGAAATTTAGGTTCCAGTGTACACTGTACTGTAAAAGGAGTCGTTATGATTTGTTTTTGGTATTTGCTTTCTGATAAAGATGGGATTAAGTGCTTTGCTCTTTTTTTTTTTTTCCCTTACTGTAAATGAGAGTGGCTGGGTTGGTCACATTCTTAGTCAAACATATGGGTGCTTTCATATTTAAATGTGGTGTCGGCAAAGGAACTTCCATGCCATGATATTACCGCTGTAATTCGCTTGAGTTTTAGCCACTAAATGGTGAGATGTTGTCAGGCCAGATTTCTTGGTTCTGGGCTGCAATTGAGTTCTCTAATTTAGAATAACTGGGAATTTTTAGCTAACATTATTACACGGGTCCCAGACTCGCAGTGTAATCAAGTGCTATGGTGTGAACTGAATCTTTCTCCTCTAAGGTTCTTAGTGACCTTATATTTAATAGCAAAACGTTATTTGTAAATTTTAATTACTTAAATAATCCAGTTTTTTTAATATAATAAACACATAAATAAAAGTTATAAAACCAACCCTAAAAGAGCTCGCAGACGGTGATAATGATGTGTTCGTACTTTAATCCTTGGTAAAATTATCACAAGCATTATATGACAAGTTTAGTGTCGTTGAAACTCTACTTCTAGACGGAGATCTTTAAGCTTAGTTTACTTTTTAGCCATATTTTAGAACACTTGATACCGTTCTGAGTAGGGTTTGTGAAGAAACATAGGCCATCAACGTATAAGAGAAAAATTGTCATTAGTTCTAAAATTGCGTAAACATCTTTACTCACATTGGTTCTAAAATTGCATAAACATTACTAGCTGACGGTTATTTGGCATGTAGAATTTACCGTTAATGAGGAAATATAAAATATATAGCCAGCAGGTTTTGGTCTCATAACCCAAAGCATCCTTGAAACAATTTAATATAAGTTAAGCAAATTTCGTTTTGTCAAAAAAAAAGTTAAGCAAATTTCGTAGGCTTATTTTAAGCCGTAACACTGTTACCTCTTGTCGGTAAAGATCATGTAGGATGTCAATGCTCATGGCCCAGCCCGGTCCGATTCCCAGCCCGTGTAACCCTCAGCCCATAACTCGACCGGGATTCCATTTCAATTTAAAATTTTAAAAGATGATTTAACCTTTTTTTCATTTTACCTCTTAAATTTATATATTATCAAATTTCTTCTTACGTTTAATTATTAAATTTAATAAATAGAATATAGAAAGATATTATATTAAGCCACTTAAGAAAAAATTATTAATTAAACAAAAAAAATACTCAAGATATTTTTCAAGTTAAATAAAATTTGTCAATTTCTATTAACAATATATAACAATGTTGTGGGAGGACTTATTTTTCTTTCTTAAATAATATCATTTTGCTAATGTGATAATCTAACAATAAATTTATAAACTATAAAAAATATTCAATATAGATTAACAGAAGAAAGTTACTTGAAATTAATACTTAAGTATAAGGGAGGTCGATATTCTTTAAAATTTAAGGAACAAAGTAAAAAAGAAAGAAATATTTTTTATATATAAATTACTCTAATCATTTTATGTGACTATTTAACTCTTTTAACACTTTCTTTGCTTATAAAAATTATTAATCTACTACCTCTCCACCTTTTTAAATTCATCTAACTATATTTTCAATTCAAATTATAATATTTCATTATTTGATAGTTCTGACTTCATTTAAAAAGATTTTTACTTGAATTTTATGTTTGGCAATAATCAAAATTCTTTTTCAATAATTTTTATTATAGCTAAATATATTATTATCGAACTTTTTATTTGATAAAATTATTTTTAATTTTATGAGTATATTTTTATATTAATAATTAATAATTTAAAAGTTTATTCAAATTTGTAATGTTAGCTAGAAATATAATTTTGTTAATTAAATGTTTAAAATTTTAATTTATTAAAAATATAACCTACCCTTAATTTTATTATTGATATTGATGTCATGAAAGTATATGAGAAACCAAGTTTTATAAATTAGAGTGATTTAGAAGATAATATTAGATGAGAAAGATGAGAAAGTATTGACATAATATTCAAATGTTAAACTTGAATGATGATGATGATGAGACTTCCATTAATGATAGAAAAATTCGAACCAAATAAAAATTAAAGCCATTGCAATTCGAGTGAATATATCATATAATGAAACTTCTAGTTTTTTTTTAATTTCTCTTTTATTTTAATTTCACTTTTATTTAATATATATGTTAAATTATATATATGTAATATAATATAAAACTTTACAAGGTGTTTAGTTCAACTGTATAAATAGATAAGGAATATAATGGTGATTCTTTAGTAATAGAATATATGAGGAATATATAGAATACGTATTATTTAGTTTGTTTTATTCCTAAGAATTTTTAATAATAATGTAATACCAATGTTTAGTTTAAAAACATAAAATTTAGAATGAAAATTGTGGTTTAAAAATCAAACACATTCGAGAAGAAGAAAATAAGGAAAAAAAATCAAATACAGTTAAGAAGAAGAAAGCACCGACTAGATACTAAAGTGAGAAGTCCTCAATAGTCAAAGACATGAATAAGAAAGTAATCAAAGAGCAAAGTTTACATTAGTGCCTTTAATAACAACACCTTTCGCCAAGTAGAGAGTTATGTGATTGGTGAGGTTGAAGCTTCCAATTAAGAACACTCCATGGGGTATATTGTTACATTTTTTGTAACGGCCACAACAGCCACTTAAGGAGTGGTTGATTGAGTGCCTAGATACTCTCCTATTTGTTTGGGAGTAGTTGCGAAAATAACTGAAGGAGAAAACCCTATTTAAATAGATTAAATGAGATTGCAGAATGTGTTGGTTTTCTAAAAGGAAAAGCCGTAAAGTCTCTCAATATACCAGTCCTCTCACATATTGGCCATCTGAGTGATAAAGATTTGAGGCGTGATCCTTAAGGTGACTCTAGTAGCCACTGAGGAGATTGTGTTCGTGATTCTAACTGGAATCACGTGGGCAGAAAGAGACATAAAGATTAATTCGCTTCCGCATCAAGGTTAGTGATCTAACCTGATTTAATCCAACAGTGGTATTAGAGCAAGGTTATGTTTTAGCTTCTGCCTCGTTTTAGATTAACAATCAGTTTGTTATTATTCTATTAACAATTAGTTTGTTAATTGAATTACAATTATTTAATCAAGCATATGATCCGTTAATCCTTTTATACAAACATGCTCAATGTTTAATAAAAACCACATGATATTTTTCTGATATAATCGCATGATTAGTTTATGCAGTCAGATTAATTAAATCCATAGACCTATTCAAACCTACCTCACTCCATCTGAAGCACCCCTCCATTGACTTTGAGAGGCGTTGGCCGCGTGGATAACACCGTTAGTCATCTTTTCGGCTGACTTACGCGATACTGCAGAAATTGCCACAGAAACAGCCATTCATGGTTGCATGTGTGAGTCACCCACCACCTTTTGAGTGGCGTTGACAACATGGTGAACGTCGTTCGCCTCTTTTTCGACCGATCTATGCGATGACGGTGTGAAATGGGAAAGCCTGTGATGACTCCTGTATGGAGTCGTGCCTTTTAGCGTTGAGGTTGGTGGGTGGGCATCGATTTGCATTCGTCCTCGACTCCCAACGACAGTGCAGATAGGTGTTGGGGGGGGGGGGGGAGGGAGGAGAGTGTGCCCATTTTTCTCTAGTTTGTTTTTGATAGAACCCATAGCATCTTTTAAGAGAGGATAAAACGTTTTTAGAAAAGGAATGTTGCGCAGGAAGATAAAAACGTTTTTCTTTAAAGGCAAGAGATAGGTAGGGTTATGACATAAAATGTTACTTTTAAGTTTAGTAAATTTGTTTTTTTTTCTAAATTGATTTGATGTGAAATGATTTTAAATGGTCTGTCCATTTATTTATTTATCTCTTCAAATATGTAAATTATTTTTACATTTATTTAATTCATTAATGATATATGAATGTGTTTTTACATAAAATGAATTATTATGAGTTATATAAATTTGTTTTTATGTAAAATAAAAAATGTTAATATGTTTTTCATATGAATTGGTTATGTTAATTGGCTTAACATATGATGTGTGTGTGTATATATATATATATATATTGGAATATGTTTCATGTGAATAATTATTAAATTGTAAAAAATTTCTAATTTATGTCATAAGTGATGATTATGAGCTTAGTGAAAATTTTGATCTTATGATATAGATGATGATATTTTTTGATAATTTAATTATTCGAATATGTGCTCTAATGTCCTTATTTTTTAATATACTTCAAGATATGACAAAGAAAAGTATGGTTGGTGATTTGTTAACCACCAAGAAGCTGAATGACACTAATTATGACATCTGGTATAGGAAGATTCAGTATCTTCTTAATGAGTGCAAGGTTTTGGAAACCTTGACTAATGACATGACTGAGCCTAAAGATATTGATAATGAACAATATCAAATAAATCTGACCGCATACAAAAAATGGTTTAAACGGGATCATAAGGCACACTACACTATGTTGTATTGCATGCATGACGATCTCATTGGAGGATTTGAGTCCTACTAAACTGCTAAAGAAATGTGGGAAAAGCTCAAGATCATTTACGGTCAGACATTCGCTACAAGGCTTCGTACCTTACACTTAAAGTGGATGCCATATGAGATTGACTCAAGCCGTACTATAGTCGAGCATCTTTGCACTTTGAGTGTGATGGCTCGGGATCTAAAAGCTGGTGGGCGTGAGATTTCTGAAGAAGAACATGTTCTTAATGTGATTCGTTCCATTCCAAGCAAACCTGATCATTGGGCTAATTTTAAGCTCTTGATGACTTATAGTGAGAACATCAAAACCTTCTCAGAAATTTCAAGGCACCTCAAAATGGAGGAAAACGTTTGAAGGTTCTTGGTCACTCTAATGTTGCTCTTGTTGCCAAAGTGGTAAAGCCTAAAGGCAATAAGAACAATCGAGGTAAATAACCTAAGAAAGGCAAACGCCGTTCTCAAACTTCTGGACCAAAAGGTGGTGTGGTCAAGCAGCAAAAGGCTAAGGGTCATGGAGAGAATAAAGTAACACAGCTGAAGTGTTACAACTGTGGAAACAAAGGTCACTATACTCAGGATTGTCCTGAGCCGAAGAAGGTACCTACTTTCACTGATTCAATCGAACTATACGTTTGTTCCCATGCATTAGTTGTTAACTCCTTTCCTAATTAGATTGTAGATTTGAGAGCAACCAAGCATGTAGTTCGAGTTCAAGCTGGTTATGTGGACTTTCATCGATATCCGGGAGGTTCACAAACTGTCGCTTTAGGGAATGGTAGCGAGGAAGACGTCCTCGGAATTGGGACCTATCAAGTTAAATTGGGTGGAGGGAATACGTTACTTCTTCATGACACTCTCTAAGCACCTGGGGTGCGATGCTGTTTAGTTTTAGTAATTTCTTTATTAAAACTTGGATTTGTTTCAATATTCAGTTTAATTGCTTAGAGATTTTGTATAATGGTCATGTTTTCGGCCATGGGTCTTTAAGAGATGCTTTCTTTGTCCTTGATTTGGATGATATTTATAATAATTCATCGCTTGCCTTAATTGTTAATTGTGATCTTGATTCTAAATCTGTTAAATGGCATGCTAGACTTGGTCATATTGGCCAAGATAGAATGAACATACTAGCTAAAGAAGGTCTTTTAGACTGGCCCACTAAGGTCAAGTCACCTAAGTGTGAGCCATGCTTGGCTAGCAAAGCGAGTATAAAGCCTTTTGGTAAGGCCTTAAGAGCATCAAGTCCCTTAGAAATAGTTCATTTGGACATATGCAGGCCTTTGAGTGTCAAAGCTCGTCATGGTGCTATGTATTTCCTCACATCAATTGATGATCATTCATGATATGGGTATGTGTACCTACTATCTCACTGTCATGAAGCACTCAATGTGTTTAAACACTTTGTAGCGGAAGTTGAAACCCAAACGGAGCGAAGCGTTAAGATTTTTTGAACCGATCGTGGATGTGAATATCTATTTGATTTGTTTAAAGAGTTTTATGAGGAAAATGGTATATGTAGACAACTCACGATTCCTCATACTCCACAACAAAATGGTGTTGCAGAGCGGAGCAATCGAACTTTACTTGATATGGTTAGGTCAATGATGGCTCAAGCTAGTCTTCCTATTAGTTTTTGGGTAGATGCGCTGCTTACAGTGGCCTATATCCTTAATCATGTGCCGAGTAAGAGTATATCCACCACTCCATATGAGTTATGAAATGGAAGAAAGCCATTTTGGACCATTTGCACTCATGGAGTTCGGCTAGCTATGTGCACAACCTAACCCATAAACATGGAAAACTTAGTCCAAAAGCTACTAAAATGGTGTTCATTAGGTACCCCGAACATTTCAAAGGGTATGTGATGTTTGGCAAATACCTAAATAGTGGCACGATTAAACTTGACTCCCGTAATGTCGAATTTAACTTAGTCCAAAAGCTACTAAAATGGTGTTCATTAGGTACCCCGAACATTTCAAAGGGTATGTGATGTTTGGCAAATACCTAAATAGTGGCACGATTAAACTTGACTCCCGTAATGTCGAATTTCTTGAGGATGAGTTCCCAAGTATCGGTGAAATAAAAAAGGACCTTATTTTGTATAAGTTGCGACAAGATGTGCAATTATTTGTTGGTGAGGTGAGGGATTTAAGAATTCATAATATCACCAAAGATAATACCACAGCTCCTCCAAATGAAGTAGATGGTTTAAGTAGTCCTACCACCTTAGAAGGTGGAAACTTGCTTGTTGATGAGAATCAAACTGAGGATGAGATTAGTGCTCAACCATTAGTCCATGAACATGAGGTTGGTCCAAATGTTCAAAATCCCACGCCTCATAGGGAAAGTGGGATAGATTCTCCACCTGAACAAGCAAACGACAAGGGTCCTTGTATTAGAAGGAGTAAGCGTGGAAGAATTCCTTGACTTCTTTTCCAAATAGACAAGGAAATTTTCATATACACCCTTTTGGAAATAGAGGAACCTACCTCTTTTCAAGAGGTTGTTGATTCACCAAATTATCAAGAATGGATGGATGCCATGAAGGATGAGATGGACTCGATGGGAAGAAATAAGGTTTGGGAACTTGTTGATCTTCCACCCAAATGTAAATCAATTGGAAACAAGTGGGTTTTCAAGATTAAACTAGAGCGGATGGGTCAATTGAAAAATTCAAGGCCCGATTGGTAGCGAAAGGTTTTACCCAAATTGTGGTAATAGACTATGAGGAAATTTTTTTCCCTGTGGTAAGATTTTCCTCAATTCGCCTACTTCTAGCCCTAGTTGCCCATTTTGACTTAGAGTTATTTCAAATGGATGTAAAGACTGCTTTCCTCAATGGTAGTCTTAAGGAAGAGATATATATGGATCAACCTACTAGGTTTGTCTCAAAAGGTCAAGAGGACAAAGTTTGTTGTCTTAAGAGATCAATATATGGTCTTAAGCAATCTTCTAAAGTATGGTACTTCAGATTCCATGAAGCCATTACTTCGTTTGGCTTGTCCATGGTAGATGAAGATCATTGGGTGTATGTCAAGAAAACTACAGAAGGAATTATGTTTCTCTCCCTGTACGTTGATGACATACTATTGGCTGCAAACAACTTGGAGATGATTAATGCCACTAAATAGTGGCTATCCTCTGTCTTTGAGATGAAGGATATATGTGAAGCTAGGTATGTCCTAGGCGTGGAAATGGTGAGAAATCGTGTAACATCCCATTACCCTTGATGAGACTTGAATAGTGAATATGAGAAATTATGAGAAATTAGAAAGTTTAAATTCA
>JAOTAX010000196.1:7902704-7917756 GCA_025629825.1 Erythroxylum guanchezii | reverse complement strand
GAGAAGAAGAAGAGGCCACGAAAATGAAGAAAGCAAGAGCTAAAAATGAAGACAAACCAATTTTGTTGTCTTTTAAGTGGAGAGTAACGTGGATTAGATGAGTGGTGAGTCGTAGTGACACTTGTCACTGCCACTTGTCACCTTCTTATGGTCCCATGTGGACTTATGTTAAAAACTAATCTATTTGTCCCCAATTTTTACTCCAATTGTCTCCCAATCTTCAATACCACTTTTCAATAAATCCTAGGGTCATTTATCACAATTTTCAATGCCATTAGACAGTAATTCTACTGCCAGTTAACAATTGTCTTGCCACTTGACATTTTTTCCTAGTCCAGAAATTACCCCGATTTTTTCAGAAAATTCTCCAAAAATTCTTAATCAACAATTATACTCTCCAATTCAATTTTCAATACCAATTCACAATTCTCAATAACAATCACATTTATTAACAATTTTACTTGGAATGTCAATGAATGCACGTACAATTATTGTTATGTGCAAAGATTTACTATTCATGTGCATGTGTACCTTATGTAATGCATGAGCATGAAATGTGTTATCCCAATTTCTCTGATTAACCTCACAAGTACCAAAGTTTTAGGGTTCTAACCCTTTGTATGGAAACGGGATGTTACAAACCAGATTGACATGCATCACAAATATGTGCCTCCATGTCAAAAGGCTATAATGATGTTTCAACTAAGCAGCTTAATAAAAACAAGACTTAGTCAAGTAATCGAATCGACATTCATTACCAATATTTGCCTTCGAGTAAAAGACTAAGTCCATGTCCACAAAAAAATTAAATACAAAGTAAATAAAAATGTTTTCTAATAAAACCTACCGAACTTGTAAATAGCTTGACTTTTCATGAAAATGTACTTAGGAGTAGTTACAGAGTTTGAATGACGAAAGAATTATTAATGTGTGTGTACAATTGAAAAGGGTGAGTAACTTGACATTTGTGTTTTGATTAATATATATGTTTAATCTAGATCCCCTAAATGCATATTTTGTATATTAATGATTTGAAATAACTTGAATGATTGTGTTTAAAGTTAAATTTATTTCATGAAGTTGAAGTCATTGTCTCATTACGACATTGTGTGCTTTGTGATATTTGTGTGATTGCTGTTTTGTTTGCTTGAGGACAAGCAAACGTTTAAGTGTGGGGATGTTGATAAGTGTAAATTGCATCATATTTTAAGGCTTAGTTTGATATGTGTTTAGTTATTAATTCAATCATTTAGTATGTGTTTAGGTTAGAATTGTGTTAGTTTGGTAATTATTTTTATTTTAAGTGTTTTATAGGTTAATACAAGTCTTTGAGCCTAAATATTATGTTTTTGGGATACCTTGATGTGTTTGTTAGTGTTTTAGGGTCAACATCGAAGAATAAAGAAGTTTCAGAGACATTCAAGCCAAAATAATAGCTTACGATAATGGCACAACAAGCCACCATCATGACAGAAGTACCAGAGTTGGCCCACGATCGTAGCCCACATGCCACGATTATGACAGAAGCCCAGGACATGGCCCACGATCGTGGCCTACATGCCACGATTGTGATGGAAGGCTCGAATGTGACCCACGATCTTGGCCCACGTTAGGCAGATGTGTAAACACTCAACAATGTCAAGTTTCGAGAGATTTTTCAGATATTCTCATGGGATCAACACCTTAGATACTACGTTAACGAACTGTGCGTTTATGGATTATCAAGGGTATTATTAAAAATACAAACATCAACACCCGATCAATGCACCTGATGGTATTATACCTATTGGATGCAAATGGATTTTTAAGAGAAAAACTGATATGGATGGTAATGTACATACGTACAAAGCGAGGTTAATGGCTAAAGGTTACAAACAAAAATAAGGAGTTGATTTTGATGAAACCTTTTTGCCAGTAGCTATGCTAAAATCCATAAGGATCTTGTTGGCCATAGTTGCATATCATGATTAGGAAATCTAGTAGATGGATGTCAAAATAACATTTCTCAACAGGAATTTGTAGGAGGATGTGTATATGACACAACCTAAAGGTTTTGAATCAAAGAGACTTTCCACTCAAATATGCAAGTTGTAAAAGTCTATTTATGGACTTAAGCAAGTGGCACGGAGTTGGAACATCCGTTTTGATGACAAATAGTTTGATTTTATAAAAAATGTAGATTAACCATATGTTTATTAGAAGGTTAGTGGGAATGCAATCATTTTCTTAGTGTTATATATGGATGACATATTGCTAATTGAAAACTACATACCTATGGTTTAGTTCACAAAGATTTGGTTATCCAATAATTTCTCCACAAAGGATATGAGAGAAGCAACCTATATTCTAGGAATAAAGATCTATAATGATAGATCAAAGAGGTTGCTTGGGTTATCCCAATCCACATACATAGGTAGGTTTATCATACAGAATTTCAAGAGGGGATTATTACCCATGTCGCATGAGATTAGTTTCTAACAGAGTATGTGTCCAAAGACACAAGAAGAGAGAGATAAAATGGATTGTATTCGATAAGCTACGAAAATTAGGTCAATCATGTATGTTATGCTATGTACTAGACTAAATATCTCTTATGCTTTGAGCATAATGAGCAGGTTTCAAGTCAATCAAGGTGAGTGTCACTAGACAGTTGTGAAAAACATCTTAAAGTACTTGAGAAGAGCTAAAGATGTTTTCTTAGTTTATGGAGGAGTTAAACTGAGAGTTGAAGGATGTTCAAATGCTAGTTTCTAGCCAGATCCCAATGATAATATATCACAATCAGGGTACATCTTCACAATAAATAGTGGTGCGGTAAGTTGGAAAAGTTTCAAACAACCAACCATTGCAGATTCAACAACTAAAGCAGAGTACATTTCAGTGTCAAAGGTGACAAAGGAAACAGTTTGGATTAAGAAGTTCATCAATGAACTTGGAGTGGTTCCTAGCATTATTGAGCCTATAGTATTGGACTGTGACAACAATGGTTACTATTGTATAGGCAAAGGAACCAAGGTCTCATCAACAGTCCAAACATGTACTCAGGAAGTTTCACTTGATCAGGGAGATAGTGCAGTGGAAAAATATAGCATTGGAATGAGTTCTCACTGAAGAGAATCTTGTAAATCATCTTACTAAGCCATTGTCTTACTAAGCCATTGTCTTATAAGAGACATGATCAATATATGGATGGATATGGTATTAGATACATAGGTGATTGGCTTTAGCGTAAATGGAAGATTGTTAGTTTATGCCCTTGTAACCAATCGGTTGGTTGCAATTTAATGAATGACATTATTATTTTATTAATGAAAAGGCTTTCTTTATCTTTTTGTATTAATTTAATTACATTTGATGTTTTAATACTAAAGGTAAAATCCATGGAATAATTCTATGTAATTGAAATTATGATGAGATCATAATTATGAGATTCAAGTTACATTTACGTATTGTTTCTAAATTTTCTTAGTTGTAGTTTCATTAAGACAACATAGTATTGAAATGGTAAAATAGCACACTTTATATTTCTTTCTTATGAAGAAAGGAATTGATATCATAAATTAAAGTATGAAGATATTAAACTAATATAAGGGTGATTATTAGATAATAAGTCACTGAACTGACTCGACTATAAGAACCCTGAATGGAATATTGCTTATGTGTTTGTGAATTTTCTCGTAATGATGGTTGTATAATTGATCCTTATACTTGAGATTACCAAGGTTTCTCCTGTGGGAATTACTGTGTTTTGATACTACATATGAATCATTCTAGGATAATTCAGTCGGTAGTACTTGGATGAAATATGAATCATATAGAGATAGTTGAATAAGTAAATAAAGGATTCGTCACTCTAAAGTAATTAAAGAGAATGTTCTACTGTTCTTGATTAGTAGTAATTTATGAAATTCTCTGGCCAGATTGAATTGACATTTGAAAAGACGCTTTCAAATATTAATTACAAATCAATTAGTAATTAGTAAGAACGAACATGATTGGATGAAAAGAGTAGACAATGTATCCATACTCTATCTAATTAGAACATTGGATGACGAAAGGATTAAATTATACATCATAACCATGCATGGACATGTTAAGTTAAACAACTTAACATTCTTGATATTTGAGTGATCATGACATATTACTAGAAGTCAATCTTAATCTATGATTATAAATTATTTAATTAGAGAATTAAAAATAAATTAAAAGGAGTCTTAATTTATCTGATTTTAATTGTGAATTAGAGTTATAATTTATAATCATTGTCAATATATTAGGAACCTAATGAGTCATACATTAAAGAGCAACTTATGAAGGAAAAATAAATTTTAATTAAGTTGAACTTAATTGTAAAGTTTAAGAAACTTTAGGGATCAAATATGAGATGTTTGATTTTATTAAAATTAAGTTAATTATAATTAGAGTATGACTTTAATTATAATTAAGGAAATTTAATTTTAATAAGAATTACAAAACCCTAATGCTTTTTCTATAAATAGGAAGAAAGCATCAGGAAGCTAGCACTCCTGCTTATTTCCTCTCAAAGTGTTAAAAGTCAGAGGCTGGATAAGTGAACAGCTTGTTATTGACAAATGGGAAAAGCTTTCAAAGGATTTCAACAAGAAAGGAAAATCAGGTACAATTTCTTACTTTACGATTCGTGTTTTATTATTCAAGATATTCAATTATCGTGATCCGATCGAAAACTGTAAAAAAAAAATTTTGGTTGCACCCATGATTCGATTAGGGTTAGTTTTCAACAAATATACATGCAATGCTTATTGAGAAGTTGCTCTATTACTTCCTATAATTTTACATATAATTGACTCCTCATTAAAGTTCAAGTTGTGTGTATGTTCTTATAATCTAAGGTGTGCAAGGTTTTGTTTTAGATTAAACAATACACATTTTTGTGATAGCTTTTTTTTCAATTCCCTTTTATACATATTTATTTTGATTATTCATTTAATGAGTTATGCTTGTTCTTTGGTTTAAATTTAAAAGGTTCATGTGCTATTTGTTTAGTTTATTGTACTTATTTAATTTCATTTATTTTTATAAATAAATAGAAGAAAGTTTTAGTACTCTTAATAATTTAGCTTCTTCAAAAAGATTCGATGGTCAAACTTGGGCTCATGAGAGATTGGTTCTTGCTATAAAAGTCATATTATTTGCTTGCATTGTAATAAACATTTGAAAAGTAGGGGGATCACCAAGTTAAAAAAACATTTACGCATGATCAAAGGTGATATACAATCTTGCAAGAAAGTTAGCCATGATGTGAAATGGAGGATGGAAACTTTATTTGAAGAGTATCAAAATAAGAAAGACTAGTGCCAATTTCATTTTGAAACTTTTTAGGTGCAATATGATGAGTGACATAGGTTCCACTTCATGTCCACAACTGATTTTGTTCTAGACAAAGACTCGTGTTTGTCTCACATTTCACTACTGCCTTTTTCCCTAAGCTTTTTTAATATATTTTTGAACTAAAATTGATCTCCAACTTCTTCAACAAAGTTATTGCTCTTTGGGTTAGTTTTCAAATGACTTTAAAACCACCTTGATCAAACAACTGTGGAGAAATTTATGCTTAAATTTATGTTTCCTACTCAAATAACCTACAAGTTAATGAATCAAACATAGGAAATATCTTATAATTCTATATAAAAACATTTTATAAAATTGTTAAATCACAACTAACTTAGCCTCTATAAAAATGTAAAATAAATCCATATTACTCTTTTCCCTTCCAACTTTACCTTGGAACTTATTTAATTTTCAGCATTTCACATTTTGCCTCCTATTTTTCTTTTCTTCTTTGTTATAATAAATCTAAATTCAATGATAGTAATAATCATAGGAATTATTATTGATATAACTATTTCACTCTATTTTCTTTTGTCTTTTCTTATTTCTTTAGTAGAACGACATGAACTCGTAGTTTTATTAAGTTATTGGTAATTTATAGTCATAGTTGTTATTGTAAGGATGATTGTGAAGACTAATTTGATGTTGTTTAGTTTCTACCTAAAATGTTAGGATCTTGGTCTGTTTTTATTCTAGAAATTTTTAGGCTTGTTGGGAATGCCCATCACGTCGTTTGTCAGCCTCTATGTTTATGAAGCTTGTCCGATTGCATGGATATTTCAATTAGTCACGTTACCTTGTTAGCTGTTTTTTTAAAGAGTTTGTTTTCCTATTGTTTTGGTTTTCTCACCTGCATTTTATGAATTCAGATTTCACTCATTTGTTCATGAATGATACTCTGTTTCTAAAATTGAGAATCACTTTATTTTCCAAAAAAAAAAAGGATTTTTGATTATTTTTCATATGATCCCTTTTGATATGCATCAGGCCTTCTTCTCCTAAATTTTTCATTCTCTCATTAGTTTTAATTTTTCTCTATCTTCTCTTCACAAAACATAATAAAAACTCCATTTATAGTTAATTCAATATTCGATCTAGTATTTAAGTATGTCCTAAGATTGCCAAGGATGAGCTATTGAAGTAACGCATAAACTTAGGCAAATGATTAGATACACGCATATATATAGGCAAACGATGAAGTAGGTGAACCTAGAGTCAATGCTCCACGGCATAACTCAAAGGTTGATCAATTATCAAAAATTAGATTAGGTAATGAAAGCATCCCTAAAGAAGTTTTTTTTTTTTTTTTCTAAAGAATCGACACAACCTATCTATGTAGGTATTCAGTAAATTGATAGCTTGAAGAAACAAGGGATGATTTGATCACCTTGATAATATAATAGTATTTATAATGAATGGCTACCAGAGGATTCGAAGTTTGCCAGGAGGATTATAGTAAGGTTTGCCAGCTATTCCTTAATTGGAGGCGACGATATACGAGATTATACACGTTTCATATGCTAGACGAATCTCGAGGCATAATAATCGTATGTATTAACAGAAATATATATAGAAATATGAGGAGCACTCCAAGGAAAATACCTGACCTAATGAATGATCAAACACGATACTTTTGGTCAATAGCATTTACAAGGAAATGTGACGGAAGCCACGAGTGCTCGAACTTATATCCTAGACCAATAGTGCGTTATGCTACAATCTCAAGTGTGATCTCAGTAGCCATGATTGAGGTCGTGTTAAATAAAGGAAAATCAGCAAGCTTGTGTTCATAAGAAGAAGAAGCCACCAATCTCTTCTCATTAGCAGCCTTTATGCTAACGATCATTTTAATTCATATTCATGGTTACAATCAGACAGAAAACAGGCAACACAAACGATAAGGAGGTATAAACAAAAAGAAAGAAACTACATGCTTGATATTCTTTATCAGACATCTCCGCTTAAATCAGGTTAGCTTCGCACAATCCACCTTTCTGGACTTATATAACGGTCAATAAAGGTAAGGTCGAGGTTAACCCATCTCAACTGTTGAGATTGAAAGACTCTCCATCTAGGAACTAGTAAGCAAATCCGTTAAAGCATCTTCTGAGATACTCTAACCTACTATATCCATTTTGGAAACCTAGTTGAGATTGAAAGACTCTCCATCTAGGAACTAGTAAGCAAATCCGTTAAAGCATCTTCTGAGATACTCTAACCTACTATATCCATTTTGGAAACCTATTATCGACAGACCCGTGAGAATGAACTTATGCTAAAGTTGTCACCTAGCTACGCGCTTCACACCTAGTTGATCTTTGTAACACCCTTGAAAATCAATTCCAATCACAGGAGCCTATATATTGGTTCACTCTCTCCTTCGCGAAATAACGACAAAAAGTAAGTTGGAGCAACTGACAGATATCAAGAAGGCATTGCAAGAGACTTCAATTGTCAGACTATGTTACAGTAAGCTCATATCAACTTTCCTGTACATAACTTTCCTCGTTTTAACAAAATACCTAGAGATATCTCGGAACCAAAACAAATATCATATTACTTTTTTTATATTACGCTTGGATATAACTTAATAATGCTTATTCTCATTTTATAAAAGAAATGTTCTTTTAATATTTGAACTTATAAATTATACCCTTAATTTTAAAGGTAAATTACATTTTAAATGTTAAAATTTGTTTGAAAAGCTTCTAATTTAATGCAAAAATAATTTATAGAACTATTAAATAGTCAATTAAATATTCAAACGTCTAATTTTGATGCAAAAATAACTTATAAACAATTTGTAGTAAGTCAATGTCATTTCTACCAACAGCTACAAAAAGATGTTCTCTACCAAAAGTCAACTTCTCTAAAATCACACAAGAAAAAGATTGAGGGACACTTGTGGTCCTAAGCTCTTAAATAACCAAAAAAAAAAGATTTTTATGCTTAAGCAACGACTCCAAACATATGGGACGAAAAGGGGACAGCAGTTTAAACACAGGGAATTTATTCCCGCCCTCATCTTAAAGCATTTTCTACATTAGTCCATGAATATTTTTAATAATTTTAATTAATATTATAAAATTAAGTACATAATTTACTCTAATTTTTGTTCTTTAATTTGGTTGGTTTATCGGAGAATATGCTGAATAATAAAAGAGTGGGTCCATTCCGTGCGACAACTCTCCTGCCTTGCCGCGTTGAATGTCACGCCGTGTACGTTGGGACGTAGTGAGACTTTGATTAGCTATCAACCTGGAAATCTTGAAATTTGGTTTCCTGTTGAGGTTCGATTGTATTGTATTTGGTATTCTTGTTTGTGTGACAGGATCAAAAAATGGACGACGTGAAAGACAAATTCAAGGGTTTTATAAAAAAGATGAATACCCAGTTGTCTTCTTCTTCGTCTCCTAAATTCAAGGGCCAAGGTCGAGTCTTGGGTGGTGCTGATTCTTCTTCATCCTCATCATCTTCAGCACCTGTTAATCCGATTCTTGCTCGTTATTCTCAGCCCGCTAATACACGACCGAATTCGAACACCTTCACATCTGCTTCGCTTAATTCCTCGTCAAATTCCAAGCCTTTGCCTCAGAAAAGTCTCAGTTCCGATCAAAGCAGGCCCATTACTGTCGACAACTCGATTACACAGAATAAACCCTCTGATGGGTTCGACCCTTTTAACTCTTTGATCACCTCTGGAAAAAGATCTCAGAATGGGTATTCGTTGAATGTTTATGAATGCCCAATTTGCAAGCGGGCGTTTGGATCAAAAGAAGAGGTCTCTGAACATGTTGAAAGTTGTCTCAATGATAACAGGAGGAGCGGTTCACGTGAAAAAGGTGTTGTTTTTGAAGGTAACGTCGTTGAAGAGATTTCTACAATTGAATTGGAGACTCGTGTTGGGACTTACCTCTCGGGGAAGCCACCGGAGGGATCTGTGGAGGTTATGCTTCGACTTTTGAGGAATATTGTTAAGGAGCCTGAAAATGCAAAGTTTAGGAGAATCAGAATGGCAAATCCTAAGATTAAAGAGGTCGTGGCTGAGGTTGCTGGAGGTGTTGAGTTGTTGGAATTTGTTGGGTTTGAATTGAAGGAGGAAAATGCAGAAATTTGGGCAATTATGGAGGGAGCTGAGGAAAAGAGTAGTATGATTAATAAGGTGATAAGTTTGTTAGAGCCTAAAAAGGTAGAGGAATCATCAAAGACAGAAGAATGTAAGATGTCCAATGCTTCATCGGAGACAAGAGAACAAATTGAAACAAAGAAGATCGACAGGCAGGTAGGTTGATTCTTTGGTAGTGGTTGATGAAGAAAACATGATGATATTGTTACTCTCTGTCTCTTACCATATTTTAACTTGCATTGTCTTCATTCTTTAAGTATTTTGTGTATGATTTATGCCAAACTTAGGTTACTTGAACTTGAAAGCAATATAATGCTTATTCATCTCATCTTGCTCCTACTGATACCAATTTAGCCCCAATCTCTTGTCATTATGAGAAATGAGAAGCAATTCGTTGACAGATTTCAGGTCTGGAGATTGGTATTACTTAGTTGGTGTCTGATTTATAAATCTTGGAGTTGTATGGGTTTTAATGTGAAATGCGTTTGTCAAACATGATGTAAAAGAGGGTAGGTTAGGGATGCTGTTTGCTTGACGTTATATCAATTTTCACATTACAAAAGTGATTCAAAGTGAAGTATTTGATGGCGAGAATTGTCTTTTCAAAACCTAAAGACAGAAGTTCCGCAATCGATATTGGAGCTCTTCAGATGGACACGAAGTAGTTTCTACATAATTTCCTCCATTCAAAACTATGATGGACTAGTTGGACTCCTAGTTCGGAAATTTAAGTATGTGGAACTTGGAACTCAGGTTTTGCATGCAGTTAGTTACTTTTAGGCTTTGGTATGGAATCTGACATTTCTTATGCAATTTCAAAGAAGTAGGACGTAATTACTTTTTTAATCAAACTGATGAGCTAAAGAAGAGGAATAAAAATGAAGAGAGAAAGTTATGGATTTTCATTCTTATTATTTTTATGATGGATGGACACTATCCCTTTCTTGTTGTCCCTATATCGAATTTGGCTGTCCCTTGTTAATTCCCAACATGACTAGTTATGTCAATCATTTTGAGCCAATGAATATTACCATTTGATAACAAGTTAAAAACAGAATATAGTTTAAAGAAATATCTGAAAGAGATCAGTTTCAGAATACCTGTTGTTTTAAAGTCTTTTAGCAAACATGTATGCCATGTTTGGATATCAAATTTAATAATTGTTGCAAAATGGGAAATTTCTTGGTGATAAACGACACCTGTTCCTTTTCTTCATAAGTTAAGTTGGCAATTGTAGCCTTTTTCTTTTCTGGACAAGCGTAAGAGGATGAGATCGATGCTGTTAATTTAAAATTCAATGCTAGTGATAGAGTTGACACGAATTTGACGTCAATATGTACTAGTAAATCTGATACCTTTATTTTATTGGTATTTTCCTTTCGAAAGAGGCTCACTTATTTATAGATAAGATGCAGTTGATGGATTAGGCACAGTGAGTTTATGGATTTGAAAGAGTTTTAACAGTTGGTGAGTCTATTGATTTAACATCTGTTTCATTATTTACACTAAAGCAGATGCGGAATATGGAAAAAGAAAATTGTCAGATTCCTATCCTATAATGCCAAAGTGGCCTGGTGCAAGTGTCTAGTTTATCTTCCTGATTAGTAGTTCTTTTAGAATGTTGCTTGGACTATCTTTCATCAACCCTCTTCCAGATTTTTTTGGATGACAATCATTTGATTTTTCTAGATTCGCGTATTCTTTTCTGTCCCCGAGAGTGTAGCTGCAAAAATTGAGCTGCCAGATTCATTTTACAATCTAGCAATTGATGAGATCAAAAGAGAAGCTGATATGAGGAAAAAAAAGATTGCCGATTCTCAGCTTTTGATCCCTAAGTCATATAAGGAAAAACAGGCCAAAGCTTCCAGGAAAAGATACCTGAGGACAATGATACGAATTCAATTTCCGGACGGGTTGGTGCTTCAAGGTGTCTTTGGTCCATGGGAACCAACTACTGCTCTCTATGAGGTTAGCCTTTGTGTTGCTTTAAATTGAAGTGTAAGCACAACGTTAAAGGGTTAAATGACAAGTTGTTCAAGAGATTAGTAGTTCTAATACCTAGACCAATGACCAATCTCTTATCGTAATTTACTGTCGTTGCTTTTATTGTTTTCTTGTGACCTAAGAGGCAATAGGTCAAAAGGAAAATCAGAAAGGCTTTTCTATTTCTAGCTCTCATAAAACTGAAATTGGATGAAGTTTTGAGTGGACGGCAGCTGATTATTCATCAACTATCTCTGTGTAGATCTGCTAAAACAGTCTTAAAACCTCTTTATTGGTTTGGATAGTATTTTCTAACTCATGTGAGTTATCATAAAACAGGCCTTTCAAATGACATCTTGTACCTTGTTTTTGGGTGTGTCACCTGATCAACTCTTATTTACTCTCCCATAAAATCTCATTTTGCTTGAAAAAATCTGCTAATTGTCTGTAAAACTCATCACTTGATTCTCGAAAATTTATTACCATGCCAACGGCTTTTACTTGTGTTGTTTTATTTATTTTATGTTGCTGGAATTCGCATTTCCTGAGAAGGGTAATTATGGTGTGCTTGCAATTTTTATCCACTTTGTTACGAGTGACCATAACTTACTGCGGTTGGTATTCCTAGTTTTGCAGAAGCTTCTTGAGCTTCTTAAAAGAATGTTATTCTCATCTTGCGGTTGCTGTGTTTCATGTTGCTTTGCTATTAGAACCTTAAACACTTCAACTTTGTTGTTAGTTTGTGAGCTCAGCTCTAAAAGATCCAGGTTTGGAGTTTGAGCTGTTAGATCCAGTTATGGTTAAGCGAAGGGTAATTCCTCATTCTCCAGCACCAGGGGAGAGAGCCAGAACACTGGAAGAAGAAGACTTGGTTCCATCAGCGCTCATCAAGTTCAGGCCGGTGGAAACTGATTCCTCTGTTTTCACTGGGCTCTGCAATGAACTTCTTGAGATTAGTGAACCGCTTAATTGTGATCAATCTCAATGATTTTGAAGGACTTCAATCCTTTCTCTGGTGTTATATGGAAATTGTGCAATTTTTTGCTGTACTTTTCAAATTTACATATTTCACAGAATTTCAACCGGGGTGTTGGCTTCACCTGCAATTTTTTCTTCTTCTTAAGATTGTACAACAATAAAAAACAGTGTTTCTGTACGTTATCATGTTCTCAAAGGGTTGTTGCATCCACGTTAGTTAGGTGCAGGTTCTATATCTTTTCTAAGAGATCTTTGCTTCTTTTTTTATTATTAGAAAGAATTTAAGAATAGCAACAATTTCGCCCAGTTTGAGTAAATGTCAACTGCTGTCTCCTTGACAAAGTCCCTAGGGCTCGACCAGCTACAATGGACGTAATTTTTGGTTAAATTTTAAATAGTGAAACTTAAAAACATTTTACAATGTTCTCCAACAATTATAATTTAATAATTTAAAATAGAAAATTAACCTTATAAAATATATAAATGTTATTTGTAGTTTAAAATTTTCTTGAATTTTTTTAGATTTCAGTCAAAAAATAATGATGATACACACAATATAAATTTTGTATGTAGGCTAATCGAATATTTTTTACGTGAAGATTCAATTCAACTTTTAAAATTGAATCAAATTAATTAAATTTTATTCAAATTAATAATTAATTATAATTATCTTAAATTATTAATTTAAATTAAATTTAATCAGTTTGGTCGGAATTAAGAGTTGAGTTTTAGTTATCATATTAAAAACATTTGATTAGTTCATATATGATGTTTATATTACGTATATTTTGTTATTATTTTTTAACTAAAATTGAAGAGAAGAGATTTTTCTAAAAAATTGAAAAATATAACAATTTTTTTTAGAACTTTAAAAATAAAAAATTCTAATATTTCTTATACTATAGAAAAGTTCTATGCCTTTTATCTTAAGAATAAAATTTGGACTTTATCTATAAATTTGACATGACTTTTACTATATTTAACCTACTTTTACAAAGTTTAAGAGTACATACTATAACTTGATTCAATTAGAATGCATATCAACATGCTAATTACCTTTAAATTATGCAGTTAAAAATTAATTTTAGAATGCGAGCAGAGAACACATTTTATAGGAATTACATTTACCATGTGCAGCTCCTCGGATAGTTATGTTGATCTCAGCAAAAGTGCACTTATCATTTTAAATGCTAGAATTGGAACTGAAGAAGAAGCTCTTTAGCCAACTTAAGGTCTCGCCACAAAATATTTCAATTGCCTATTAATTTCTCTAATTAACTCTCAGTTTATCTTTTTCATTACGGCCTAATCAATACTCTCATCTACTTCTAACTATCAAAGTAACTTAACCAATTGAATTCAAAAGTCTGAAGTGTATATAGTCAAACTTTCTTTAGTTTAGGTACTACTCAAATAAAAACATAAAATTTAAACCCTAAAAAAATGTTGTCTCTTATAAGTCTTAAATTACAACCACATTTTCATGTCAAAACCCGAAGAAATCATCAACATGTTTATGTTCTAATAAACTCGAGAACATTAGATCATAATCTTATTTCATAAGTAAAGATTGAGAAATCCTAGGTCTAAATAGATCTACCGTAATTTGAATGAGTTGAATGCAACCCTAGAGATAGGATAACATAAATCTTTCAAATTAAGGTCAAAACTAATAGAGGGATTTATAAATTAGTAAAGCAATCCTATAAACTTTAACCTGAGTTATTCGATTGAAAACTTTAAAATTAGTTGTTAGTAGACTCAAGATTAACTATTAGCATACCATAGGAATCTCTACGGTCCAATAATCAATGAAACAATTACATAATAAGAGATCAATTTGTTAAGGTTTTAGGGGGATTCGAAGCCTAGACATCAACTTTCAATATTGATAAATTTTGAATTGCTTCCTTAATTCTCTATTCAAATTTGTTATCTATTTTATTTTACTTGCTTAGTTTTATTTTCTTTTCATTAAAAATCTAAAATCAATCTTTAGGCTAGATAATAGGATAAGGTAATTACTAGTATTCATCGTCTTCGTGAGATCAACCCGTACTTACCGGTACTAGCTACAGTTACGTCGTGCACTTGCAGTTATTAAAATATTGGCTAACTGAAAATAAGTCAATCAAACACCTTCAAGTGTCTACACCAATTCCCTTTTTATCCCACAATTGAGAAAATATTGAATATGACAAGTCTGAGTCTTAGTCAATTACGTTTGGATACTTGGAATTTGTTAATTAGGTCCATTGTTGCCTTCCATATGAGGGAGGTGTTAGTAGTGTGCCCTAGGCCAATGGACGCATGTGATTCATGTATTAACATTATGACTTGTTAATAAGATATTATGAGGTATTCCTTTCTTATATGCATGTATGTCGTTTATGTAATGTGATTTACGTTTCATGAATGATATGAGGCTTATGCCATCAAATATGTGACTTGATAGTAAAACCATAAGCGTTATAACACTATTCTAAACTGTCCCTGGTCGATCGTTATTGGTGGAATGATAATGAATTAAGGCTAGTATGTGTTCTGATTGATGATCACGTTTTACTGATCATGGATATGAGTTATCAAATCAGA
>JAOTAX010000196.1:7879589-7902604 GCA_025629825.1 Erythroxylum guanchezii | reverse complement strand
TGTTTATGTATAAGTTCATTTTTGTTTTGGGTTTGAATTAATGATGGTTGTTGGGAAGTTAGGGTTGCATCTAGTAGGTAAATGTTGGGGTTGAGTAGTTAATAGAGTTTAAGTTTGCATTATTTGAGGTCGGGTGTGTTCGTCGCAGCGAGACCCACTTGATCGCCGCGATGAGGTTAAAATCACATGTTCATCGTGACGAATGATTAATTGCTCATCGCGATGTAATTCTCGCAGGCTTGCCATAACGAATGATAGATCGTTCGCCGCGACGTAGTTCTCGCCTGTGTTCGTCGCGGCGAGATCACAGTCGTCGCAGCAACATCCACCTTTGCTTCCGAAGGACTTTTCTTCTAAATTTTCAAGTTCCAAGTCTTTCCTCCACGCTCAAGCTTCATGCTTTCGTGTCCGATGTTGGGCTCCAGAAACGGGGTCCAACATGTTATGGTATCAGAGAAACTAGGTTTAGGTCCAGGTGTCGGATTAGGTTTAGGTCTAGGTTTGCATTACATTGTTTTAAATGAACTATTTGCATTGTTTTAAATTGTTCTACACAATTTGAATTGTTTTATATGATTTGAACATACTTTGAAAATTGTTTTGCTTGAACTAAAAGTTTTCAATGGTTTTATATTGAAGGAGTAAAAATGTCACCTCGAAAGAGAACTCGAGGAGCTATTTTATCGATCTTAGTTATTTAAGATAATGTGCATAACATTGATCTTAGTTATTTTTGATTGGTTTATTTTATTGATCGAAGAATATGATGTTTTTGTAATAGGTTTTAGCTAGTAGCTACAACCTTTATGATTGTTATATAAAAGTTATCGGATATATGCTTAATCTTTGTTGTACATCTAAAGACAAATCTTTTGACCCTTTTAGAAGCTAATTCTTTTGCCATTTACTTGTGTGAAATCTTACAATGTTGAGGTGATGTAAAAGTTTCAGTCTTGAATAAATTTATGGATATTCACTTGCTTTTATGGTGAGTGGCGTGGTTTTAGAATATATGCCTCATCTAAAACATTTAAAATAAAATTAGTTAGAAATTTCTATCTCGTATAAAATCATAAACAAGTTATCTTTAATTTCATAATTAACAACATTAATAATTAGTTAAATACAAACCAATCGTTCTACTTTTACACCCACTAACAATTTTTAATGACAATCACAAACAATATAGTCCTTATAATTTTTATTTTTAACTTCAACATTTCTTTATATTCTTTTAGCTTGTTCATCTTCTTCAGCAGGTTAGGGATGATCCTCAAAGCTCTTTCACACATTAGGGATAAATCCATTTAAAAAAAAATCTACAACCTCAATGTTGAAATTAAACATATACTGGAAAAAGTTAACAAGATTATCATGATTAAAATGCCTAACAACCTACAAAACCAATTAGTTATATAACTTACTCCACATATAAGACAAAAGATAAAGCGTCTTTTAGGATTTCTTTTTGCCCAGAAAGTCTGCATAACACCTTATTAACCCACAAAATAGTAATTTTCTGGATCCAATAGAATTGTTAAACTTGGGTTTGTTTTTCGAATCATAATTCTACAAACATAAATGTTGTATATAAGTAATATGAATACAATGATGGGTGTTCATAGTATTTTTACTACATCATGTGAATTGTTTAACAAGATTTGAACTTATGTGTTATCAAAACAGGTACATCCAGGAACCATTAACTTATCCAAGAGCACCTCATAACACTGAACTTGTTCCCTGGGTGGCTCAATTTCGTAAATGTCTATAGCTAGCTAGTAAACATGATGCCCATCCTTAATATTACAAAATGAATGCTCTACTCAATACACAATATTTCTGTTAGAAATTACTTTGGGGTTGATTGCGAAATTGATGTTCAACTCTTTTCTCTTAAATGAGGTCATATGGTTGGATGACAAGAACTCAGTGCTGGATATACTCGTAACGCCCTAGCATATAAATTATACGAAAATGTATAAAGAACATAGAAACCATTTATTGTGAGGCTAACAACACAAATATATCATAAATTATGCTAGAATACAAAAGTGAACAACTTACTGTAGGAGATATCCAAAACTTCACATATAGTCCAGAACAAACAAAACTTCACTGATGAATATGTTATCCCGTAAAAATTAAAAAATGTTTAAATTCCATTCCATTTTTATTATTTCTTATTTAACTCAATCTCAATGAGGAAAACAAATATGCATTCTCATTTCTATCTTATCATTGCTACTTGCTAAATAATTACTTAATATATAAAGGAGACACCTCCCCAAATGAGGTACGTTTTTGTTCACACTTTGCACGCATTTTCATTCCAACTTAATTAGGGTATGCGCCTCAATTTGGCATCAAAGTCAAGCAGTAGACTTAATTAGGGTATGCGCCTCAATTTGGCATCAAAGTCAAGCAGTAGACTTAATTAGGATATGCGCCTCAATTTGGCATCAAAGTCAAGCAGTAGACTTAATTAGGGTAGCAACTAAAGAAAAAAGCTTCCAAGTAGAACTAGAATTAAGTTGGCACCACCTGTCAGAAGCTGAAACAAAAGGACGCGTTGTCATTCTATTTTTCAACAACGCCGATAAACGATAAGCTAATGGCCACAAAAATGCCTCCAGGTGGAGATCATATTGTTAGTCGGCAACCGGCGACAAAAAAATATGCGTAGTTGTGAGAGCAAATTCGAATTTTGACAGAGGTAACACGAAGCAAGAACACCTCAACTATAGGGGAACGACTTGCAGTTCAATAGACCGCGGACTCTTTGGGTCGAACAATGCACCACTTGTGCACCTTCAGATATATCGGACGAAGAACGACGTAATCCAAATCATGGCATCCCGTTAATATCACCAACGTTTAAGCTTCTCATCTTGGAAACATATAATGACTAGATTGACCTAACAGATCACGTAATATTAGAAATAATAGATTTACATGGGACCTCAGATGCCATACTTCAAATCTATATTTAATCTCGCACAATGGAGACCTCGTTTCGAGCTGTATTTTAAGCGGGTTTAGTGATTTGTGTCTTGTTCTATGCTTAATGTTTGTTAATACCTAGGCTTTCGTTTTTACCTTGTTTGGTTCTCTCGTATCATCTGTGATTGTTTCTGTTGGAATAAGAGGATCCAACGATAATGAATGTAATGAAAAACAAGTCTCGATTCTGAGGGGTTTTGTATGTGATAAATATGAATACAATGTTTTGTTTGTCTTCATCTGCACCACCAATACTAGTTAATCCGATTCATGCTCACTAAGCTAGTCTGATAATCTCTTAATCTACTCTGTGCAACTTGTTCCTAGATCAAATGATGGTCTCGTTTACTCCTGGGGAGAACCTATTTACATGATGGTTAATTAACTTGATTAGTGCGACTTTGCTCCGGTGTTAACACGTAGAAAGAATGAAGAAGAAAGAAGGTGGGGTTTGGAAAACTAAAACGTAATTTCCTCTTTCAGGTAAGATCGATAATTACGAGGAAAATTTTGCTATTACAGCTTTAATTTATTTTGGTAATTATCTATAACTGGAGATCTCTTTTCCGTACTTTGCTCATCTTGTCGTTGACCCAAATGATGAAAAATGTACCAACATAAGTAGATTATATTTCTTTAAGCCGACATCAAAGACTTTCAACACTTTCAGGCACCGCAACCCATAGAAGCCCCCCAAGTCACCTATCAGATTCACACTAGCAGAAGTTATACCTCCCAACCAACCTCTTAAAGCTGCGCCTAGATCTTGTACCTAATCCTCACCAACTTGAACTGAACAGCCAGCTAACCCAATATGTCAAGCCTTATTACAAACTGCATTGAAGTGTCAAATGGAGCAAACTAAAATGAATCCTCCAATTACAACCCTGATCTCTTATTATAAAAACTCTTACACAGTATTCATCTACTCTAATATAAGATGAAAGAATCAAAATAATACAAATGTATATGATTCGGTGGAATAAAATTTACGCTTGCTTTTTAGTTGATTCTCTTTCTTTCTCCATATGTTCGAAGAGGCTTCCATCATAAACACCTCTAATTGTTTCTTTGTGCAGCAAACCATTCTTGTCTTTGCAAAGAACATAAAGGATCTTCCATTCTATATAGCTAGCAAACCTACAATATGCAGCAGCCACATTTTCAGTTTTTCACTTATTCCCATTATGAAATATACCCATTTTCTTATGCACAAACGAAAATGCAAAGAAGAGAAACACAAAAAAACTGACCATCCTGAATAGTTCTTAGGTTCTCTGTTAGCCTTGAGCATTCCCTTCAATTCGTCTGATGTTAAGGCATCAGGACGAGAATGTGCATGCTTAGTGAAAATTTCTTCAAACTTTGCTGGAACAAACCTGTAATTCAGGTACAAAACTCGCTCTATTATTTAGCCATCAAAAAAGAATTGTAACATCAGAGACTTTGCAAATACTACTTTTGTTTTTATCATTTCTGGTGAGTAATAGCCATACCCAACAAGGACTTGAGCATGAACAACAATCTAAGGGCAAATGTTATTCAATTTTACTCTTTTCACCAATCATTTAATTTTCCAACGGTGATATAAAAGTGATCACTCAATGTCCATTCTAATGTAAAATCTCAATCAAGAACACGAAATGACCCAATACTACAATCTTAACTTAAAACTTGTCATATTTATGTTACAATTACAAAGAAGGGACAACAGTTTGCAGGATCAAATATTATATATAAGTACACAACAAGATTAAATATTAAAATTAGTACACAACAAGTTAATTATGTCATTGAATCCGTCATTTGTTGTCAGGAAATATTTAATTGCTAATTAAATAATATATGTTTAATTCTTCATACCTTCCTTCTGTGTCATAAACACCAGAATCGCTACCGTGTTTGGCTCTGTGGATATTCTTTATCTCAATAGGAAACAGCAGAGAAGGAAACTTTCCCTGCAGGACAAAGGAAATTGGTAAATGGAAATATGAAATATGAAAAGGTGTAGACTTTAGACCAACTCAAAGAATACACAACACCACCCATGGAACTAACTTTTGTTCTCACTTCTCAGGCTAAGTTTACACGTACAGCTTAAAACAATGATGTAGAAGTGACAAAAGCACGAAACCCCACAACTTGCTTATAATGTTAGGTTTACTGGTATTATAATTTACAATTAAATCTGGTATTATTCCACACATGTAGTGATAACAAAACTAAAAAATACCCATTTTCACAAGCTTCGGATAGAGTTCGGCAGAAACATAGAAATCGACTCTAGTGCCGTTTTCACTTTTCATTGGTACGCCAAAGCACATGGCAAGATATCATACGATTTGCATTCCACTCAACGGAACATCAAAATCGTTTCACTTTATTCTGTTATAGATAAAGTCACTTCATCATGCGTTAAATGGAAAAAAACGAGCACTTGCTATCCAATCGATGAAAGTACGGGCAGATACTCACTTCAGATAATTACTAATTCAATCTTAAATTAACTATATTTGTCTTAGTAAACAACGAAACCCTTAATTACTTCTTTCACTGTGACAATTTTGAGTTAAAAACTTTTTGATACGCAACTCTGTGGCTGGAAAGTTAATTTTTTTTTGAAAGTAAGTTAGAGGTGGTTGTTTACATTTTTGTTTCTCTTGAAAGAAAACAGAAGAAGAAAACGGCCTTTAACTTTTTGACAAGAAAACAAATGATTGATTACAAAATGCCAAGGTTGAAATTTCCGAAGTAAGGGGATAGAACAAGAAGGGGATATTGACGAAAGAAATTATGTAGAGAAATAAAGAGGAAGACATACAGGGCGAGTCTTCTGGCTGAGAGCAACATTGATGAAGATGGCACCAGCGGTGGACAACAGTAGACCACACCCAATAGCCCGAAAGCCTGTTAAAATCCCAACAACGAACAACCACTTTATACAATATTCCCGAGAAACAATAGCAAAAAGTAGAACAGTGCACAGAAACTTAAGTCCATAAGCAGAGAAAAAGAAACCACCTCTGAAGGTCTCCCATGGGTAGACTATTCCATCTTGGTTCTGGTCAAAGAAGAAAACGTGCTTCTGCAAGACGCTGACATCGCTTGGCACAAATTTCCCTGCAACAACATAGTTTCAAATAAACAGAAACTTTACGCTTACACGTCCAAAAAACGAGACGATGAAGAGGAAAATCCACCAAGAACAGAAAGATGATGAATTGGGTTACCATTATTATTGGCGCCGGATAAAGAAGAAGTGGAAGCCATGTCCAAACTTTGAAGGCGTATGAAGTTAATCAAGGGATTGTCGAGAAACAAAGCAAAAGGTTTGTTCTTTAGGTGGAGGGCTGGAAATTGGAATCTCGATGAAGAACCGAGTAGAAGATTGCTGAATATAAAGGAAATAAGAACGCAACTTATTCCCGGCTGCTTAAACCTTTTTGGAGTGCGAATATAACTTGATACACAACACGACAGCTCAACAACCTGTGGATAATATATTATATACTATAAAAAGGATGTATAAAAGGTTACATTGTGTGATGTGACGCAAAAGAAATTCAATGCTTTGTCTGTCAAACTTAATATTAATAATATGCTTTCGGCTGTAACGGCAACATGCAATGACAGCAGTCTTTGTTTTGTTCCGTTGTGCATATTATCTCTTAGTTGTTATTTATATACAAATTCCCCCCTTCCCATGGCTCGGCTTCGGCGGCTTGGTCGCACATGCAATCTGGGACTTTGTTATTCTAGCCTCCGGAGTAATCGCCATTGCTGACGCGATCGCACAAAGCATAATACTTTTTATTTAAAAAACAAAATTAAAGATTAGAATTACATTAGATAATTATTATAACTAACTTGAAGTTCTCTAGAGGACAAAAGTCAAGAGAACGCGTTGGCCACAACCCCTAATAATTGTGATTTCCCAGCACATCATTTATATTTAAAAAAAACAAATACATGCTTACCACTCAAATAATTAATAGTTCTAAGCAATGACGATGTTGTAATTGGTAATTTGTCCATAAAAACATTAGCTAGTATTGTTACTTGCTATTTTTTAAATCTAAATGGTTATATATTGATTATAATATTAGTAAAAATGAGAGTATTATTTTAAAAAGTGGTTTTAGATTTCATTAAATTTTTAATCAAACCAAGATAATTAATGAAATAAAGTTACATGGGATCACAAGAGAAACTTTTGTAATTCATTTATTCCTTTTGAATAACACAAAATATGAATTATTTCTTATTCTTAATAACAATGTTGGTTAAAAAGAAGAAGAGTTTTATATATCATTTCTCATATATGCAAAAATAGTGGCGTATCAAATTTGACAAAGAGACAGAAAAATATACATATATGTATAGAATAAATACCTTACCCAGAAATGTCTATGCCAAATTGCCAATTAAGCAATGTCTATGCCAAATTGCCAATTAAGCAAACCTTCGATCATCAATCATCTCATCAACGAAAAGAAGGAACACAGATTGCGGAGAAAGATAAAATAGAAGTAACGTAGAAGCAAATTGGCATCTAAATCTCAAAATATGTGCACGCAAACGCCTTCCTTTTTCATTTTCTTTTCTTTTCCTTTGGGTATTCTTCCTTTTTTGTTAATTAGTTAGCACCACACGCAATGCTTTCCCGGCACCAAGGGATTGGAGTTTTCGGCCGCCTGATCAGACAGTCATACGTTCCCACCAATCATTGTCCACAAATTTTGAATTATTTCAATTAAATAATGATAATTTAGGGATGAACAGATCATAAACGTGAACACTATGACTTTTGCACTGGAAGCCTTTTAGTAGTATTTTGAAGGGAGTTCTGTTATGTTAACTTCAAGAACATAACAGTATCGATGTTGCTTTTGATAATTTATAAGAGCTAGGTTAATGCACACAATAAGTGTTTTGTTAAAATGTCCACGTTGCCTTTACATTATTTATCATATTGACACACTGGCCAATTGATGATAAACGACACATTATAAAATATTTATCAATTTAACGTGCTTAGAAGAGAAGAGCCTGGATTTCTTGCCCGTTGAATCATTTTGAGGAGTCGGTCTGAATCTCACCGAATAATACCAACTCGTGAACGTAAACGGTGAGAAGTGGAGACCACTCCGACGGATGTTTCCGAAACATGTCGAACATGCAGACATAAAACGTGGTTGAGATCCGTTGGAGTCAAGTCTACATCGGCTGACTAGATAGATATACATTGTAGTTTTGCCATTTCGAGAAAACATTCACTTGTCTTGATCACCCCCTCGCTTATCCCCAGGACTTCTTTTTGTCCTCGTATATTTTTTAAGCACAAACCCCTAAATCTTGTTTCTTTTAATTTGTTAATAATATTAGCTATTTTTAATTTATTCTTTACTATTACATGCTTGACCTTATCTTTTATAGAAAATTTTTAATTTAAAAGTAAACATGTAATTAATGAGAAAATAAAATTATATTAGACAAAGTATATCTATAAACAATTAAAAAATGAGGTCTTTCACACCCATATAATGCATAAAGAAAGTTGTTGAATAATTTATTTGAGGTTATAAGTCCCTTATTTCTAAAATATTTGAACGGGAGGATACTATGGGATACTATCTTTGATATTATCATCTTATTTTATTTATTGGATGTTCAAAATTAAAGCTTAGTTTGGTAAGATAATTATATCAATGGAGAGAAACAATTCATATGAAATACATATATCTGCAGTTGATTTAGAAGATAAGGATGATTATATTTTTGAAGTAAGACATTTATTTAAGTTGAATGAAACAACTAAATTAAAATGAATAAATACCTTTTGAATTTCAAAATTAATACAATTAGTTTAAAAGATTAAGGTAGTTACACGTTTTAAAGATAACTAACTAAATAAAATGAGTCAATTTACCTTGAATAATATATAAATAAAAGAAAAAGAAAGGGAGAAAAATAAGAAGAAATAGAGAAAAACAAAAAGAAAGTTAAAACTTAAAAGGCATTATTAACTTTTCAAATAATAAATTAAATAAAGAAAAAGTTGTAGCTCTCTTTATAAAATATAACACATATGTAAAAGTATTACATATTTCAGAAAAAGAGGCAAAAACAAAGTTGGATTGTCGAGGTATTAATAGGCTTGGTAAACCCAAGCTCGATTTGAACAGTTTGATTTGGGTTTGAGTCTAGCTCAAGGCCCAATTAGCAAAGTTGGATTGTCAAGGTACCAATAGGTTTGGTAGGGCCCAAGCTCGACTTGAACGGTTTGATCTGAGTTTGAGTCTAGCTCGAGGCCCGATCGAGCCTAGAGATTTAAGCTTGAAGCCCAACCCGATCAGGCCTACTTAGCTCAAAGAGTCATCAGGCTTCAGTCTGACTCCTTTTTTATTATTTTTATTTTTAATATGTATATATAAAATGTTGAAATGTATATATAAATAAACAGATTATATTATAAATGAGAAATGCAACATTCATTTAATTAGCACAATAAACTTATTGGAAAATGAACTTTTTTATGAATTTATATATTAAACGTACAAAAAAATGATAAAATGAATAAGTTAAAACTAAATTCATTTTTAAAAGAAATGAACAAAAAAGATTATATTATATATGAGACATATAACATTCATTTTATTAGCATAATTTCTTAATGAAAAATGAGTTTTTTTTTAATGAATTTATATATTAAATGTACATAAAATGATAAAATGAATAAGTTGAAACTAAATTCATTTTAAAGTAAGTGAACAAAAAATATTATATTATATATAAGAGATACAACATTCATTTAATTAGCACAATTGCTTAATAAAAATGAGTTTTTTAGTGAATTTTAAAGAGAGTGAATAAAAAAGATTATATTATATATGAGAAAAGAACATTCATTTAATAAGCACAATTGCTTAATACAAAATATTTTTTAATGAATTTATATATTAAACGTACATAAAATGATAAGATGAGCAAATTGAAAATAAATTCATTTTTAAAGGAAGTGAAAAAAATATTATATTGTATATGAAAAATAAAAAAGATTATATTATCTAAACAAAAGAATATTATCGTGCTAATATTATCCAAATTTTTTAATGATACAATTTACAAAAGGACAAATGAAATTTTCAACTAATGTTGGAGTCTTGGAGAGTGGACATTTGAGACTAGAGATTGGAAAGTAGACATTGAAGTTGAGAATTTGCAAAACAAAAAAACACAAGTAAATAATTATATCTTCAATGAAAAAATAGTAATGAAATCAAATGAAAAATAAGTAATTCCTAAACAAAAATTAAAGATAACAAACCTGTAGTACAAAAAAGGGGATAATTAATCATTATGATTGTCAATAGTTTGCACAACTTCATCTGCATGTATAAACATTATTATGTAAATAATATCTAGTAATGTAATAATTGCATTAAATGAATATTAAGCACATGATAATAATTAATAAACAATTAAATATACTTTCATCATCAAATATATTACCGAAATATTTTTAAGTTGAATTACTAGTCATCTCCGCACCAATTCCTGTGGTTATATTAATATAAAAATTAAAAAACAATATAATATAAGAAAATATCATCAAATAGACAAAATTAATATATCATAAAGAGAAACGTTTATCCTCAATATCTTCATCATCTAATCAACTATAGGCATACATAAGGGCTTTTACAGTACCAAGCTAAAGTCGAACATGATGAAGACTAATAACCTGAACGTTAAAACTAAAAGTAGACTCCAAAGTAACAGTAAATGATGGAATTGCTAACAAGTATTATGCAATTACTTGCATAATCGAAAAATTTTTCTATGGTTCTTCCTCCATTGCAATACATTGAACTCCACACCTTCAATTTCGGTCTCACAATCTTCTATCAAATATTTTTCCAACTCCAACATAATGTAATAAGTCCTAGCCCTTTTCTTCTTTCATGAGTCCTGTAAATGAGAGTATCAAACTACTCTTAGCAGATGATCCCAAACTTGAACCTAAAGTTGGAGTTGAATAGTCTAAACTATTTTGATCTTGAATTTTATCGAATCTGAGTTGATAATCATTAAATAAATCATACCATAATTGTTTAATGACATCAACATGCTCTTTAGCTTGACAACTATAAAACATGTTTTATATAAAATTAACCCCCTCTATCTTTTATCTCTGGTCCAACATAGATATGATTGCCACAATACCTCCAACCATGTACTAGTAAGAATTAGGCTTTTCCGTCATCTGCTCTCCTAAAACTTGCATCACCTTAGTAGAATCACACATCCAATCAGATAAAGCTTTCTTGATCTCACACATATTGGGAAAGCAACTGCGCGACGGTGGATATTTTATCCCTAATAACAATTCAGTAGTATTATAAAATATTTCCAACTTTGCACAATGTTTTTTAGCCAAGTCTTATTGCTCTTTTATAGGTAGGTAAGGATACTAAGTATCTCTTTGTCTCAGCCTGGCAAACACCTCAACATATAGGATTTCTGACTCTATCTTGAAGATTAAGTTTCATTTGGTAGGACAATCAAATACCAACTTCTTTGCCCTCAAAATACATAGTTGTCGTGCAGTATCTTTAAAACTTTTAACTCTTTTTGGTATTGCACTCTAATAAACTATAGTATTTCGAATCAAATCTACTACTTCCTCTATCATCTCCAACCTATCCTTAATAATTAAATTCAAAATACACATAAAAAAATGCATATGGAACAACCTCCCAATCCGTATCGTATTCCTCACCTTTTGAATCATCGCATCATTCATGCTAAAATTGTCAATTGTTATGGTAGATAACTTGGTGTCGATATTCCAATCGATTAAACACTCAATCAACATGGTTGCCAACCTTTTACTTATATATGATACCAATTATAAATAAATCTAATATGAACAAATATGAACAAATATTCATCATAACATAATAAAAAATGTAACAATGTTAAAGAATATAATTTACCTCAGTATTCTATTACGTAAAAACCAATCATTGTCAATATAATGTGACATCATTGTCATATAATCCTTTTTTAATTACTGGCTATCCATATATCCGTTGTGATGGTAACCCATCCTTTAATACTCAACAATGTTATTAAATTTTCTTTATTTTGCTCCTTGTATATCTTTATAATATCTTTCTTTAAGTTATTTCGATTTGGGGTCTTGAAAGTCAATTGCAATGAGGTAAGAAACATCTTAAATCTTTTGATGTCAACCATATAGAGTGGATTTTCATCACCATTGACCATAATAGTCATCAACATTCTTGATATGTTGTTATAATTTATAGCAATCATTTCATTCTTCCCTCTCATTAAGTTAAGGGTAAAAAACTTTTAACCCCCTGATACGATCTTCTATCTATTACACGAATTCAAATGTCTCTTTAAATGAGAGGTTCGATCTTATGAATTCCCATCCAGCATATTGTGATAGTATGTACATTTGGGCTTCCCTACTTCATCCATTGATGTAGTCTTGTTGAAGTGAATTCAAACACCACTTTTCAATGGAGCTGGACTTCTATCTTCAATTCGTACTGGATTAGAAGTATCAGCTTGTATACTCTCAGGCACTAGAATAGAACTTTCTACTAAAGGAATATGCTTATCCATTTGAAACAATCAACATATACAACTATATAGGATATTTATAGACATTTACATGTATACATATACTTTTATCATGATGATGATGATGATGATGATGATGATGATGATAGCATCTATATTAAATACATTAAGATGTTATTACTTGAATTTATATGCATTAATTAATGACTATCTAGAATTGACAAATCCAATATAAGAACTTTTTCCAATGGTTGCTCAAATCTTGGCATCAACACCTTCACACTAATGATGCTTATATATAATCCCTAATAGGTGTATGAGATCATAGATTTCTTTTTATATCAGAGATCTGTAAACTTTATCTTTTGCTATGTGTTGAAAAAAAAAGTTCTTTGCTTGTTAATAGTTAAATCGGTTGCAATTTATGATAGTTTAATCCAATTGTTCAACCTTGTCAAACTAAGTTTGATAATGGGAAAGGCCAATATGCATTCATTTTAACATCCAAAAAACTTAGTTCATTTCTAATTGAACCATCATCTTGATTACTAACCTAATTAACATCCAAAACACTATTTAGAATAATGGCACCAATTTGATTAGAAAAGATACTATGATGAACAAAAATCAATAGCAAACTTAATCTTTATAGATTGCAAATAACAAATGAAAGAAATATAGTGCTTTCATTTCCTTCCCAACAAAAGAATCAAAATGCATCTTTTGTATAAAATAAACAATGACACGAAGCGTAATAATCATCAAACAAAAACAAAAATAGAAAGTAGAATCACAAATATACTTGAATCCCCTCCCCTTCCCCAAAAACTTACCATTTATTGGGAAAAGGATGAAGCCACCAATCACGAAGGATCAACACAAGAATAGGTAAAGCTCTCGATTGTCAAAGAGAGTCAACTGATTGTAGATGATGCAGTATAGTGGGAGGGATACCAAACATGTTGCACTCGAAGACCGAATGGAGGGAGTGGGATAAAGGATTGTCAAACTAAGTAAGAGAGAATGGGGACTTGGGGTGGTTTTAACTTACATTAAAAATGATGTCATTTTACTTAGGTGTAAATAAAATCTCCAAGGATAAAACGACGTTGTTTTATTTAAGTGTAAAATAATGTCATTTTACTTAGGCATAAAATAAAAACCCCTAGAATAAAATGACATTTTTTCACATCATATGTTATAAAACCAGAATTCCTCTTTCTCAGCATAAAATGACGTAATTTTACATTTGTTTTAACCATTCAGGCCTCTGGTTGGGCTAAGACTAGAGCTATTAGGCCTAAACCAGGCTCGAGGCTCGATTTTTAAAAAACATCTTAGGGTTGGCCCAAATCTTGATAGACTAAAGCCTGACCCATTGCCTAATAGACTAAGGCCTGACCCAATGACTTAGGGTCAGGTCGAGCCCAGACCAATATGTCATCCCTAAGTACCAATAATGCGATCTTGGCATATAATTAGGTTACCGCTATGAATCAAAAGGAAGCTTCCTGCAAATTGTTTTCTTCTCCTGCTCTTTTCTTTTAAAGACACGATATAATCGTTATCGATTTAGCCTATGAAATTAACTTATGTGAACTCAATTTAGTATGTGCATTTTTCTTGTCAAATCAGACCTATAAGAAAAATATAAGAAGGTTCAAATATGAAATAAATAATAATTGATACATAATAATTGTTAAAATTGTAAAAGTTTTACACTTTTTAATACATTATTTTATTTTAAAGTATAGTTATTATTTAATAACAAAATATAACTCATTCTATCATAACTTTCATACTAACTTAAATAATGCAACTTATATACCAATTTGATTATATTGTTGAAGTTAGTGAGAACTTTCTCAATACTTATATAACCACAAATCCACATTTTATGTTATTATTTTTATTAATAAATTTTAAGTCAAAAACAATGTTGCGAATACCATATCAGATTTTGTATCGAATTAGGTTATGGTAAAGTACTGTGTGGTACAGGTCAATACCGGATACTGTTTCGGATAATTTTTTAAATTTATGAAATAGTCCCTGACTAATACGGTATGTATAGATAAGTATCGGCCAGTACAGAACGAAATTCATAAGATTGGTCAAAACTATACTATTAGTATGAAAAAAGATTAAAAAATATAAACATTAAAAACTTACCTCTTTAAAAGATCCAAAGCTATTTCATTAATTTTAAAAGATAATTCAATATGTGCTTTTATTTTTTAAAAAATCTTTCCTTTAATATGAGACTACAAAAATATTTTAAAAAAAAGTAAAAGACATAAATTCCCTTATGATTTAGAAAATTTTAGAAAATTTTCATAATCTTAAAATTAAAAAAAAAACTCTTTCTGATTTTTAATTTTAAAAAAACCTGTTATGTCAGACTTTGATTAAAAAATAATGATGAAACATATACATTATAAATATCAAAGGTGAACTAATTAAATGTTACCAATATGGTAACTCAACTTAACTCAAACTAATTAAACTCGACTAAAATTAATAATTATAATAAATTATAAATTTGAGTCAGGTTTGAGTTTAAAAACTGGATTAGATCGTCATGTAAATAATATTTAATTGGTATATGTATGATATTTATATCATGTGTGTTTCATTGTTGTTTGTTATTCAAAGTTTAAGAGAAGAGAATTTTCTAAAAATTTGAAAATTACAAAGAGTTTTTTTATATAATTTTAAAGATTAAGGAAAATTTCTAAAGTTTCTTAAATCTTAAGAGAACATCAAGTCTTTCACTCTAAAAAATTATCATTCTATCTTTTTACGTGTTATTTATTATTTTTTCGAGATTACAAATAAAAAGAAAGTGAATTATGTATGCTTGCATTTTACTTTGCTTGTAAACTAATGAAAGAATGATTAAGAAAAATTCATATATGATAATCCCAAAACAAATGTAATAATAATTAAAGAGAGTAGATAGAGAAATAAAATTTATTTATAGTTGTTCAGTCTGACAACTCTTGAAGTACATCTACTCCCCAAGTTCTATTGAGAATTCATTATCTTCTTCTTTCAATAGGTGAAGAGGGACCCTACATACAACATCTTCTTTGTTATGGATGAAAAGAACCCTTATGATCATCTTGTTTTCAATTTTTTAGAAAAACTCCTTTTCTTATATTTTACTTAAAAAATAATGACGAAATGCACGTGGAACGAATATCATATGTGGACTAATTACTTATATGATAACTCAACTTAACTCTTAAACTCAATTCAAACTAATTAAACTCGACTTAAATTAATAGTTTTAAAAAAATATAATAAATTATTAGTTTTAGTCTGTTAAATTAGTTTAGTTTAAGTTTAAGAGATAAATTGGATGGTCATATAAGTAGGCATTTAATAAGTCCATATGTGATGTTTATATTGTTTAGGTTTTATTTTTTAACCAAAGTTTAAGATAATGGTTTTTCCTAGAAATTAAAAATTAAAATGAGTTTTTAAAGAATTTTAAAGATTGAGGAATTTTTCTAGAGTTTCTTAAACTACAAAAGGGTTCCATGTCTTTTACCTTTAAAAAATTTATGTTGTTTCATATGTTAGTTATTATTAGTTCCTAAATGAAACATAAGAGGAAAGTGAATTATATGCGTTCACTTTTCGCTTTATTTATAAACTAATAAATAAATTACCTATTTTAATGAATGATTAAGGCAAATTCATATATGATAATCACAAAGCAATACTAATAATAATAATTATTAAAGAGAGTATAGAAAGAAAAATAAAATTTATTTGTATTTGTTTAGTCAATAAACCTTTGACCTATGTCCACTCCTAAGCTTTACTGAAAATTCACTATTTTCTTCCCTTAATAAGTAAAAAGTAATCCTTCATGTAATATTTTCTTTGTTATAGGTAAATAAAACCTTTATAATAATTTTGTTTTACTATAAGTAAAGAGTGACTTATAAATCTTGTTAAGGGTCAAAAGGAACCTTCACAAAGTAAAAACTATATGATTTTTTAATTGCAACAGTTGCACAATTATACAACTCAAAACATCCCTCTCTCACTCATATCAATGAATGAAAGCACAATATATATTATGTCATGCACACATGCATTTTTTAGCCTCTCATAACTCTTACTAACTCTTTAGTATGCTCAAAATTCTTTTTACAACTCATATCTGGTATATTCACACACAAGATAACCTAAAATAGTAATTAGAAATAAAAATTAGTCATTATAGCAACTAATAATAATAGCATTAGTCGATCATTATGGCATATTGCTTGACTAATGTGGCCATAAGCTCAAGATGCATATTTTTAAAAGATACTTATTGACCATGATATCATAATGGTTGACCAATCTAACTAAAACCCTAATATTGTAGCCTAAATCATCATATTATTTGACCAAAAATTTTTAAACAAAACTTCTTAAGATCGTTCAAAGATAAAAAATACATCACTTTAACAAAAATTTGATGCAAAGCCATTTTAATCCTCAAAAGTGTTTTAACGTCATAAGAGGATTTTTTTTAGAAATCCTTCCCAAATTTTATATTAACTATGATAAAGTACATGTAATATGCCCTAAGTATAAATGATAATGAAATCATTAAACCTCTTATTCATTAAAATTATCAAAATAAGGTTACAAGAAAGATTACAATAATTTGATTAAATTTTGATATGATTAATACCAAGTTTGCTATCTCAGAAACATAAGAGACTTAAGTCTCTGAAACAGAAGACACAGAAGTATTTAAAATCAGAAGACACTAGAGTGTCTGGTACAGAAGACACTGAAGTGTCTGATCACAGAAGACACCTTAGTGTCTAATTACAGAAGACACCTTAGTGTGTAGTTACAGAAGTAGCTGCAGGCCCTTCTAGGCATACCTATTTACCCACGACTAAGACTTGGTAGTTTTAAAACAAAATATTTCAGGTCTTATAATCATATGCAAAAGATGTGGTGCATAACATGTCTTTATTCCATTTTCCTCAAATTGAACATATATATGCACATCCAAACAAACTTGACATACCTTATGAGCATAAATATTTGTAATAATGTATCATTAAATGCATTATGTATTTACACATTACATATAATCACACAAATTTCCAATTCATAAACAATCATATTCAATTCACATCACTTTGAAACGCATTTGTATTCATAAGGACACATTCATCCTTGAATAAACCATACATTTCAACATTAGACACATTATTTGTTACCCACACATTCCTTAAGTAATCACTTCAATTAAAAATCCATACCTAAATTAATTATTACTCAATTAATCTAACATCATCTAGGTTCATTTTCAACCTCAATTAAGTATAATTATATTAAGTACCTTCACCTTATATAGTTTGACAATTGTCTAAAACCAACATTTTCTCCTTCCTAAATACTTCCCACGACCATAGGAACAAGCCTTATAAATCCCACAATCGTGTAATGAGTGAACCGACTCACCCAGAGCCTCCAATTTGTTTCCAAAACTTGACTTACTTCACTTCCATTCGACACACCTTCACCAAAGTCCATCAATTTCACTTTAATTCTACTTTATTCATGGTTCAATACCTCATCAAATTCATGATCAAACCAATTCAAAAATCATTCATAAGGCAGCTCACAATTCATGATCATTCATGCATCAAAATCCAACGTAAAAGCTATCAAACAACTATCATGTTCCAAACCTCAATTCATCATCAATTCAATACATATTCTATCCATTTCAAACATCACATAATTCATAACACAACATGCTATCAATTTTAGAATTCCCTTACGTATTTAATTTCAAAGTCCTACTTCAAGAACAAGCAAGACTAGCCTTCCAAACAACCAACACAAGTCCAAAATCCAAGTGAAACTTGGATGCTCTTAACACCAAAAGACAGAAACATAGAAGATAGCATATGGTAGCTTTCTTAATGCAATATCTTGCAAGAATTCTAAATGAAATTGAAGAAAAATTCAGAGTTAAGAGAGGGTGGATGGTTTCGGTGGAGATGCTTGAATGAAGGTTGCAGAAAATTGTTGCAAGCTTAACACCTAAGTGGCTAGGTGTCACTCTCATAACATGGCATTTGTCACCTTTGCATGTGTCCCATTTGTCCACCATATAAGCCACCAAATGCCTCAATTCTATTTGACCACTTGTCACTTAATCATTGCTGCCAAATGTCATTTAATTATACTATTATTTGTCCCTTATTTACTTATGCCAAATGTCACTAAATTTATAGGCTTAGTGATCCAAATTTTCATGTATCAACTTGTCTTGCCACTTGACATTTTCCTCCAAATGTACATTTAATGCCTCAATTTCCAAATGATGCCAATTAATTCCAACTCACTATCTATGATCCATTAAACCAAAATTTAAAAGCAAACCAAAATTCAATACATATACAACTTACAATCATATAACAATTTAACACCTATCACATATGCCTTCATGAATAGGTAACATTTCAACTAGGGATAATTTAGGGCTTTACATAATTCCTTTATGTATTTAGTTCTTTAATTAAATTCCTTAAAAGTTCTCTTAAGCTTGCATATATGCTCCACTTTGCTCATTTGATTGATCCTTTAATTGCTTAGTTGATTTAATTAGATCTTTTTTTCTCACTTTATCTTTCTATTGAAGAAATGTATTTTGTTATAATCAAAACTACATATTAGAACTTCACTTGGTCTAGCAATCTCTCCTTTTTTTATCATGATAAAATATTTAGTTACATTAGAGAAAATAATTGACATCAAGTAATTTTATGGCATCTCATATAAGATGATATGAAAGTATATTAATTATGTGATTGTGACCTATAAGAATATGATATATATGCATTTCTAACTCTTTATAAATGATGTGGGTGATATAATACTCTCTTTTGGATTTATGGAGAATTAGAAGCTCTCTTAGTGATTTAGCATATGACATGCTCTTTTTACAAAAATATAACTTATGGGATTTTGCAAATGTAATTTTTCTTTGTTCATGAGGCTTATAATGATAATGAGCTTATTTTATACCATTTTGATGATAAAAAGGAATATATAAATGAGAAGAATATTGCATGCCCTTTTGGTATTACCTTGTATTATCTTGTGAACTATGACTTCTAGGTTTGGAATATGAACCATATACAACTGCATAAAAATTCTTTTTATCTTAAGACCTAGAAGATGAAGCATGAGAATTGAATTATTTGTGTCTAGAATTGAATTCCATATGCTCATGTAATAAATTAGATAATGGCTCATCATTATAAATATGATTTTATTCATAAAAATTGTCTTGGCATTGAGTGATACACTTTTATAAGTGTACTCAATCCCATGCCTATCACTCAACCTCTTTTGACATTCAAGAATGTTTAATTTTTGACTCCCTAAAGTGAACTTAGACAATAATTATTTAAAAATATCGATCTTCTTTTTCAATATTTCATTGTTATACAACAGATTATGCTCATTGTTATTGGCAAACAATCACGCTCTAAGAATTTATCATGTCATTCATATCACATTTTACTTTTTTTTCAATCATGCATACATCAAAGAGCTTTAAAATCTCCTTATGATTGAAAGATAATTTCTTCCTTTTCATACTCATATTCTCTTAGTATTTGACTAACTCATCATATACAAGATCATATCAAAACCATCATTATCTTTGCAAAATTTTAGGGGAAAGGGTACCTTGTTCTTGTTAGTCATAAAGCATATACTTGCCATCATAATTTTGAATTTCTCACTTTTTTAATTAGCAATGTTGTCTCATGTGGCCTTAAATGCTTTATTCTTCTTGTTTAATTGTTTCTTCCCCTTCTCCTTTTAGAGCATCTTGAATTTCTTTATGATGGGCTTTATATATTCCTCATTGCTCCCATTTGTAGAGATCTACTCATCATTAAATTTTCCATCTTTGAAGACTTTAAACACTACACCTCTTCTTTTTTGAGCTACTTCCTCTCCATACATCTCATTCATTTACATTTTACAGGTAAGGAGTGATCTAACTAGCTCTTCTAATAGAAAGGTGCTCAAATATTTGGTTTCTTGTATAGTCATCACCTTTTCCTCCCAAAACTTTGGTAAGACCTAAACAATTTTCTCATTAATTTAAAATTAGTATTTCTTATCAAGACATTTAAGAGTATTTATAATATAGGTGAAGCAAGTATACATATTAGAAATTGTCTCATTTTTCTCCATATGCTAATATTAACGCACCTATAAGCTAATATTTCTCCTTTTTTACTTCAATGGTGCTCTCATTTATGATTTAAAGTGTGAACGAGCATAAAAATAGAAATCATTTTGTAATGAGTCTTTTATCATTATTCAACTCATTTATATTCTGTGCTACTTTAGTCTTTATTTTATCTATAACTATAGTTCTTATAGTGGCATAAGGACCATTCTCTAGAATCTCTAAAAACAATTCTTTTTAACTACAAAAAAGTGTTTCATCCTAGTTTTCTAATATATATATATAACTATCACCTTCAAAGAGATAAGGTCTACTTACCTATACATTGCCTATCATTGCTAAAGTGAATCGAATTCTACTATAAAGATATTTGCTTAAATTTTGCTATAAATTTAAATACAATGAATGAGACTTGCTCTAATACCAATTCTTGGTCATTGATGATGCATAAGAGAAGGTTAGAATTTGTGTTTTCACTTTTTTCCCTATTTACAAACTATTGAATGCATTGCCTATTCTTATAAATGTTAAAACAAATTCATATGTGACAATCACAACGTAATCATAATAATAATTAAAGATACAAGGAAAAGAGAGATAAATCTAATTTATAGTAATTAAATTAAATAACTCTTGATCTACATCCATTCATAAAGTTACTCTTGATTTACATCCATTGCTAAAGTTTAACTTATGAATTAACTATCTTCTTCCTTTAATTGGTGAAAAGGAATCCTTCATAGAACATCTTCTTTGTCACAATGAAGAGGAACCTTTCCAATCGTTTTGGTTTATCACGGGTAAAGAGTAAACCTTTATAAATTTTGCTTAAGGTCGAAAGGAAACCTATAATATAAATCCAAAGAAATTTCAACAATTTCAACAATTTTCAAAACATCCCTCTTTTGCTCATACTAATGGAAAAAAACTCAATACATGTGCTCTCTAACCTCTCAAGGCTCTTATAAACTCTCAGTATGCACAAGATTCTTTTTCCAACTCATAAGTGACCTATTTATGTTCAATCTAATCCAAAATAGATGTTAGAATGAAAAACTAGTCATTGTAGTGACTAGTAACGATAGCATTGGTCGACTATTCTAGTAAATTAGATGACCAATATAGTCACAAACTCACGTTACATACTTTTAAAAGATATTATATAGATCACATTGTTATATTGGTTGATTAATCTATCCAAAACCCTAATATTAGTCACCCAAATCACCATATTGATTGACCAAACTTCCTAAAATAAATTTTTTTAAAAAAAATTCAAGCTCTTTAAATGATCAAAACACATTCTTTTGATAAAACTTGATCCAAGATAATTTAAAAGTTTTCTAAAAGTATTTTAATATATCAAGAGGATTTTCTTTAAAACCTTCTTGAAATTTCTCTTAGTTATGTCAAAGTATATGAAATGTACCATAAATATACATGATCATGTAATAATTGAGTCATAATTTATTAAAATGACCAAGATAAAGGTACAAGAATTATTACAATAATTTGTTTAGATCTTAACATGCTTGATACCTCCTTGTTTTTGGTTCTTTACTTGAATTCCCTTGAACCTACTTTAAGTTGCATATGTGGTCTAATTTACTCATTTTATTTATTCTTTAATTGCTCAATTAGTTTAAATGGCTCATTTGCTCAATTTAGTTTGATCTTTTACACACTAATTTACTATTATCACTAAGGATAAAAAGATTAATAATAACATTTTCATTATTAGATCATAAGTTAAAACCTTGCTTATATCAATAACTATGATTTTAGTTACTAATATCTTAAAAAGTAATATAGATATAATTAGAAAGAAAATATGATTCGTAATTAGTTATGATAAGCGATAACATCATTGTATTGGATTCCGTTCCGTATTGGCCAGTATGTACCGTTCCGGCCCAAATCCGTTACTGGATTTTAAGTTTTGGTACCAAATTTAAATACTAGTCGGTACCGGCCCATTTCGATCATACCGAAAATTTTTAAAAATTGGGGGACTTTTTTGCAAAATTTTCAAAATTTCCCTCTCTCCTCCTACCTCTCCTTCCCCATTTTTTTTCCAAAGTTTTTAAAATAATAATAAATATTTTATTACTAATAATAATTATAAATTAAATAAAACTTAAAAATAAATTAT
>JAOTAX010000196.1:7854728-7876672 GCA_025629825.1 Erythroxylum guanchezii | reverse complement strand
AATTTTGAATTATTTTCATTATTTTACAATTAATTATTATATATAGATAATTATTATATATAGAAATAATTCAAATATAATAAAGATATATATAAACTAAAATGGATCAGATATAAACAAAAAAAACTAAATTAAATAATATACAACTTTACAATATGACAATGGACTATTTTCTAATTTTTAAAAAAATTCAGGGACTATTTTATAAATTTAACAAATTACCCAAAATGGTACCCGGTATTAACCGGTACCGGTACAGTACCGTACCAGAACCCAATCCGGTACCAAATCCGGTACAGTATTCATAACATTGGATAACGTAATAGTAAAGTTATTTATTGAATTTTAATCTATAAGGTTACTTTATTGATTTTTTTATAAGTAATTGAATATGTAAGAGTTACTATAATTTGTTCAATTATATATATATAGTCTATGTATATGTATATATATTCCCATAAAAAATAAAAACTTCTTTATCTCAATATTAAATAATAATAATCATAACCACTTATTTATTTATATAAAATAAATAAAATGTTATAAATAGTTACAATGGAATAATAACAAATATTCATGCAAATAAATAATTCAGTAAATTTTTTAGTTAGATTTAATTCAATCTTGTGTGTAAGAAAAAATGTTTCTAAAAACCTATTTGTTTTTGTTTTTGTTTTTGTTTTTGGTTTTGGTTTTCTTTTTTTGTTTTCAAGTTTAGTAAAAAAAATCAATTTGTTTGATTTTTAAATTTTGTTTCTTCCTGTTTTCAAAATTTATGAAAATCACAAAAAGTAATTTTTTTGTTTTTAATAATCTAGTTTAATATCAACTAAATATATATTATTTAATTATTTGTTATATTAATTATTAATAAGAATGATGAATAATTTAATTTAATAATATATATTTAATTAATTACTAATAAAAATAAATGAATTTTAGTATTATTGTTATTATTATTATTATTATTATTATTATTATTATTATTATTATTATTATTATTATTATTATTATTATTATTATTAAATATTATTAAATTTAAAATATCTTCAAAATATACAAATTTCAAATAAATTTTGATTAAATAATTCAAATATATTTAAAATAAAATTTAATTTTTAAACTATTTACTTAAAAAATTAATTTTATTGATATTTTATTAATAAATATTATATAAGAGATTAAAATAAATTTAATTAATTAAAAATAATTTAGCTTTAAGTTTTATCTCATCTACAATTATCATTAATAATAAAAATATAACTACATTGATATTAACAACTAAACAAGTTTTTCTTTTTATTTGAAAGAAAATCAAAAACAAAAACAAAAAATAAAAACAAAAACTACAACAAAAAAATAAAAAGTCAAATCAAACAGTCCCTAAATTTCCTCCTATGCTTCATATGTTAGAACCACTCCCTTTATATACTTCACTAAAGAAAATAATATAAATCAAAATGCTTTGCATGAATACTTTATAATTATATTATTCATGTACATCGCTTTGTTTTTCTTTTCTTCATTTAGTGAAAGGCCAAAACCCCAAAGTTAAGTTCAATGGTAAGATACCGCATATGAAAACTTGGGAGTCCATAGAATAACACTAAGGAAGCTTGGAGTTCTTTATTTAGTAGGTCGGGTAGGAATATAAGGTTAAGATGACATAAATAACAAAAGATGCCTGGATGACTATGCTTATGAACTAGAAGATCAAAGCCTACAATAGAAACTCACAGATGTTTTTATTGCAAAATCAGGCATGCAGAAGAAATAACGACCAAGGCTCTTGATGTATAGGCCTTGCATTTGATACCATCAGTACTTTGTAAACACATGCCACATGAATGAATTGTTCTCAGGCTGATAGATCCTCAAGTAGAAATATTCGATCAAATATTGAGTCGCAATAGTGGCACAGCAAACTTTTGAAATTGTTAAATACATTCACAATTCATCAATGCTCCAACTTATTTAGCCACGGATTAATTAAACTAATATCATCTGCTCATAAATAAGGTTACATATAAATGGCATTGGGCCGGCAGAAGAAAGAGGATATTTATGTACAATATCTTGTTTACTCAACTTTCACGTCTTAAAGAATACAGCACCTCAGCACCAGTCCCTTTTGATCCATCCTTGAGTCTTCATTTCCTGCAATAAAATTTGACATGAATACTGAAAAAATAAGCAATATGATTAGATAGGAAAGATGTTTTAGAGTCCTGCTGCCGATAATGCCCCAACCATCATCTGACCCTATTAGTTCGGAGTTGATGCAGATCTTCATACGCCATGAAGAACTTGTACTTACATCTGCCTCACCCTTAAAAACTTCCTGACTAACCACATATGGATACCTAACATATCCACTTCAGGTAGAAAACTACCGTCCATTACTAGGACATCTTCAGAGTAAGCAACCTTTTCTCATTTTGTTTAGTCCTTTATAATTATCTGTTCTAAACACCAGCTACATCCCTTTCATAGAGTTAACAACTATGATTTATTGATTGTTTTTTTCTATTGATTTTCCGTACCTTAAATCAATTAAAAGAATTCACTATGGAAATGGGAACAAGATGGGATAAAGTAGATTTAAAAAAGCTATGGGGCAGGGAGGCTGATTTGGAAACTATGAGTAGCTAAATTTATGCAGAAGCAAATATGAGATACCTTCAGGAGGCTGAGCTAGCTTCCGGTTTTGTGGTGACATCATTTCTTTCTTCAATTGCATTAATATATCCTCCATTGTATACTCCCTCTGCCAATTAGCAAGCATTGGGAAAAGGCGTGGTTCAACCTAATAATGAAATTATCAGCGAGGTTAAGATCAAAACACTAGTGAGCAAAAAATGAACAGGCTAAAATCACCTACCAAACCAGTTTCAGGATTGACACACGTCATATTAATTCGAGTTTGGAACCTCACACTTGGTGGATTATCGGGATAATCCTTGCCACAGAACAGTTTCAACTGATAAATGCGCCCTTCATGTACAGTCTGGCAACCAAAACGATGAAATAACTTGTGCTGTTCTCCAATATTATAAAGAGTGCAGATAGTATTGCAATACAATCAAGTTGTATGTTCATAGACAGGAGGCATTACAGAGAAGCAATGCATACTCCAAAAACTTGATTTCCCATGTTTTTCAAAGAACTGCTTTGACTTGACAAGAATTTGACAACATTTAACTGAGGACTAAAGTAGTACAATGGGAACAGTCTTTAAATGGGTTGAAAGCAGGTTTAGATTCAACAATCATCTTGTTATAAACCGACCCCAATTTGTATACATGTCCTATATGAGCTTCATTCTTAAAGAATCACCATTTTAGAAACTTCTTTAACCAAAAAAGAATCTCTCCTATGGTTTCTTGTGACTGAGATCTAAATTCCCCACCTGCAGTTTAAGAAGCTAAAAGCAACATGCAAATCTTTTTTGACAATCAGCGTTTAGCTTCAACATCTAGATTTTAGGATCTCTGACAATTCCGTAAAGCTTATTTTTCCTACTCTAGATTGGACAAATGTAAGACAAAATGCATATTCCCAAAAGTAGGTTTCTCAAAGCATATGATCCATATTCGGAACAATAATCATGCAGCTGGCCAATCTATATATCTGCCGTTGTCTTTCTACATGCACACAAGCAAAATTTGTACCCCCAAAAAGGGCATAAAGAAAGAACAACTAGCACTAGTTTTGTATAGTAAGTATAAAGGAAAATTTAAGGAGCTCCTAATCCTAAAGAACACCTCATTCCTAATCTAGCTAATTATCCATGGGTGTTATGGATTCCCTGCTTATGTACTGGAATTGAACACAGATATGTACATCTGTGTTTTTGCACCATCATATGTGCTTTTGCACCATATTAAACAGGTATATCTGTACATGCTATAAGAGTATGTTCCTGTTCTCATTTTGGGTCATGATTGAGATTTCCAGTATAGTTTATCTAGCTAACTGACTCATAATGTTAATAGGTTTATCGGTAAGGAATTTTTCCCCAGATTGAAAACCTGACTTTCTACAAAATATTACCTTTTTAGAAGACAATGTTTTTCTAATGAATTCACAAATATTCATCATATAAATAAAAGAACTAACTGATGAGAGAGTTTTACAGTTGAATATCACTTAAATAGTGAAAACATGATCAACATGTGAACAACCAAAGTTATGCCCATTGAAATATGCATTATGGGGCTAATTTAGAAATCATCTAAAATTCAACCTCCTAGTCCAACCTTGTTGCATAAGATACAATGATAAAGTAAAAATGACAATATTCTAGGAGAAAGGAAAAGCAAAATGCATACACTGGGGGGGCCAATAATAGTTCCTGTCCATGACTGCATGTAGACATCATCAGCATCATCCATTCCGTAGCTGACAGTTCCATCACCAATTCCCTTCTCCCCTCTTTCAAGCTCTTCCAGCAATCTGAAGTTCCTAGGCACTGTAGAGGATGGAGAGTTTCTATTAATTCAGAGAACCTTCACTTCAGGTTTAATAACCTTTAAGAAAACAAAACATGGGAATTTCCCACACATGTGGTGCCAGTAAATTGCAAACAATACCAAGGTAGTTCCAAAAATTATTTTCAAAATGTAAAGGCATGAAGCCATGCAAATCCAAAATATCAGATGAATCAGATGGCAAATATAAGCCAGACCTTCAGGACAAAACTTCATGATCACAGCTATAAATGTCAATCCAAACCAAACCCTGAATATTTTGCTCAAATCAATATCACACAGGACACAATTTGCTACCTTAACTTACAAATTGTTAGTCATTCTGTTCATTCAGAGTGAACAATATCCAGATGCTCGTACATTGACCTTCACTATGTTAGGATTACTGTATCTCTAGCTTGAGAACTGTTAACTAGATATAAACATGATGTGCTAAATTAGAAGTCTTGAACTAACTTACATAAGATTTGGAAAGCTAAATAAAAAAGGAGACAAAAGCAACTCAATCACTTCGAAATAATCAACTTTTGCAATCATAAATCACATCACAAATAGAGCAGTTAAGAGTTTATGGGCCCCCAAACTTACTTCAATCCACTTAAGTAAGTAACTTAAGCTCCCATAAATTCAATAAAATATCCTGCTTGCTACAGGAATTTGTTATATTTTCACTGTGCCCAATAACATTCCTATCACCTTTCATGATCTACTAAAGCAGTTTACTATGAACAAGAAAAAATTCTCATAGTGATAAAATTCCTTTCGTTTTCGTTCATGTTTGCGTTGGGACAGCATAAGTGGGCAGAACAAATTGAAAATAGTTAAGAAAATGGATGTTCCGAGCCAATCCAACAAGTATGATTCGGAGAGGCTTACGATTGACAAAGAAAATGATTTAAAAAGTAAGTCGAAAGAGTTTCAAGAGATCTTTACAAACTGAAATGAGAAAAGGTAGTGATTTCCGAGTGAATTAATTAATAGCACCTGTGAATACTAGTTTCAAAATCCTCGACTAAACCTCAAGTAAGTCGGAGGAAACAAATTGGAAATATACCTCATTTCCCCAAAAGCTTCACAATATGAAAGCAACTCTAGCTTCTTACCAGTTATCATTCTTATTTGGGAATGTCTCATTATATTACAAACCATTGTTACCGTAGAAGCATATTCAATTAGAACCTCTTCTAATCCCTTAAATGATCTCATCATCACAAGTTTGCCAATTAATTATCTAGCCACCTACAATCTAGTCCTGCATATCAGCAAGTACATAACCCATTCACTTTAAACCAGTCATCAAAAATTACCAAAGACTTATACTCTCCTTCGATTTCTGTTCTCTATGAGGTTATAACTTGAATTCTGACACATACATTATTAGGCGCAGAGAAAGATCTCACACAATTCCAACGTCAAACACCATTATATGCACAGTTTCACTAAAAAAAAGGTAAAAAGCAAGAAAAATTTTCAAAGATGCTACAAAACCCGTTCCCGAAGGCCATCGATAGCCATAAAGAAAATAAAGTAAAGACATAGATTGAAGCCTACTTACCAACAACCCTTGATCCTTCGCTACCCATCGCCCCTCCTGAATGTAGAGATGACAGAATTCGTAGCTAGGGTTTCTGGTTCGATGGAATACAAAATAATTGAGAAAGTTTAAAGAGGGAGAGACCGTACAGAGACGCTGAACGTGCCGAGTCCTAAGTCCGAACTATTTATGTTTCCAACAACCATAACGTTAAAGTCCACTAGTAAGGTCCAACTGGGACTGTAATGCTATAAGTGAGAGAGTTCTATTTATTTTTAGTTTTTTACTTACGAAATCAGAAAATTGTTTTTTAATCAAACTAAGATGTCATTATAAATAATATTGTCTTATTTCTTAATTAACCATCAGAAGTAGAAGTAGTATTTTAATGTTATTCTATTTTAATTGAAGCTATAAAACTCTACGAATAGTTAATTACATCAATGAAATTTATTATTTTCCTGAAAAAGATATACTCTTAATTGAAAAGAGATTTTTTAAAATATTTTTTATTTAAAAAGAATTATATTCTTAAGATGTATTCCCCGAACTCGTGTCTCAGAATTTCTACCGGGTGTTGTTGTAAGAAATTGTCTATTGTTGTAACCTAAATCTAAAATTGCAAATCATAGGAAATTTATGGACAAATGTATTTTTTATTTAAAACAAAAAATCTATATGTGGAAGTATTATATTTATAAAGTTAAATTTCAAAATTAATAATAAAATAGATAAAGAATAAATAATTAACAATTTTGGTAGAACTAATAACCGATTATATCTATAATTCACCGATCATGAAGAATATAGAAACGGGAGGTTCAAGTGTAGTAAATAAGCATAACACGTATGTGTTATTACAATGTGACCTAATTAATAGGCTGCATCATCATCTACCATGTTTCTGCGATTAACATACATGTTATAATTATCCTCCCTTGGAGACCTCCAAATGTCAATTGGTTTATGAGACCCGACCCCTAGCCCTGAAGCTTTAGAGTATGTCCTGAATTCTGCTGTGGATCGATCACGGAACTGTCGGAATACAAGAATTGATGCTTGCTGCGCGAAAGAAGAAGTCAATAACATATCTCCAAGAGCTCCAAGTTCCTCATCTTCACTCCATTCTGATATTCCAGATGTCAACGGCGATTTTACTTCTTTGCCTCGACCAACAATGTACAGATCGAATTCATCATACGCTGATTTTATAGTTGTAATTATTTCATCCCCATGGCTCACCAACTTTTCTACATAAGTTATGGATTCGTCACACATTGTCCTGAACCTGAACTCGTTGATATACTCATCGTCAAGCTGTCTTTCAAGTTCAATGTCTTCCATGAACAAAGCTTCTTCCTCATCATCCAGGTGGCCTCGACTTGTCATCGCATTTATTGCTTCTTTGCTTGGAACGAACCGAATAATTGTTAGGTTCACTTTATTATTAGAACTTGTAATCCTGGAACCGTATGACAAGGCTTCGCGATCGTCAGCTCCGCCTATGAAAATGACGGCGCAATTCTGTTTTGATGTGTTCTGGTCAGAATCCTCATCATTACTGATAGAGCTAAGGCCACGATCGATGAATAACCCTATGGTACACGGAGCATTTGCGAGCAAGTTATGGTTAACAAGTTTGACAGAAGCGTTCTCTTCTTGGAGCATACCATCACCACCAGGTTGCTTGTGGAATGGGATTAGAAGCAGTGTCACACGTTTGTCTTCAGCCAGGGTACAAATGTCTTCGTGCATGGTGGTGTAAGGGGACACCACCGTGAGAGGCTGAACGGAAACTGCTTGGCCTCGGTCTTCGAATCTTTCAAAGGCATTGATAATGACCTCTGACTCTGCACTCTCGCGGGACTGGTGGACATGGTTATGGTTGCCACTTCTTTGAGCGTCATGGACGATCATCATTGCCGAAGAACGTCCAGTGAGCTCCACTAGGTGGACCGCAAAGACGCAGATGGGTGATTGCTTTGTGGGATTAGATATTTCAAGAAGGTTGATCATTCCAGAAACGTTACGTCGGTCATGAATACAGACAAGGGTTCGCAGCTCCGAATGAGGTTCACTTCTCTCCAAGGTCCTGCGCTTGTAACGCCTAAAGTGCTTCCCATACTTGTAAATCAAAGCAGGAATTGGTTTTACAGCAGTCATCATTACAATAAATGTTAGCACAGTTACCACAAATGCGCGATTGTTCATCCACTGCGTTTCACCAAAAAAAAAAAAAAGTATTATAAAGTGAAAGTTATTATCTTTTCACATGTTCTCAAGTTAAAACTGCGTACCCCTCTGTTTCGGCCGGCATTAAGGACAATCAAAGCTATAACGCCTTTGGTGTTCATAAGAACTCCAAGTGTTACACCTTCACGATTAGGCATTCCATATAGCATTGAGATGATGAGAGAGCTAACCATCTTGGCAGAGAAAGCCACGGCAATAGCTAGAACTATGAGCCAAGGATTTCTATTATGTAGTTTGAGGTCTAGGTAGTTGGTTCTGATCCCAGTAATTAAGAAGAATGCAGGAAGCAAAACGCCGGCCACAAAGTCTTCAAGTTTCTGCGTAAGTTTCATGGAAAGCTCACCCTTGGGCATAATAAGCCCGAGTATGAAAGCACCAGTCATGGACTGTGAGCCACAAAAGTCTGTGATGAATCCACACAGAACCACCCCAGCAAGAATAAAGAAGATTTGGAGATCATTGCATTTGCCTTCCTTGGAAGATGTTTTTTTAATGAACCAATAGAGTGCAGGACGTAAAGCAAACCAACAGAAGATAATAAAAGCCAAGGTAGATAACACAGAGAAGTAATAATTATCTTGGCCGTTAGAAATGGTCACTGCTGCGACAAGAAAACCCCAAGACATTAGATCAGAAACCAAAGCTGAGGACAAAGATGTTCGACCAATGTCAGTGTGAAGAAGCTTGATGTCTGAAAGAACTCGAGCAAGATCTGTGAAGCTTGTAACAGTGAGAACAAGACCACAATGGAAAGCACCAAGGACAATTTTGTGCATAGGTTCTTCCTTCAATAACTGGCTGAGCCCGCTGTACTCCGTCTCTTTTATCAAAAAAAAATAACCAATCCCAAATCCGAACGGAAGCAGGAACCCGAGGATGGCATTATATAAGGACTTCTTTTCAATACGCCTTAGCGCTCCCAGCTCCATCTCCAATCCCACAAGAAACATGTAATAAACTAAACCCAGATTTCCCATTGTCTCTAGGGTCTTGGTTGTATTCAAGGGCTGTACGTATAATCCGACCCATTTACCTCCTCCTAACAGACCAGGACCCAGCATAAGAGCAGCCTGTATAAATATATGCAGAAAAGGCAAAAGATATACATTATGATAAGGTACATGTAATCATGACATAGGATGATGATAAAAAAACAAACACAAAAAGTGGGGATACAACTCACGATTAATTCAGCAGAAAAGCGAGGTTGACGAATTAGATTCAAGCCAAGGAAGATAAGGCGGATGACCAATATCGTGATGCTTAGTTGGGCGGCAAAGAAGGGGATAGATTTGACCAAAGGATTTGCATTTTGCCAAAAGGTCGTGTCACTGGATATATCTGAATCATTATAGCAAGCCCGCAGGGAGCCATTAGCAAATATGAGTTGATAGCCTGCAAACGAGTCTCTATTATTGCCTTGGGGAACAAAGAAGCCACCATTCATCATTTTCCTCTTTGTTCAGAAAACAAAGAGGAAAATGTGAAATGAGCAAAGGGATTCGAAAGGGAAGATGAGGGAGCAGGCAATGATCTTCCAAAGACAAGGCGGGTCTAATATAAAGCCATGGAATTTAGTTGATTCCTCTAACTAATCCACGGGTTGTTCATACCGTTGTCTGTAGGAGGGTTTGTTACGAATTACTAAAAACTAATTACATCAATTTTCATTCCAATCATTATTAATTATTTGGAAATTGGTCATAAATAGCAACTACCATACATGACTTACAGGACATACGGATTAAAACTACATTACTGCACGATTTAGTTACAAAATGAAGATGAAAATCTTGTTCTTTTGTCATCCTATCCTAATTACTCTCCTCCACACGTTAAAGCCAGATAATAGCTTGCACTTTTGCTTGGACCTCACAATGCATAGTCATAAACCTATTAAATCGGCATCCACATTAATCGCTTAATATTCATTTTAATAAAAGGTTGGAAATTAAAAAAATCCAACTTTTCAATTTTATTTTGCAAAATATTATAAATGGGCTACATTCATATTTATTAAATTGAATTATTATTTAACTCCAAAAAACCTAATTAAACTCTACAAACAAATAAGTAGAATTGCATTTTTTTCTACTTATGATTACAATTTTCATTTTTTATCTTTACTGTAAAATATATAATTACTACTATAACATAAAACAACTTCTATAAAATTGCAAATATTGTTTCACCTTTTATTAATATAAGCAACAATTACATTGACTAAACTGTTCTATTACAAAGAAATAAAATTAAACAGCGATTTCGGTTCATTGAAAATTAATATTGGCAAACCAAAGTCACAACTTCCTCGAATCAGTTTTTTGTTACTAATTTTTCATTCGGTGGACAATAATTAATTGTAAAAATTGTTGGTTTTTAAATTTAGTTAAGTTATGTAATTTTGATCAAGATAAAAGTAATAAGGTGGTCCGATAACTAATATACTATTAATCGGCCAAAGTTTAGAAAAAATAAACCATAATTCGTATAGACTGGATCTACATTAAACCTATGATCGAAAAGTCTGATATAAAAATTATTTAAAAAAGTTAAAGTCTTTTGTCATTGCTCAATTCATTTGTGAGCAGCTTCAGAATTTTTTGATCCGTTAACAGAGGTCATATTTTGAGAAAACTATAGAAATAAATTGATCACGTACAGTGAAAAGTTCTCGTGAAGGTCGTGGACTGGTACACACGTAATAAGTCTCTTGTTATGTGTTACATTTTTGTCCACTAGAGTAATATTCAAGCTTTTTATGCTGAACTTCTCCGTATAAGCAGGATTAAAACCTATTTCCTGAATGGATGTTCAGAGTTCACCATCGAAACTCATTACGAAACAGTATCATTTACATTTTATAATGTAAGCCATGAGATAGTAAAATTTTCTGGTGGTATTCGATGGTAAATAGTACCTAAATTAGGTTAAACAAGAATTGGTCAAATGTCAGGGTAGGATAAGGGATTTTTTATTTTATATTAACATTGCTAATACTAATAGTATTAAATACATTTGTAAACTGAAAATCTTAAAAACGATTATGTGTTTTACGATACATTTCTAAAATCTTTTGCATTTTATTAAAAATAATTATTGGGTTTTATATGTCAAATAAGCATAAAAAGTTACTAATTTTAAAATCTTATAAATACATTTCTAAAATTAAAATTTATAGTCTAAAATATCTCTCTAGATTTATCTAAAAGTAAAACAAAATGAAACTTGAGTTAGATTTATAAATTAACGACCTTGCACTTATTTAGTTTTTTAACTATTAAAAATAGTTATAATTTTGAAAATGCTAAATTAAATGTTATAATAAAGTTAATTGATTTATATGAATTACAGTAAATTTAGTAAAAGAGACTTTCCTGCTCATTTTTCATAAAGGTTCTAAGAAAATTTTAACTATGAATATTATTTATTAAAAATTATTTAAGTTAATTCCTTCATTATGGTTGATATGAATCCATACCTTTTGTTAGTCCAAAAAGATAAAACCTACAGAGATATATGTCCTTTACTAAATTAAAGATTCAAATAATTATGTTAAATTGTTTATATATATATATATATTAGCCATAAATATATTCACATTTTTCTCCTTTTAATTACATTAATTTTTATAACATATTTTTTAATAAATATAAATTGGTAAAACAAGATATATTTCTTAAGGGATCATTTCACATTTATTTTTTCATATATATAGGATCATTTATGTATTTTCATTGACTTTAAAGAAGTTATGTTTAATTTCATTAGAATAAAAGAGTACGAAGCTTTTCTTTTTTATTTATTCTAAAAATTAATTTTATTGTCTCAAATTATCCAAAAAAAACTTACGTATAATATAAAATTATAAAAGCACTTTTAATTTTGTGCATCTTTTTTTAAAATGATAATTTAGAATTTTATAAGATGGGTGGCCAAAATGAATACAAGTGTTAATAAGGTAGTAGAACAAACCAACCATGCTTGAAATAATGTTTTACTGATATCGCTTTTAGTAGTACTCCGAGACCGGATATCTAGCTAGAACAATATGAGAGTTAAGTTATTAGAATTACAACTCCAACTCAAACCAAAATGCATGATAGCTAACACTCAATATAAGCTAAGTTCTAATTACATAACAAAGATGGGCTTAAAGCAGTTCTTCTTTTTGCAATTATGGCTTCCTATATCCAATTAATCATTTTAGCATAAAAACTATGATGATCTAGCTAAATGTTCTTAAAAATATGATAATTCTTCTCTCTCCAAATTTGATATACCAACCAAGAAAAGGCATTTGAAAAGAGATTAGTACCCTTTACTTAACGCTCTAAATTTTGAGCACCAATCCTCAATATATCTCCATTGATTTAAATCATAACTCAAGTTGCAAATCTCTAAGATTCTCTTAGTTAAGTATTGGCAATTCGAGAACAAATAGTCCATTGATTCATTTCCATTTTATAGAAGGAGCATAATAGGTCTAAGGAGGTCTTGTTACTAACCAAAGTATAAAGGCTATTTCAAGGATTTTATTATGCCAAGCTAGTCTAAACCAACAAATTATTGGATGAGGTCTTATTGGTAGGTTTTTGAAGATTTACTTGTGAAAGATTTAGATTAGTATTAAAATCAAATCAAAGTGTCCTCTTTTTTAAGATTGGAGTTGGGCTACAGAGTTGTCACTTATTAGTAAGTCTCCTTTAAAGGAGTGTGTTGGTCATTTCCATAAGCCTGCTTTTATGGTAGTCGTAACCTTCATGTTATCAGGTAAACTAGCCTTGAGAGAATTGTACTCTTAAAGCTTATGCAAAAGACCAATTTCATGGTAATTATCAAATGAAAAGTAGCTATTTTATCCATTACCAATTATATTCTTGAAGGCACTACATACATGTTCTCTTAGCTTTAAAGCTTGCTTGAAAGTTCAAAAGGTGTTTATCTTTGGCTTCACTCTCTGTATGTTGTCATCCCTGAGGAAGTAGATATTCATCCATTTCACCCAAAGTGATTCTTTATTAGTGAGCAACTTCTATAACCTTTTAAAAAGAAGAACCTCATTCAATTGTTTGATTGATGTGATTCCCGATCCTCTTTGTCTTTTAGTAAACACAGATCATCTTATTTTACCTTGGCACTTGTAGATTTACTTTTCCAAACCTAACCATAAAAATTTCCCCAGTTGCTTTTCTTTTTGGTTATTTCATTGGGAATTGTTAAATTGGAGCACCAATTCATGTGTTATTGCTAAGGATTAAGATTATCAATTGTAGCCTTCTAATATAAGACAGCAATCCATTATCCCAACTCCCAATCTCTTGTATATTATCAATTAGGGGTTAACAATCCCTAAGTGTTAGTCTATTTTTAGTTACTAGGATCCTTAGGTATTTAAGTAGGTGAGTCTTATTCCCGAAGTTAGTTGTTAGGTACAATAGCTCTTCCTTCCTTACGCAGTTCAAAGATAAGTAAAAGTTTCTCTTAGAGGGATACAAATTCCAAGCATGATATTTCTTTAAATTGATGCAAGGACTAGATGGGGAACAACAAAGGAGAATAAGTTCAATTGCAAAAAAAAAAAAAGATTCTCGACTTATCACATCTGTAATGATACTTAAATTTGTGCTCCTTAGGAATGTTCCTTATTATATATTCTGATGAGGGCCTCCTTGCTCATTGTGAATAGATATGGAGACAATGAATCTCCTTACATATCCCATTTATTCCTTTGAAGATAGGTGTTAGTTCTCCATTGATTAGAATAAGTATGAGGTTATGAAGGCACATTGTTGAATCTATCTCACCTACATGAAGATCCTCATAATCAAATGCCTTATAAAAGTCTATTTTTAGGGCGTAACTCTTGATCTCCTTCCTCCTTTAGTAGTTTTTAAATAATTCCTAAGCAATGGGGATGTTATCACATATATTCTAGCCTTATATAAATGCTCCTTGACTTGTTTTGATAATATGCATATGGATAATAATAACTAAAGTGAGAAATAAGAAAATAATAAAGAAATACTAAAAAGAGTGATATGTTACTAAAAAATTAATAATAAAGTGTAAATATAAACATTAGATGTTAGGCATTAGTAATTGTTAATAAAAGAAATATAGAAGTTAGAATGTTAGAGTAGATGTTAGTATGTATAAAATAAAGAGTAAAATAAATATTAATATTACAACTTGATGGGAGGCAATGCTAGTCCACTACAAATACTAGTATTTACAATGAGAAAAGAGAAGTAAGTGAAAATAATAACAAAGATGAAGTAAGATGACTCACTTTTATTTCATTAAAATATTATGAAACATAAAGACATTTGAGGCCATAAGGGTTTATGATTAAAATATGTTTTTTATTGAAAAATAAGAAGAATAATTTTATTAGAGGGTTTTATTAACACAAGAGAGGAGCTTTATGTGGCTTTAGATAGAGAAAGAAAGTCAGAGTTTTTTTAAGATCAATAAATGTGAAAGAGCTTTAAGAAAAAAGAGAGAGAACAGAGTAAAGGAGGATATTCTAAGGAAAGGATTGCTTGCCCCATTCATACATTAGGTACTTTTTACAGACAGATAAATGTCTATTTCGGTAATTATCATATCAGAGCTTCTTATAGGTTTTAGTTAGAGCATCTTACAAGCTTTAGTTAGATCATCTTGTAGTTTTTAGGCTTTAATCTTTGTCGTATTTAGGTGCGTCTTATAGGTTTTGAAGATTTTAGTCTTTGTCATTTGTTTCTTACAGTAATGAAGTTTTCTTTATGTACCTGCGTCAAGGTTATACTAAATCCTCTTCATCTTCAAGATGCAAATCCACTTCTTTTTGATTACTTTGTGAACCAAATATTGATTAAGATTTTCACAATTGCTTCATTATTTCAAAATATTGTTCTTCAGTTTTAGCTTCAACTAATAAGACATTCATATTTGATTTTTGCTGTAGGAATAAGGTTGTCTCAGTATTTTGTGTTTAATGGGCTAAGAATTTCAGTCTAACCATTTTAGAATTAGCAATGGGTTAGGCTGGGCCTAGATCGTTTATAGCCTGATCCCTCCCAAAAAATTTATTTTGTCTCAAACCCAGCTTGAATCCCGATTGTTCTTATTTGGAGCCTAATCAAGCTAAGCCAGGCCTGAAAATCTTGAGCAAGAAAAACTCCCTTATAATATATATTAGGTTAAGTCCATAAAAAGCTCAAACTTGGCTTGCCAAAATTGATTATTTTGGCAAGATTTGAAGCAATATCCTAGGCATCTTTTTAACAATGCTTAGAATTCTTAAGAAACCATTTTGCTCAAGGTATAAAATTATAGAATGAGAAGTTTTTGGGTTTTTGAGGTACTTAGTGTTAAAACCATGTTTAAGGCAAATTTATGGGGAAATTGCCAATGATTAACTAAGTTGTCATAGGTCCAAATACTGGGTTATGAGTTTTCACATTTAGAAGTGGAAAAGAAAAGTTAAGAAATGGAGAAAATGGTTGCAACATTGAGGTGGTGCAATGTGAAGAAGTTTTAGGAGAGGCCATTGTCAATTATTGCATATAATGAGACTTAAGGGTATGGACAAAATAAAAATATAAAAAACAAGAAAAACCCATCCAGTATATGGGTAAAAAAAGAAACCAAACATATCTTAAATTTTTGTTCAAAGTTGAAAGAAGACAGTATTGTTCTTATATGATTCTTGTTTTTAATCTCTCCAACCTCAAAAGTTTTTTTTTTTGTTTGAGTCTAGTTTTAGCTTTAAAATTATCACCAGATAACATTGCTTGTAAGTAAACATGATGATGTTTTTTGGTTTTTCATAAACATAACAACGTTGCTTTATTATATTAAGAAAACAATGTTGTTTTATGTTATTAAAGAAGGTCAAGTTAGTATGGGATGTAGAGCACGATTTTGAGCTCAACTTGCACATTAAATTAAAAAAACTTGATATTGGCCTAAAGCTCAGGTAACTTGGGTTAAGCTTGTTATAATTTAGGCTGGATCGGGCAAGATTAGGTTGGGTTAAGAATTTTTTTTTTAAGCCATACCTAAGCCATTCTTCTACAACCTAGGATGAAACTTTATGACCTTTGGTGAATTTATCCCTCCATTTAACTTTGAATCTTCTTTACATGATAGGAACATTTAGCTATAATCTTGTTTATAATGATATATAAGTAGGGATGGCAATGGGTAAGGTTCCGTTCGGGTATTACTCTACCCATATTCATATCCATTTTTTATGACTCGACTCAACTCATATCCATATCCATATCTATCTGTTTTTACGATTTACTACCTATATCCAAATCCATTGGATTGTTCGGATTTTTGGATATCTATCGGGTTGTATAGCACATAAAAATATAACTTCTAAATAGAAAATATAAAAAGCAGATTTTTCCGAACGCTTCAAATCAAAATTACTTTAATAATAATAAGTCAAGATTTTGATTTGTATGTCTTAAAAAAACCATAAAATTGGAATAATAAAAATCATAATGTCTAGTGCAAAGACAACATATATTTTTCACAATCAAGAACTGGAACAAAGACTGAAATATCCAAAGCTTCAAATTTTCTTTGCGTGAACTCCACAATATTCAAAACTCCATCTCCATATCATTTGCATTATTATCATCCTACAAGAAAATAAAATATGATGAAAAAGATGAGGGAGTGGAGATTTTAAAGTTGTTTCTTCTAAGAAAATATTAATATTTTATTATATTTAACCATAAATATTCAAAAAATAGAAAAATAGAGTTAATAAAAAACGGGTAGGATATGGATATCCATCAGTTCGGGTTATCACTAGACCCATATCCAAATCCATGTCCACATCCATTTTTCAGCATCTATTTAAAATCCATTTTTTAGCCTCCATGTCTATTTTCGGGTCGAGTAGTGCATATATTAATCGGGTTGAAAACTCACTGCCATCCCTATATGTAAGTCATCATCTATAGGATAAAGAGTTTTGAAACTGATAATAAAGACGAAGTATATAAGTCCTCATAATCTCTGGGTTGATATTTACATAATTGAGACATCAATCTGTATCATTTCTAGTAATTGATAAAGACGAAGTATATAAGTCCTCATAATCTCTGGGTTGATATTTATATAAGTCCTCATAATCTCTGGGTTGATATTTACATAATTAACTAAACTTGTTGGTAGTTATAATATTTATATATGGGAGAGTATGGTAAAATAAAAGTTGAACGTTATACGTGGACCCAGTATTGGAAAAGAATAGTATAAATGGTGGTTTGTTATATTTTTTAGGAGGAAAGTGTTGAACTAAGCTTGTTGGTAGTTACAATAGTTATATGAGAGACAATATGGTAGAATTGTTGAGAACTTAACTTCAAACCTTTTAGGTTTCTATGGTTTTTGGCCCACTACATAAGGTAAACAATTTTATAGATTTTACAATTGGAATTGGTAGGGGTAGTTTTATCGAGCTCCATAAAATGATGCTTTATTTTAGAGAATCGATTTCATTTATATATGAAAATAATATGTTTGAAACTTTGACAAATCTCATGGATTATAATTTCATCATTTTAGGAAAAAAAATGTGTATTTTTTTTAAAGGATTGACATTTGAAAATTCTTTTTCAAAATATCTACTTCAAAAAGGAGTTTTCTAGGAAGGAATTTGTAAAATTGTAAATTTTTCTAATGATTGTTAATTTTCTAAAACATATTTTGAAACAGGCTTGGTTGGTGTGAGTAGATTTTGTGGTTTTTTTTAAATAAAATTTACTCTTAAGGGATTTTACCAAAAGAGTATTTTAAAGTCGCCATTAACTCTAGAGTTGTCTATAAGTGGTCTACCTATTCTTGAATATTAATTTTGGAATATAGGGGTGATAAAACCTCAGGTTGGGTTTTACTAGACATGAGTATGATAACCTCAAACCTCAAACCTTAAACTTAATTATAATTATAAAAAGAAAACCCTAATTTATGGTTCACCATGCCACTGCCCGTTTATAATTACTATTTCTTCTTTTTGATCTCATAAAACTTGAAAAAAAGGGGTTTAGAAGTAGTATTTTTGTGATGAATAAACACAACATATATGGGTAATTCAACTTGTCATTGTATCCTTTTATAATCTGCCTTTTTCCAGAGTTCTTACCTTTTTCAAATTTTGATGAAGGATAGTTATTCTTTATGTTCAATTTTTATCTAGTCTTTAAAATCAATCTTTAATTTTGGTGTGATATTGTTGAATTAGTTGAAAATTACAGGACTTTGATAATAACAAACTTGAAATAGTGAAAAGGGGATGGTAAATTTCATATATTGGGGTATGGCAAAACTTTAGGTTTTGGGCAAGCATTAGGCCTCAAGCGATATAAATTAAGCATGATCGAGCTTTGGGTTAAGCTTGAGCTATATAGTCAGATTAGGTCAGGCCTGTAATAGGTTTGACTTGACCCAACCTAGCCCATTGCCATCTATATGTATCAAATTTGGGTTTAGTTTTCGATAGAGCAAGGAACAAACAAAAGGATTTTATAAACATAAGTTATAATCCAGATTGAAGGCTAAAGTTGTTCAATGCTTTAATTATAAAGTTAAAGGGTACTTTAAGAGGGATTGTCCATAACAGAAGAATGGAAAACGAGAAAAGGAAAATAGATGGAAAAACAAGTATCAATATAGTTTAGAAGAGTTTTGATGAAGAGGATAGAAGAGGCAATGATGTTTTAATGATAAGTATTCTTGATTCTGCAAATAGATTGGTGATAGACATTAGTGTTGCTTATCATATAAATTTTAGTAAGGACTAGTTATTTTCTTTTTAAAAAAATGGAATGATACTATTAGGTTGAGTGATGATGGAAAGCATATCATTAAAGGTAATGGTTTAGTATAGATCAAGATGCATTATGGAATTATTAGAAGATTGAATGTCATATATGTTTTTGAGTTTCAAAAAAATATGATTTTCATAGGTACTTTTGATAATCAAGGACATAAGTTTTATAGTGATGATAGGCAACTTAAGGGGGTAGAAATTCCATTAAGTGTGATAAAGAGAAAATTACAACATAACATATATGTCTTAATAAGAAAGAAAATAATGGGATTAGTGGTCATGTCTCAATCTTCAAGGAAGAATATTGATAGTACTGTGGTATGTGATACATATAGATGAGTCATCTTGGTCAGTAAGAGATGATAGAACTTTTAGGGAGCTTATTAAAAGTTGATGAACACAGGAACTTGTAAAAAATCTAGGGTAACCTTAAAAGATTAGTTTAGGGAGTGACATGTATTAAGGAAAACATACAAAAAGGTCGTACTATAGTTAATAGTCAACAATACTAGTTCAAAGGTGGTACTAGTATAATCTATAATATATGTTAAACAAGTTGGAAATTCTAACTTAGGAGGTAGAATAATATCGTGAAGAAACCATCAAAACAATACAATCAATGATAAAGTGAGAAGGATCGTCAAATAAATAAGGAGAAATGGTTAGGGAGACTCGATCATGTATGCTTCGACCATCGATGATGGGGATAAAAATAACTCTTATAAGATTATGGAAAGGTAGCAGAAAGATAGATAAATAAGGCTACATTAAAGTATGTAAGGTTTGATAAGATTGGGAATTGACTGTATTTGATCAGATCTTGCTGAAAAAAGTCCGCATTTTAGAAGATATAGTTGATATGTTGGTAAAGTTGTTGCCTATAACAAAGTTCAAATGTAGCTTAGCCTTGGTGGATGCTTGCATGGCTTAAATTCTTTGGGGGCTTATGTTGGCTAGGAGTGTTTCTTGATTAGACATTAGATATTTCAAGTCAATGTGGGAAATTGTGATATATACCTTGAATTATGGTGAAATTGAATTTCAATAATCTTAGGCTTATGAGAAATAGAGTTTTAGTGTCACTAGGCATCTATGGGTAAACCTATTCTATAAATAGTTTGATCAGAGTGACCACTTCAAAGGATTTAGTAAGAACCTTTAAAGAAAAATTTTGGGAAATTGTGTAAGGTTATTGTCATCTATTCTCCTTATTTCATTTTTCTTATAGAAATAAAAAAAGTTTATCTCCTTACCCGTCGACGTAGGCCACATAAGTTTGTCAAATCATGTAAATTCTTGTATTTTTACTTCCTTTTCCCCTATGTTGCTTCCATTTTTAACATGATAAATTAATATCATAACAATTAATATTAAAGCAACTGATATCAAATATCATATTTTTGTAAATTTATTTAACTATTTAACAAAATTGGGAAATACAAGTTTGAAAGCTTTATGAATTAGGAAATCCTATTCTCCTTTTGTAAACCATAACTTATTCAAATTAGAGCAATTGATTGAATGTGAGAATTCTTAATGAACAATGAATAAGACGCTTGAATCATAATACCTACAAGCACAACGTTAAGAGTTGTCTATCATCATCAACTAAAAGTTCTCAATTTACGAAAAACACACTTCGAGGTTAAGCCTCTCTAAAGTATCCATCATGTTAATGGCTTTTACGGTTCATAAGAATCTTTCTAATAAACTGAGGGCTATGGGTAGTGATAGCATTAAAGAGCATGCAAATCTTATTATTGCTAACAAGAAGATTACTTTTGCAAAGTAAAATAAAAAACGAAAAGACAACGGCAGGATATACACAACTAGAAATAGTTGGAATCATTGTTAATGTTAATTTTGTAAAGTTCACCAAATCAACGAAGTATTACTCGTGATTCTATTTAAAGGTTATAAGCAAGGCTTTTGATTGTTTCTGATAATGAACATCATTCAAAATCCGAAGGCTTTAATATCACTTATCATCATCAAAATGTAAAGACGAGGAGTGTTCAAGAAATTGTTATAAATAGAAACTTTAAAGCTATTGTTTAGTTTCCTGCCTTGAAGTAGTTTATGTTGGAAAATTGGAGTAGAATCTCATCTTACACATACCAAAAGAAAAAAGGTTTTTCATTTAAATTGTCAAAAACTAAGATAACTTTAAGTTATATAACATAATGAATGCATAAATATAAATCGTACCTTATTATGAATCTTTTTCTTTTAATGTAGCTCCCCTTAAACCAATTTTGTAAAATAGATTCATCATTAGCATTGTAGCCATATAAATGTCTAGCCTATAATGATATCTATATAAACTGGTTGAGAGAACTCTATAAGCAGTATAGAGAGGGGTATGTAAGAAGTGCTAATTCTTTTAGAGCTTATGCCTATTTATAATATGGATTTGATTTTTTTGGTATTAATTGAATTATAATTCTAATCTCAATTAAATTTTAATTAGAATTAATTATATTTCTACGTAAATATCTATTAGGTCCAAATAAGATTAATTATCTCATATTAGTCCTTATTTATTAAATATCTAATATTTAACCTTTAAAGTTTCCCAAATTTTACAATCGAAGTCCAACTTGATTAAATTACCTTTTCTCTCATCAACAATTCTTTGTTTGCAGTCACCATGTTCCTAAATATATTGAAAATTGATATAAATTATAACTCTAATCATATTTAGGATTAGATAAATTAAAATTATTTAATTAAATAATGTATATCTATAGGTCAAGATTGACATCTATTAATGCATCATGACTATCCAAATATTAAGAATTCAAAGTGGTCTTGATTAATCTTCATA
>JAOTAX010000196.1:7821046-7846982 GCA_025629825.1 Erythroxylum guanchezii | reverse complement strand
AATTAATATTTAATTTCAATTAAATTACTAAAACGTCCTAAGCTTATTATAAATAGGCTTAAGCTCTATGTAGCTAGTACTTCATGCTTAACCCTCTCTGTAAGAGTTACAGAGTTCTCTCAACCTATTCTGTGGATACCGTTAGAGGCCGGACACTTGTGCAGCTATGGTGGTTGAGACGGATCGGTTTCGGAAACGGTTCGAGGGATACGACAAGATACAGATCAAGCTTCGGAATAAGGTACGAATTAAATTTCACTTTATTTTGTTTCGCGTTAATCATTTTATAGAATTAAATATATCTTGATTTTTAGGAAATCAAAAATTACGGAAAAGTTTCGTGATTATTCCGCTGCGGTCGGATCAGATCCGGACCCGATTTCCCAACAAAATGATCACTTATATAATTATCATAATAAAAATTTTCATAGACTTATAACTAATGTTCCAAATTGAATTCTCGTATTGAGTCAGTTTAACAAACTTGTTCTCTAACAACCACTACATATTTGTTTAAGTATTTATATATTTTAATTTACGAGATCAACTACTTCTTTCATAGGAAATAAATATAATATGTGTTAATTTTTCTGCTTTATTAATATATAATCTCAATAAAACAATTATTAAGAATAATTTAGGGATAATATATAAATAAAATATATATTTCATAATACAATCTCAGCTTAATTTTACTTGTAATGTATATTTATTTCATAAACTTTATTTTATACATGAGTTAATTAAACAAATATGTATAAGAATTAAGATTAAAAAAATGTTTTTAAACAATTATATAATAAAAAATACAGCCAACCAATTAAATATAAAGTACAAACCAACGGTTTACTCGTCACAGAACTCTTATAATTAATTCTATTTCTGTTCTTTTTGTTCTATAGTATAAGATTTGTTTTAGTTTATTGTTGTTCATCTGTTGCTCTCCCTCATTCAAAACAATTCAAACTTTAATATAAAAAGACAAGTACATGCAATGTTAATAAGAATAATGAAACATAAAAAAGGAGGGGTTTTTTTTTTCCGTGTCTGTATTTAATACCAATTTCATCATTAAAATTTTGTGGTCAATCTGTTCCCCATACATATTTTATCCCCATACATATTTTATGTTTTATCATGTACATACTTGTAACCTTCGCCATGCCATGCACGATAGGAAGAAAAAATTCTCATCATTCATTCCTATGCCTATCCTACGAACACAATGACCTATAATCAACTCACAAATTAACTAAGGTTCAGACACCAAATTACTTGTTTCCATTTTCCTTTCATGCCCAAACCAATCGCCCAAATCTTCATCGTCAGTACATTCAACAAACTTTGACTTTCTTTGGGTGTCAGCATGCTCACATTCGTCATTACTTACTTCAGTTCTTGCACCAATTTTGTTCCTCTCTGACATCTCATGCTTCACTATCTCTTTCCTGTACACTGTTTTCGACAAATTGCTCTTACCCCCAGCAACTGGGAAATCTAAAAACTTGGAATCCCTAGCCAACGATACTGATTGATCTTCTTCTCCTTTCTCTACAAATCTCCTTATCCCTGCAGCATTGCCTCTCTGACCATCCGCTTCATTTTTATCGAGGAATCTCTCATGGTCACGACTGGGATAATTTACATACTCACCCTGATTCTGAGTAAATTTATTTGAAGCATTTGAGGCCTTGGATCTTCGATGATCACATTTCAAGCAAACAATGTTTCTTCTAAAATTGATGTAGCTACAACTGCACACCCAATAATTACAAACTGTACTTTAATCAATGCTCTAGTGTAACTAATTCATATCCTGGCTCCTACAAATTTAAAAATGATTGAATGAGGAAGAAAAACTAACGAGTCACACTCCCATTCTCCAGGATTAAGCAGTCGCTTTGTAGGCTTTTCTTTGCATTGAAGACATCTTGTATTCTTTGCAAAGTTTAAGAAGTTGCATCTGCAATAATTGAATTACAGAATAAGAACCAAAGCATTATTGAAGTATGTCAAGAAGTCTGAGAAATTTTACTTTTCACAAATCCAGTCTCCTTTCTTCAGCGGAAGATGGTCTTGATCCTCTTTTAGCTGCTTCAGTCTTTCTTCACAAAAGCAATCACATCTCAAACACTTAATGTTCTTGCCGAAGTTGAGGAAATTGCATCTGAAACACCAACACGAATGAAAATTCACTTCAGTCCTTGAATTGATGACTAAACACTTTAAATTATCATAAGACCAATAATTAAATTACTTGGGGCAAATCCAATCTCCTCGCTTCATTGGAACATTTATGAGGTTTTTCTCCTGTCGATTTGAAAAATGATTACATGCAGTTCTTTCTATGCCCATGCTAGTTTGCGGATCATATTGACTGCCAAAAGCCACCAATTCTTTCAACATTTTTCTCACTGCCTCTGTCACCAATTTATTTTGACATGATTTGTTCTCCAGTGTATTGGAAATTGAATGAAGGCCATACGTCAGTACAAAACGCATCACATCCACAGTTTGTGCTTCTTCATGTTCATATGCCTTTAAATATGCTCTCTCACAGTGACCCCTCAAGTTGCAGGAGCTACAAGTCTACAAAATTGGTTGTTAAAATGAGATATGATGCATTACCGGCAATTTAGGTCAGATTTGCTCAAATCATGAATGTGCAGAGTCGACCAGTAACCATTTAAAAAATATGAAATCCAAAAGCATAAGGGTTATAATATTCAACACTCACGTTTTCTTCATCAATGCCAACATGTGCTCGTAGACGCTTCCCTGAATTGACAACTTTTCGATCTATGCTTGGGCAGCCGCATCCAGCAATGACCTCAATATCTTTCCTTGATAAGAACCTGGTAACAGAAGAATTAGCTGAACACCAGTCTTTCGGAAAATGAGAACAGCTTCATTTGCTAAAGATTACCTATACTTGAAGCATAAAACATGAGTAGTTCACATGTGCTCCGACCACCCAATATTTGTCATGATTCGTATTGAAAATACTTTTGCAACTTCTGAAACAAGATAATTAAAAAAAAAACTCAAAATTATCCTGTTCCAGAAATTTCAAAAAGTATTTTCAACTCAAAATTGCCTTACTAGAATAGACAGCCGTAGAGTAACCCCATTATTTGACTAAACTGACTCTATCACATGAAAGTGACATATTCATTGACGGCCCGCGACAATGGCCTCGCAAAAGAAATCACTTTATCTGACATGGACCTTTAATCAAACATTTCGCCTGCAAAGCCAAATGCGTATGTCATTACCTTAAAAACCCAGACCGATCACGCGCAAAGTTCAGGCACGCAGTTCTAACAACATTCACTTCCTTGGAGCTCCATTCCCCGCTTCTGAGCGGGTTTCCATCACCTTCAAAGTATCCCCTTTTTAGCAAAACTTCCATAAAATCTATCCATTCAGGCCAAGGATGCGAAATCTGGATCCTTGATTCATTTACATTGGTGGGTTCTCTCTGAATTGGAGATTTTTCAGTTTTTGACCATTGTTGGTTTGTTTGGTGGGTAGGTTTAGAAGAATAGAGCAACTCCGCTTCACTGTAAATGGACTCAAATTTCGACTTTGGAAAGAGGGTTTTGGAGAAGATGCGAATATCTGAGATGGGCAAATCGAATTTGGAGCTCTTCCAGTGGCTTGTGAGAATTGAGCAGAGATTTCGGTTCCGGTAACAAAAGAGTATATGCATTGTCACTTATGGGTTAGAGAGTGTTACTGATCTAATTCGGCGGGAATAAGTCCTTGTGATTTTGAGTTGTAAATGATGTTGATGATGTGTCTGCTGATTACAGATTACCGTTCCTTATTCCGGTGTTTAGAAACAAGAGTTCGTTCCACCTCACATTGAACATTATCATGGATTCAATAATTCAATTTAATTTAATTTAATAATTTTTTATTTCAGTTTTATTAATTATTAATTTTTGATTTCATTAATCACTTTACATTAAGTCTTCCATTAATGAAATTCTAAGCCTCTGTGTGGTTGAGCTTATACCAGTAGAATTTTTGTCACTTAAGCCTTTTTTTTCTGCAGATCTTTTTCTGGGAAGAATTTTTCTAAGAAACTAGTTGACTGTTTGACTGTTATTTAAAAAATGACTTTTTTGAAAGAACTTTATACAATAGACTATTTGGCAACATAAAAATAAAAATCACTTTTAATTTTAACTATATTTTATTTTGTAATAAAAATTATTTATGCTTATAAATATTATTTAAAATATATTAAACAATATGCAAGAGATTAGAGAATATGGGTTTGCAAGATAAACGTGAAGATGAATTTGTGGATATTGTGAAAAATATGTGTAAAATATATGGGCAAAAGGGACTAAAAAAGGCTCATTAATTAATTTGAAAAATCTACTTGAAAAAGTCATTTGAGGGACTTTTTTTAAAAACTCCAAATTTGAGCTTCTTAAAAAGTTATATTTTGGATACCAAAAAAATCATATCTATTAAAGAAGTGATTTTTTATTTTACAGCAAAACACCCATTTTTCTTTAAAGGGCTTTTATGGTGGAGAAAAATACTTATTGACCTCCCAAAAGTCCATCCAAACAGGTACTAAATTGTGTGTTCAAGGTCCCTAAATCTTCCATTAATGACATTCTAAATTGTGTGTTCAAGCTACCCAATATTTATGTTTAGACTATTAAAAAATATTAACACAAAATAATTAACAAAATTGAAAGATCTAATTAAAATATTCAATAGTTAGAAGATTAAAATATGAAATAATATTTAATTAAATATGTAAATTATTTAAAAAACATGTCTTAAAATGAGTCACAGTAGGCAGCTATCTAGCTGGCTCTCTTATTGGTTTATCCTAGTTTTTCTTTGAGTTCTTGTGATAGTTCTTTACTTTTCTCCTATGTTATCTTTGAGAGTCATTTGTAACAATATTTTATTTTTCTAATCAAAAGTTAATTGAAGTTTGATTATTTAAGAATTGTGAGATCTAATTATTCTTCTTTACCTTTTATTCTTCAGTATTTATATATCTATTAAGAATATTAAAGTTAAAATTTTTTAAAGTAAATAAGTATATCATTAGGACTAGATTAAGGTGAGCAAAAGTCAGCTATAGCTAGAACATTTGGCCAACTAATAGCTAGAATAGGAAGGAACTTTGTCTATAGATCCACAACAAACTTATGGTAGTTAGGCAATGTAAAGGAGCATAAATAGTTACAAATTTTGAATACAATAGTAGTTGATAGCAACCTCCACCTAAAAGTCAATTAGGGATTATTGTCCTATCTATGTTCCTTATAATTGCAACCTCTCTAATCTTATACAGGAGCTTATGATAGATGGTAGTGGGACATAAGTTGACAACATTAAATATTATGTTGTTTTACTCAAATCATATAATATACACTAAAGCTACCTAAAAGCTGCAGCATAAAGGAACTTTGTTTATAGAATTACAATAGATTTATGCAAATTAGGTAATTTATAGGAGCATATATAGTTATAAATTTTGAATATAATAGCAACTTACAGAAACCTCCACCTTAAGAGCCAATTAGGGGTCATTTTCCTATATAAGTTCCTTATAATTATAGTGTCTCTAATCTTATGCAGGAGCTTATGATAGATGGTAGTGGGATATATGTGGAGATCCTAATATTTTGTTGTTTTAATCAAGTCATATAGTATGAACCAAAGCTCCAAAAGCAATCCTAAACATGTTTAGATTACCTTTAGTAAAGTAATTAAGCATTAACACCCATGATATTAAGTTTTTCCATAAAGAGTGAGAGCAAGAAAAGTTGCATAGTGCTATAATATAGTTCAAGAAGAGGCTCAGGAAATGATAATTAAAGAAAAAATGGTCTATGTCCTCTTAATACTTCTAAAAAATGATGCAAGTAAGATCTAGTTAATGGAACTTTAAAATGTCCTTTCTTCCTAATTTTCCTTTAATAGTAAGCCATAAGATAAAAGATGAGCTACATATGATATTAGCATTCCAAACCTATTTATGTCACTCTATGGGATTCATAGAACTAGTGAACAACTTCTTATAAGAACCATTTGAGTAAGCCATGGACTTATTCTTAAGCCAAGAGATTGAATCCTCTTTATAAGAGTTTAGGAAGTATGCTAGGAGGCTATTTATGATAAGGTCAAATCCCTTTTGAGCATTTTTAGGCCATTTCCATGAGTTGTTTTTAATTATTAGTTCCACCTTAGTGGTATAGTAGCTTTTAATCTATCAAAACCTTGAATCTATTGAGGGGCCTAAGTCATACAAATATTCAAACTAGAAGAATGTATTTATTCTATTTCAAACATTGCGTTTAATTTTTCCACAAACTAATTCTCTCATCATTAAGATCCACCTCAAGGTCAGTCCAAAAGGTGTTGGTTTTAACTTTAATTGACCATATGCTTGTCCTTTTCAAGAAGTTTATATGAATCCATTGTTTCCAAAGAGACACTTAATCTGTAAAGATCTTTTGTAATCTTTTTATTAATAGCATTTTGCTAAGGATTTTGGTTGAGATGATTCCTAGCCCCTTATTTTCTTTGGGTATGCAAATTTCTTGTCATTTAACTTTATGTACCTTAGCGTTACCTTATAAGATAGAACTTAGGAACCTTTTAAGTAAATTCTTAATTGATTTTAAATCTCCTTAGGAAGTGCTAAATGTGAGAACTAATAAATATACAAGTTGCTCATAATAAATATGATCAGTTGAAGCTTGCCTCTATTGGAAAGAGATATATTGCGCTAACTATTTAACTTCCTTTGTATTTAATCAATCATAAGAGCACAATTTGTGCAACAGAGTTTTCTGGTGATAATGGGAACACCCAACTATTTGAATGAGAGTTATTCCTATTTGAATTCATTAATAATGTTAAAAGGATCATTCACCTTACTAATCCCAATAGAAATATAGAAACCATTTTTTTAAGGTTTTAGCTCAAACTAGACTAGGTATTGAATTGCTCCTGAAAATTTGGAAACATCTTCACTAATTCAAAAGTTTCTCCATAAAGTAAAAGTAGGTCATCTATAAAAGAAAGGTTATAGATGCTTATCATGCCACATTTATAATAGAATATAAAGTAAGGCTCCTTAGAGATGTTAATAACAATAAGTCTAGATAACATTTCAATATGTAAGTAGAACAAATAAGGAGACAAAGGGTTGGCTTGCCTGAGCCCTTTACTAGACTTGAACAATCTTGTTGGTTCACTGTTAACTAGCATTGAGAATGAGATAGAAATGACACATTCCTTTATCCAACGAATGAAAGTAACCTATATATTTAAAGAGAAACTTTTAGCGTAAGGAATCAAATGCCTTTATGATATCAATCTTTCGGGCATAACTTCTAATATCCTTTCTCTTGTAGTATCCCTTGAACAATCTTATTTGTTTGATTGATACAGAAGGCTTATTGTTCAATTATCAAAATATTCTATCATAATTTATAATTGTTGAACACATGACCAGAATTAGAATCATCAGCATATATGTCTCTAATATTCTCAAAACTCATCAATTTAGTATGCACAGTTGTCAATAAATCATATCTCCTAAATAATGCATAAACTATTGCATTTTTCTGACCTTAAGTATACTTTACCCCATAAGGAAAAGTCTTAATGAATTCTACCCACTTGTCAGCTCTCTTATTCTGCTTACTTTGAACTCAAATATTGTTTAATAACTTATAGTCCTTATGTATCACAAGCTCCTTAGCCTATGAGTAGTGTTACCTAGTCTCTAATGCTTGCACCGATATACACATCTCTTTATCATAATTCTAGTAATTCAAAGTTGCTTTACTAAGCTTCTCACTTGAGTATGCTATTATTTTTCTAATAGTCAAAATCTCCCCAAATTCTTGCACCTAGAGTATCACATTAAATCTTAAAGGTGCTGACAAAGTTAGGTCTAACAAAGGAGTTATGCTTACTTTTCTTTCAATAAATTAAAGGCTTTCTCTTAATCTTCACTGCACTTAAATCATACAATCTTTTTCAATATCCTTTTCAAAGGTGCAAAAATTATACTGAAGTCTTTGAAAAATGGCCAATGAAAGCTGGCTAACCCATAAAAACTCCTAACATCACTCACAATTTTAGGTGTTTGCCATTTTCTAATGGCTCTCACTTTTTTCTAATATACCTCTACTCCCTTTGAATTCACCATATGACCAACAAATATAACTTATTTAGTGGAAAAAAGTACACTTTTTCAAATTTGCATACAACTTATCTTGCCTAAACATATACAAAAACTTTGGCAAATTTCTAACATACTCTTCTAAGGTCTTATTATAGACAAAAATATTATTAAAGTAAACAGGTAAAGAACTTGCCTAAAAACTCATGCAAAACATGGCTTATTAACGTTTTTAAAAAAATAAAAGAGAATTTCATCAATAAAGAATTGAATTACGAGTTATAGAAGATACTTCAGGGGTACCCTTTTCCACATAAGGTTTTAGCATTGCTACCTGATCAAAATATATGATTAACATATATAGTAAGTTAAGATATAGAGAAAGTTGAAGCTCCAATCTGATCCTCACAATAGTAAAAGTTCATTGATGTTGTTCATGGTCTCAGATGTGAGAAGTATGATGAGTTTTTACAGCTTCAAATTGTCTAACATTCCTTTATTTTCAAATGGTTTGCACACATATGCTAATTGCTGCAATGTGTTTTAACTTCGGGAGAGTTCTTTGAGAATAAAGCCATTGAATAGCACTAGAAAATGTATTAGCTTAAATTACCCAGATATAACTCATTTTATCTAGTTTCCATATACGGTTGGTGATCACACACACAAAGAATAAGTAATCTCTTATTCCTTCATTTGCTGAACAAAAAGGATAGGAAGAATCAATGTTTAAATACCTAAGTCTATCTACAGTGTTAAGCCAGCTATAAATAGTTAGCCACAAGAGAAAAGACGTTTTAGGTGGTATGACTTTGTTCCAGATGATTCTATACCACTCCACTACTGGTTTCTTCAACTTTAAATAGTCTCTCATGAATTTATTAGAAAAATGATAAGTAGGTCGATTATGCTAGAAGAGGGTGTCTTGATTGAGAAGAATGGAAGAATATTGAGGTTGCAAATGACTAAGACTTGCAGGGAACTACCGATTGCTCCCGTTGATGAGCGAGTCCATTTTTGTGTGAAATGGGAGATTGCTAAAATTCCTTGATACACTTAAGGAGTTAATGAGAGCACCTCGACCAGACCATTTTTCAAATCACCTGGATATTAGTTTCCTATTCCCAATAAAGCAAGACATGTCATCTTGGATAAGATTTTTAATTTGGAGAAGTTAGTTCAAGAAAAAGGAATTGGATGCTTTCTTACTAACTTCCCATATGTTTCTGCCTTTGAGAAAACAGGAATGAATCCATCTAATCCATAATGAAGTTCTATCTTCAAGGATCCACCAAAACCTTTTCAGGATGAGTGTTTAATTAGTGAGTTTCACTGAAGAAACACTTAGTCCCCCTTCTTCTTTTGGATAACAAATGTCTGACCATTTGACTTTAGCACTTCCCTTTGCACCATTAGAATAGTTCCATAAGAAGTCTTTGAAGATTCTCTTAATTGTTTTGGAAACATTTTTTGAAAGGAAAATGTGTGACCTCCAATATATGTGCAAAGAGTTGAGAACTGATTTTATAAGTTGAATTTTTCCTATAAAGGATAGGAATTTATTTACCCAATAGCTGATTTTTCTTTAAATTTTCTCTATAATAGGATTGCATTCAAGGAAATTGAGTCTTTTTATTGAGACTAGCAGACCTAAGTATAGAAGAGGTGGGGCCTTTTCCATCATCCCAGTTATGGAAGCAATATATGAAGCCATACTAGAAGCACCTTTTGAAATTATTAGCTGAATTTGGTTGAGGTTGTTCTGCAGTCTAAAGACTTCTTTGAATTTGTGAAGAGCCTTCATATAGTTATCGATAGATTCCACTTCTGCACTATTAAAAAAAAAAAGCAGGTCATCTGTAAATGCAAGGTTAGTAAGTCCAATTTTCTTACACTTTGAATGATATTTAAATCTTGCATTCAAGTCCACTTCAAGCTTGATTATAGAATTGAGTACATCTATGCATATGATGAAAAGGTAGGGGGAAAGACGGTGGGTCCCCTTGCCTGAGTCCTTTTCCAACTTTAAATACTTTGAAGGGCTCTCATTTATTAGAATTGAATAACTACCAGTGGACTTGCATTCTTTGATCCATTCAATGTAAGTTCTTGGGAATCCATAAGCTTCCATCATCTTCCATAAAAAATTTCAACTAATTACTATCATAAGCCTTATGAAATTCAACTTTGATAGTGCAACTGGGAGCTGAATTAGCTCTTGAATAACCTTTAAGAAGCTCTTACACAATTAATATATTATCCCCAATCTATCTGTTGCAGATAAAGGCACCCTGATTGTCACTTATAAGTAAAGCAATTACCTTTTTCAGTCTTGATGCAAGAATCTTGGAGATGATTTTGTAAAGAAAATTTTTACAAGTAATGGGTCAGAATTCATTAAAGTTGGAGGGATTAGAACCTTTTTGTATCAAGTATATAAATGTCTTGTTGATTTCTTTGAGTAGCACACCTTTTAAGAAGAATTCTTGCATTGTATTTTTGACAAATGTATCCGTGATGTCCCAAGATTTCTGGAAGAAGAAACCATTCAGTCCATCAGGACTAGGGGCTTTCATGCCATCCATATTGAATACTATTTCCTTAATCTCCTTTGCCTCCATAGCTTTTGCTAACAATGCATTATCATCCTAATTAATTTTCTTTAGATTGAGTATAGAGAGATTTAGACTGATGCTAAATTTGGGGTTCTAAGCAAATTGTTAAAGTGATTCATAGCTTCATTTTGAATATCCATATGATTATAAAGGATGAGCCCCTCATTATTGGTAATTGAGCAAATTCTGTTTTTATTTTCATGAGCTAGGATTGAGTTAAAAAAGAATTTTGAACGTCTATCTCCATGTTTAAGCAAATTCACTCTAGCTCTTTACTGAAGTAGGGAGTCATGATTTTTTACAAAAAGTAAATAGTCTAAGAGAGCTTGTTTTTCTTTTACAAGGAGAGAAGGATCATATAGTGAAAATGCAAGTAATTTCTGTATTTCAAAGAGATCATCCTTAGCTTTCAATAAAATTTCATCAATAGATCCCCTTAAAGAATGTAGCAGTTTATTCTTGTTTGATTGCCTTCATCTGTTGTACACATGTAAATTGCTTGGCTCCCCTAAAGGAACATTTAACACCTTTCCTATAAGCATCATTGAATCATGGCCTTTGGCCAAATAGTTATTAAATCTAATTAGGTGGAAACCAGTTGCCTTCTAAAATAGATTCTTAATTTTAATGAGGGTGTGACCCGAGAAGAGAGGATCTTGAATTATAGCATTCCTATTAGTGAAATGTGCTATCCATTTGGCATTCACCAATGCTCGATCAAGTTTTTTTTGATTGAACCAGCTTGAGGATTGTTTGTTTAACCTGATGAACAAGTGGCCTGTGTACTTCAAGTAAGTCACCCCTAATTTATCTACACGTTGCTTGAAATCTTCTGAATAGCAATGAAGATTGCAATTTCCTTGAGCCTCAGACCTGTAAATAGTAGACTTGAAATCTCCTCATATTAACCAAGGCAAATCTAAACCTCTACTAAAGTTAATTAGATCATTCCATAATACTGATCTTTGGAACTCGAAGTTAATTGCATAAATGAAAAAGACAACTATGTCAACTTTCTCATGCAAAAAGGATAATCTGAGATGCATAATCTATTCAGTGGAGTTGAGAATTTCCCTCTAATCTCATCAGACTTGTAGCAAATGATGATTCTCTTATATGCATAGTGTGAATGATTTGTAATCTACTTCTAACCAAATCCTAATATATTTAACTTAACAACGTTCTCTAGCTTTATTTTTGTCTCAAGTAGTCCTACTATTAGAGGCTTCTCCCTCTTTACAAAATTATTTAAAGCAACTTGCTTTATAGGGCAGTTTAATCCTCTGAGATTCCACACTATGATTGATATATTAAAAGTGTTTATTTATGGAGCCTTTACTCTTTCTCCTCTGTGATCTTCTCTTCTCTACTATGTGAAATGGCATATTCAATTCCTCATGAACAATGTAAGCATCCTTTCCAAATTGGTTGCTTTCAGTATTGGTATGAATGATTGGTGAAGAATCAAGTCTGGTTTTCACTAGAAGGATCTGTTTTGATTTTTTCAATCAAAGGAGAGTGCTTAACTATGGGATCTAAAAGTGATGAATGTAAATTATTTTAAGAAGATACTATATCTGTGTCAGGAGTAACAATAACTCCTATATTATTAGGACTCACTATTTCTATTAAGGGCTTAACATATGCAATTCCCTCAGTGATGGTGCTAATCATTTCTTCCTCAGTTAACTCATTCCCTATTAGCTTAAGATAGCTTCCTATTTTGAATTTTTCCCCACGGCTTTCCAAATTTTACCTTAATGTTTTGGAAGTGGCTTCCATTGGTAGGAGACAACAACACTATCCTCCCATAGCTTGCTTCCCTCTCATAGTCTCATAATAATAATAGGTATTTCGTTGGAAGTTCCTTGGTGAGTTCCACACTTACACATATATGAGCATAACCTACTCTTTTCTTATCAGTAGTCTCATCAATAATGCTATGAAGCTAGCAATGGCACTCAATCCTTGTGTAGTCTAATATTCAAGGGGTGCATTATAGAAATTAATCCATAGAGGAATGTTCTAAACTTTAATAGAATATAGCTTCAAACTAGGCTGCCAATTCTACAAAAATAAAGGTTGATTCCCAACATGCCAAAGATCTTCCTATAATATTTTGTGAGCTAGAGAGGCTATTGAAAGTAAATAAAATGAGATTTTCCTCAATTAGAAACACATATGTCAAACCTTTGTTGTGCCATACTTGGTGAGCCCAATTATGAATGCATAGGAATTGGGTTGTTGGTCAAAGGAAAAGCCAACTAGTGTAGCTTCCCAGCTACTTGCTCCCTCCTTTATCACTTCAATCTCTGGACATACTATAAGCTTCCCATCTATTTCTTTGGGAGGTTTGAAGTTGAGACTCGCTTCCAGCTTTTCTAGGTCAACACTACTGGTGGATTGATGGAGGTGGTGTCTAGTAGGGCTTAGCTTGTTTAAAGTTCAAGAAGGATGCAGGTTGGTAAAGTTGGTAATTCATACTTTCCATTATCAAGTAAAGTCTACATTTTCAGGATCCAAAGACAGAAAAAGGAAACAAACAACTTTGACAAGTATGAAAGAATGAAAAGGTAATGGTGCAAAAAGGAAAGGAAGGACGGCAGGATAAGGAATATATTATGGTGGTATTAAAATGCCCCTGGAAAGATCTAGTTACTCGAAGAGAAAACAAAAGAAGAGGAGGAAGAGAAAGTCTAACAGTATACAACAAATGAAGAAGAAGAGAAGGAGAAAGAGTAAGCGTACCCCTTTTACGTTAACTAGTTCTACATGAATCTCCATACATGGACGTAGTCAAGAGCACCTTCATAGTCGAGAGCTTCATACTTTCGAAAGGAAGATCAATTTGGTAATCATCATAAGTTGTAAGTTTCATATTCATCGCTTATTAAGTTCGTGCAAGTGTTAGGTGCATTAATCAAACTAAAAGACATTCCTAACCACTCATACAATCTATTTTTAGTTTTAAAAGAATTTTTCCATTTATATCCTTCTTATCCTAATTCAATAGCAACCAAATTTTAAATAAATATTCGATAATAAATAGGCACCAAACAACTCATCATGTTATATAACCTAAGAATATAGTGTCGATACTTTATAATGATTCACAAAAATCTATACATATTCTCCATGTTTCATCTTTCTTTGATATTAGTAAAACAGGAATAGCACATAAACTGAAGCTCTCCCTTATATAACCTTTCTTCAAAAGTTCTTCAACTTACTTTTAAATATCTTTTGTCTCTTCTAGATTTGTTCTATAAGCTAGTCATTTAGGGATTTGAGCTTTAGAAATTAAGTCTATTTGATGTTTAATCCCTCTCATCATTGGTAATCCACTCAGAACATCCTCCTCAAAGCGATTATCGAATCTGTATAAAACAGACATAACATATTAGGCAAAATAATATTAGCATTAGCATTATGAGAAAGGAAGGATTCTTTGTAAATAAAAAAAAATGCATTTAATGCTTAGCCATGGATGCATCTCCCATATTCCCTACATTAGCTACTAAGCTCACACCTTTATCCTCATGTTTATCTCTTATTTTTGCTTTACTTAAAGTTTTTAAAATTTCTCATAATATTTGCTCTTGTTTTTTCCCCTATAATCTCTCTTTCTCACTCTTATAGATCTTGTGTTAATCTTCATAATCTTATTTTTTGGTGACAATAGAGCAACAATGACCTATTTGTCACTTATGGTAAAAGAATATATATTTTTTATCCATCATACATGACTCTCTAGTGAAATTATCAAGGACTATCCACTAGGATGTGGCCAGCTTATATAAGTACCACATCATATAAAACCTCATACTTGTACTTCCCAATCAAGAAAGAAATTAGTAACTATTTGTTATCCTAACCTTCTTACTCTAATTAGACCATGATAAGTTGTATGATTTAGGGTGTTTCTTAGTTATCAACCCTAACTTCTCCACCAACTCGACATTAGCTACATTGGCATAACTCGATTTATGACCATGTTACACACTAGATCCGTTATTACACATCTCATTTAAAGAGGTTCTCTCGTTACTTATTCACATCATCCTCTCCTACATGTATGCTCAATGCCCTCCTAGTGACCAACATCCTTCCCTTTTTAGGTCTCTTAAGGCACTTATCATCACTCGTATTCTTCAAGTTAAGCATACCATTATTTGCCTTTTATTGACTCTCAAACATATTCTCCCCATCCTCCCTCATCATCATCACTCTCTGGTTGAGAAATTGTGATGATATATGTCCTTTTCCAAAATATGCAAAATACTTAATCTTGATTCCTAGTTACTAAATTAGAATTGCTCTTAACCTTCTCTTTATTTTATGCTTGCACTTTTAATTCTATTACTTCATATTTAAGTTTTAAAACTTTGTCTTCTTTTTTACTTTATGCTTTGCTCTATAATGAAGTCTTCACTTAAAACATTCTAATGTTTATAGGTCTTATTTTTAAGTTATCTTTCTACCCTTATGATCATATGCACCATATCCTTCAACTCTATATAAAAGTGTAGCTCTATAATATTGATAATTTTGGGGATCAATGCAGAGATAAATTGAGTCATTTTCACTTCATCATCTTCCTTTACGTTCACCCTAGCCTTGCAACATCCATCTCCTTATAACACTCTTTCTCACTTTTGAAACCTTGATTTAATATTTGTAACATTTGGTAGAGCTTCATATGGTAGGAAATTGGCATAAAATGTTTTCTCATAACCATTTTCATCTCTTTCTAAGTTCTGATTGGCAGCTCCTAGTTCCTTCTCCAAGTAAGAATGTGTCAATCTCACTAATTCATAATATTGTCACTAAACTCCAAAATAGTTAATTAACCTTTCTTCTTTTTTTTAATAAGTTGTAGTAATAAAAAACTAGCTCAACACACTTCTCTACACTAAGTAAGAATTTAGGTCTATCTTTCTAAATGTGATATTATCATCTTAATGCTACCCATATTATTATTGTTCATAACCTCTTTCATAATCTATATTATATATTTACCTTCCTTGTCTACCCATTCTACCTTTATCTTCTATCTCTTTCCCCTATATAACTCCTTAGGTTTAGCTCTTTCAAGTAATCAATAACACCCTTAAGTTCATTCTATGCCTCAAAATCGTCCATCTTAATAATAATAGGTGAGCTACATTATAGGCCAGTTATGACAACTTCATCTAACCTTAACTTTACCAAATTGTCAAATAAGTTGCTTATATTGGCCTTATATGACATTCGTAATGGACTCCTAGATTACTCTTACTTGTTCCTCCTTACTTACTTTCTTATACTTAGACATGTTTTGTGTTGGGTTTGAGTCATAATGTGCCTGCATAAAAAAGTTAGTAGTTCCTCACGTGTTTTTCTTAAAGTTTCACTTGACTTATAACCTAAACTCTTGAATCAAGGTTCTTAGCAAACTAGATAATCTAAATAAAGAAAAATAGTTTAATTATTTTCCCTTTATCAAGTAACAGCTAAGGAAGAAAATTTGGATATGATACAAAATAAAGAAATGTAATTAGAGGCCAATAGGCAAGAAAATTTTGAGCTTAAAGGAACCCAATTAGTCCTAATAGAAAAGAAGAAGAATTTGACAAGTTTTAATTATATAGGAAGAGAAACAAGACAATTAATAAATATAATATATATGATGTATCAAATACTTCATCTTTGTTAGAGAAAAATTAGAAATCCTGGCTTGTAATAGGTATTGCAACTAGCCACCCCTTTTAATGTAAACTTTAAATGATACCTTTTAGGGCTTCTCTTGATAAACCCTAACTGAATAATTTTTTTTCTTTTCTTTTCTTTACCTTTTTTAATTAATGTGGAAAATCAAGAAATAAGGAACACAATAGATAAGAATAATTTATTCTTAATGAATCCTAACAATGACAAGAATATGAAAATTGATTATATGATAAGAAGATATAAGAATATTAAAAATGTAAACAAATGATACTAAGAACAAACCTGAATATAGAAGATGAATATGATATTAAATTCTTATACAATTCTTCCTAATAGGTCTAAAGATATTCGACATTAGTAAGAATTATAATGAACGATTATTATATAGAAATAGATTAATTTAATACATAATTAGAAGGATATGAATTACCATACTGTAAAAAAGAAAAAGGAAGAAATCTCTATAAAGTTTTTGATTAAACAATAATGATGTTAAGATTTTTATTACCATCATAAGAATTCCTTTTATAGTTATAAAACTCTAAAATTAAAGCTCTAAAAGGAAACAACATCTTAAGTTCACAAAGTCCTAACCAATTAAAACACGAGTTCAACATTTGTCTTAGGATGCATTAGCACCAATTTTGTTCTGGAACTCCCAGTGTGTGTAACAAAGATGAGTTCAAAGTCAATTATAAGTTAGACTGTAACATTTTCTTCATTTTATAAAGATAGGACAAGTCTGGCATTGATCACAAGTATGACTCTGATGTTGTTTACATTTTTTTCCTTATCCTACCAAAATTTAGTTAAAGATTAGCAATAGTTGTTTCCTCTATTTGGTGCCAGTTACATTTTGTAATCTTTTAGGAATGCTTTTTACTTCACTTGAATCATCATTATGGGCCTTAGTGTAATTTCTCAAAGAAGCAAAGCTTTAGTTCTTGTATATAGATCCATGTTTAAGTTATTAAAGGCCTCAAACGTCCATTAACTTTCAACATTTGAGTAACTAATGCTTGATTTCCATCAACATGAGTCGTAAATTGTATCTTATTATAAATTTTGATTTCATTCTTTACATCTTTCCTCGAATTTATGTCATATTTAAAAACAACCATAATCACACAAAATGTCTAGCCTCTAACATTATTCTCACGAATAAGTTAAGAGAATTGTACAAGTGGTACATATAGGTGTAAGCCAAAAGTGTTATCTCTTATAAAGCTTACACCTCTTTATAATAGAGTTTAAACGTTTTAGTGATTGATTTGAAATATAATTCTAATTTCAGTTAAATTTCAATTAAGATTATAATTAAGTCTACTTAAATACTAGTTAAATCCTTTTAAGATCCAATATATAATATTAGTCCTTATTGGTCAAATATCTTATATTTGATTTTAAATTTTTTCAAACTTTACAATCAAGTCTAACTTGATTAAATTATTCTTTTCTCTTTGCAATTGATCTTTGTATATCACAGATTAAATTCTTAAATATGTTGGTATTATATATAAATTGTAATCCTAGATTGTACTTAATTAAACTCTTTTAATTTACGTTTAATTATCTAATTAAATAATTTATATCTATACATCAAGATTATCTCTTACTAAAGATTGTCACTTACTAAAATATCATGATTATTCAAATATTAACAATGTTAAAATAATTTTGATTAACCTTTTTAAAATGATTTTGATTAACCTTTTCATGCATAATTTTTCATATAATTAAATTATTTCATCATATAATATTCTAATTAAATATATAATATAAAAATTAATATATACTTTATTTAAGACCAATCATACTATTTGATGTAAGCAGGAGCAAGGATTACCATGAAGATGGCGTGCATGATGGAGGTGAGTTTGTCATTCCAATTGGATCTATGTCCACAGCTAGGATCGAGAGACTCAAGAAGACTCTCTATGCGCATGTGGACCAACTTATGGAGAGGATGAAGCTAGCCAAGCTTATTGGAGGAGAGCTAATTGGATCATAGCCCAAATTGATTCATTTGTCTCAAATCCTTGGACCGGATTCACTTGGGACTTGAAGACCATTATGTTAGCCAATTCTTCACCATTTCAAGCCCAAAAGGAGGTACGCTTATGACCAGATTTGGTGCCTCAATAAGACCAGACCTTTAGGCGCATGCTTATGATCTATTTTGGACTTATTTATACTTTGGGCTTTCATGTCTTTTAAGCCCAAGTCTTTTAGCATTAAGCCTAGGTATAAATACTTATGTTTTAGGATTTTGGAAAAACAACTTTTGATCATATTGTTTCTTGTGTGTGTCGACCATATTGAGAGAAGAAAACCCTCTTGTTCTTTTTCAACTTAAGAATTGAACATCACTTATCAACTGAATCAGATTGTGGCGTGATATTGATCCTAAACAACTTTCTTGGTTTGTTCTTTACCTGTCATCTAGGTTGCTCAAGACAAGTTCTTCATGAGGTCTAGTAGGTAAATTTGAAACCCAGCGTATCAAATTTACTTTTAGTTAATTCAAATCTATCCTCTTCTTCTTTCCTTGAATCCGAACTTTTCAATCTTTCAATTCTGTGGTGCACGTTACTATTTCTCTAGCATGAGTAATTGGTTCTTTTAATAAAATTTAAAAAATATTTTCAAAATATCATTTCACTTTAGCCAAATATCATTAACGGAACATTCTTACTAACTACTTTAAGGTGGCGAATCATATATTAATCAGTCAACTTCAACTACCATCATATAAGATATTTCATAAGTAGTATTAAAACATAACAACTTTTACATAAGATATTTTAGAAATATCAAGTCAAATGATCACTTATACAATCATTATAATTTCTGTATGAAATTTTCTAGTTAAGTCAATTCAGTGAACTTGTTATAACAAGTATTTACATGTTTGATTAAGTATTACCATATCTTAGCTTATAAGACAAACTATTTCCTTCATAAAAAAGAAATATAACGTATATTTTATTTTCTACTTTACAAATAAAAATAATTTAAATATAATATACATCTCATAATTTTGTTTTCATTATAAATTCATTTGTAAAAATGTATTCATCCTATAAATTTATTTATATATTAGTTAATTAAATAAATATGTATAGAATTAAAAATACATTTTATTAATTATGTCACTTGGTTGGATGTTTGTAATACATAAATCAACAATATTAAAAAGACAAACGATACGTTTAAGGTTTTTGTGAATACTTTTCTTGTGTAAACAGCTAGTGTATCCCTGATTTGAAAATAAGTGCGCAGGACAAGGGAAAAGATAACTATACACGTCACCCCTAAAAGACAAAAGAAAAAGAAATCTTTGTGTTGATCTCAACTCGATTTTGGTTCTACAAAAATTCAAAAGAAAGCTGTCGCCACATTGTCCGTAACCATGATGTGGATTGCGGAAACCTGTAGTTAATTACTTCTATAAAAAGACTTTGATGACAAGGAACGAGTCATCTTCTTATGCTTAATGTTGAACTTGCTGTACGTCTTCCTCTCGTAACAAAAACAGTGGGCTATTGGCCATGCTCAGGTTAGGTTACAGGCCATCTTATGAGTTTATAATAGGATTGGTATAAGAACAAAGATCGAATAGCTAACCAGTGATCCCTTCTGTAAGTGGAGAATGACAAGGCATCAATCAATCAAATTTGGCTACGGGAAGGACTGGACCGTTGTTTTTTTTTTTTATTTTTTCTTAAGATGAGATTTCGTAGCTAAACGTACTTGATCTCGTATAAAATTCAAGATAGGTTAGCAATTTATGTAGCTCGTTGCGAAACAAGGGTCTGTGTCATGACGTTTCCCATGCGGTATTGGTTGAGAAAATAGTTGCTATTTGTGAGCCAAGAACAATGAAACGACAAAGGCTGCCATTAATAAGTTCATTCTAGGCCATTAATTACACAAAGACTGCGTCTTGTTTGACTTGTACTGATGCTCGAAACAGTCTGCACTTGTTTCGGACCAGAATATTGACTATCTATTTTACCACTTGATTTGGCCATCATCTTGAAAGAATTAAAACCTTGGATTGCAAGATAATCCCTGCCAGTTTAGCATATCTACTAGCTTATTCAATCTGGAATGTTGAGGATGCATCACTGAGATTAAGATTGTCATATACAAAGTTTTAGACAGTTTCTGTGGTTAGTTAAGTTTTGAGGAAGCGGTAGTAGTTGATGCAGGTCATGGATATCCAATTTCCTAAACTCTTAATCATAAACCATGCAGGCGCTTACTAATTGTGCTTGTGGACTGTGATATAGATTCTTGCCAATAGGCATCAACTTGAATTGTCGAGTCATAAGCTGCATATCGTTGTCCATGTGATTCTTAATAGCTTAAATTCAGGCTAAGTTCGTTCTACCACAGACTGGTTTATCATAGCCAGCATTAAGAGAAAGAAGGTAGGCATTAATGGAATAAAGAAGTAGATGCTTATTCGAGTCTTTTGTTATGAAAAAAGAAAAGAAATACTTCTTTTGGTAATTAAAAGATGCTTTCTACAGCTTACTTTTTGCTCATGGAGAGTTTTTCCAGCCCTTACTTTCCCGATACTCTTCCATCACCTTGACAAATATTGAAACGGACAGAAAGTAAGTTTCCATACCCGGATAATGCTTTTACGTCTATAATTGGATAGAGCTTTTATGTCTTTAACATGAACTATAAACGTTTAATTATAAATCCACAAAAATAAGGATAGCACAACTTTGAGTTCAAACCTCTAAGTCACTAACATTTTGACAGCATGTTTATAAACCATTTAATCCAAGTTCTTACATGAGGCCGTAAATTACTTGTATATGATTCTAACGGTAGACATAATAGGAAAAGACAGGAAACATGAGCACTGTGACATTCTTTTCATTTGATCTCCTGAATTGGGTACAAAGCAGCTTCAAGAAAATGTCAAATTTTCATCAACCAAACAAGAAACTTCTTTTTCTACAACCGTGTCCTCAATGCATTTCACTCGGCTCTAAGCAGTTCTGCCGTCTGTTTCTCTTCTATGACGACTTGGAGGTTCCGTTTATATATTGTTATGTACATGCTCTTGAAATCTTTTTGGAGCTCAAAGGCCAAGATTACAATACATTGTCTTCCTGTTGCAGTTGTAGAGCTGTAAACCTCTCAACGAATCTGTCCAATGCTTCCTTCATCCACAAATGTCTACAAACTTCCCGAGCTTCCTCTACCGTCATCTGATTAATACATAGTTTCACGTTTATTAGCATTCGGTTACTGTGAAAAAGTAATTAGACATTTCTTTTGTGCAAATTAGAAAGTGTCAAGCAGCAGCTAGCTAGCGTACCCAAATTCTTTGTCTCATGTTCTTCTCTGGCCAGATATCAAGTTGCTCCGTCACAAGTAAAGGAAACATGTAGCCTTCGTAAAATGTACCGGTCCTTTTGCTTAAAAAGCTCCACTTGCCAAGTTTTACCTGTCGTTTGCATGAGAAAACCACATTAGACAACGGAACGAAATTAGCCATGGCTATTCCTGTGTTACAACATGAAACAACCTATTCAAGGCTATGTTGTGAATGGACACTAACCTCGACTTTGCCAAGAACTCCAGCTTCTTCAAGTGACTCTCTGGAGGCTGCTTGTTCAACAGATTCATCAAGTTCCCACCCACCCTGATCACGAGATAACGAAACATATGTTAATACACTTAAATATCAATACGTGTGCCTGTGGTTTTAATTAATACAAGCTATAGAACGTATCTGGATTACCTTAGGGAACATCATTCCTCCACTACCCTTCTGAGAAGTGATAACTAGAACCTCCAATTCATCACTGACAGAGCCGTCGCTGCATATCTTGTATCTATACGGAATGCATCTGCAAGTTGAACAAAATTCAAGAAAATGAGTTTGTAGCTAAGTAAGGTATGTTGAAAGAAAACAGTATGCATAATATGGAAGATTGGCAACAATATTACAGAAAGAGACCGAGGCCTCAGTCAGAAGAAGGTTTATGGGAAAGCCACTCATCTCTTGGCTAATTCTGAACACAAATCTAAATGACAAAACTCCGAGAAACGAGAAGAAATTCAAGTTCTCACCCAACAACTTGGCGACGACCCATGTTATCGTATCTCTGCAACTGTCTCCCTGTGCGAGCCACCAAACATGCCATATCTTCTAAAAATTCTTGTTCAAAAAGGATTGAGCACGATCCTCTTTACCAAACAAATTTAACCAATATAGAACAAATCACTTGTCCTTCTGGTCCACTATGCATGCAACGTCGGTAGAGATGAATATTATATATATCAACAACCTCAGATTGATTAGAGACGAAGAAAGGTTTAGATATGTGTAGCTAAGCTATAAGGAAACTGGATATGAAGAATACGAGTTAAAAAGATGGAAGAAGATGAAGAATGAGGGAAGCTATATATAGAAAAAAAGAAGGGTCCTATATGATGTACTTAACTAACACCGTGGATGCGTTAAAGCTAATGATGAAGAGACAAAGAAGTAGACGAAGTCTAAATTTTATGATGAGATGCATAGATTTATATACATCCCTCGCTTTCTCGGTTACAACAGGTAGTAACTAGGAAGCAACGCAAGTCGTACGCGTCTGTCTTCATTTGCCCGAGTTTCCCTGTCGTTTCCTAACAAGCATGGATCGTTTCATGTTTTTACTTTTTTTTTTAAATCAAATTACATGGAAAGTAGTTCAGCATGCAATTAGCCATTGAGAACGTTGAAACCATTTATGTTATACAACTCATATACAGAAAGATGCATCACTAAATGTAAATGAGGTGCACAAAAATCCATTATATAAACCTAGCCAATCTTTTTCACATTATATATCTTAAAAATTATTATTTTAGTTTTCAATTACTGCTATGGCTTTATTAATTACGTTGAAACATAATTCATAAATTGCCTTTGAGCATATATAATTAGTTTTATGTTCTCACCTAATTTTTTTAGATTCATTCATATATTTGGTTTCATCATTTATGCATACTTAATTTGAACGAACTATAAGATTGACTCAGTATCGTGTACAACAGTGTTTTAAAATTTGGGTCGGACATTAAACTGGAAGCTTTATTAGTCAATGGTTTAATCGGTGTAATTATCGGTCGAATCGATGTGACGTCATAATTATGCAATAATTATATTTAATTATATATAATATTAAAAATATATCAAATAATATAAAAAATATTTAAAAAATAAAAAATTCTTTGAACCAGTAGTCAAACCGAACCGATTCGACCGATCAATTAACCAATTTTGATCAATTCTTACTTATTCAATTGAGAACCAATTTTTAAGAGTGAAACGGATCGAATAGTCGATCGATCACTGATCGAATCGATTAATCCGATTTTATTTGTAAAACACAGGTGTACAAAGAAGAAAAGTGCAAGAGTACTGGTGTGAGGTGACCCTAATTATGAATTCTCAGAGGTATGTGTGTTACATACGTGTGCGTACAGTGGCCGCGTATTTCTCGTTTTTTCTTTCCACTATTGGCAAGGTCCACACGCCCGGGCGGAGAAAGACTAATAAACAATAATAAAAACGTTCTCCGACAGATTTAGAAGTGAAATGCCCGGGTTAGAGTTAGGCAGTTCTGCAAGCTGACTTAGGAGAACATGAGCACGTGTGAGAGTATTTGCTGCCTTTACTTTATAGTTGGGAAGGCAGAAAACCCTATTAACGAGACTATTGTTCACAATGTTAACTTATTCTCTACTCTATCGCCTCGTGGATGATGAACATCGTTGGTTTGCCCCCACGTTACTTGGTCTGGAAGGCTTATTATTAATGTGTTCTCTCAATTACTTGCTCAATTTTTTTATAATCAAAACTTACAGCGAATAATTTTTGAACACCAAAATAATAAAAAGTCAATTTAAACTTCAAGATTATCATCATAATATAATTTGAATATTAATGTTTTAGAGTATTTAAATTAAAGTTTAATATTTTCAAATATGTAAAATAAATTTCAATGGATTAAAATTTTAACGGTTTGGGACTTTTATATTTTTTAAAACAGTAATAACAACAACAACAACAATCTAACAAAAATTATGTTAACATTTAAAATCTGGAAAACTTTAATAATACGTAATCTTATCCCGAATTAATAAAGAGACTATTTTATATTTTTTTTAAACTATTAATAAAGAGTCAAATGTAGCAGGATAATCCATTGTAGGTGTTACAAAATATACAATTTTAAGTTTGGTTTAATAATATTTTGATTCCCATCTTCATTAATTGCTAATATTTTTTCACTTAATTTGTACACACTAGTAGTAGATTCTAATGAAAAGTTTTAATCACAGCCTCATATGGGACTGATTAAGCTCAAGTTTATTATATAAATTGACGGTACTTTCATAGTTTTTGATATACTTTTTGACTCCTAATTCTTGATTTTTGCGCTTAAATTAATCCTTGAGTGTGTGTTTGTATTTTATGCAATTTGATAGTAAAAATTGTTACAAATTGATATTAATTGCATTATTAATTTTTCTGAGGACAATTGATACTGCAAATTGCTATTATTAATTGTAGAAACCTCAAGAAGAAAAGAGTCAAGATGTGATTAAACAAGAGCAAGGCGCTACAAGACTTTCGCCGTGGCAAAACAGATCTGTCGTTGTCGCGAAGCATGAAGAATTCGGGTTGACTTTCGAGAAAAATTCGGCACGGCGTAAATTAATTATTTCGCTGCGGCGAAGAATCCAATAAGAGCAAAAATCTTTCAGGAAAAAGTAAGCTACGACGAAACTTGTCTGTCACCGCGGTGAACTGTCGAAACCCGAACCATATTTAAAAAATTCCCTCACTATTCGGTCCGACCCACATCCATCACTTAAAAACCTACCAAATTAGGTTATTGGGGGATCGGTCAATCATCAATACAGAGAGACAATTTCCACACCTCCTCAGCCGACACTCATACCTTCCATCCTTGACCTTCGTCCGGCGATCCCATCCACTTTCCACCGTCGACCTCCTTGTCTGCTGCTGTTGCCATAGATGTCATCGATGTTCTTACGGTCGTGAGGATTCCCGAAACGATGCGTAGCTAAATTACCATTTCCTCTTGAAGATGTAGCGAGGGCTTGAGTTCGATGAGCTTCAAAGGGAAGTTGTTTTACATTGTCACATTTAACTACATTGTTATGAACTCCTGAGTTAGGATTAATTGCTTTATAGTTAGATTTGCTTGATTAGAGTTTAATTAAGTGTTGAATAATGTTTTGTGTTATGGATTTGTTCATATAGAATTTGGATGATTAATATATGAAGTTTCATATATGTTTTTGTGGTAATTGTGTTAACTCTCTTTTATCTACCTAGTTGTGTTTGATATTGAGATTAAGCTTGATCCATATTGACCTCTTGCAT
>JAOTAX010000196.1:7805282-7820946 GCA_025629825.1 Erythroxylum guanchezii | reverse complement strand
TTCTTAAATTAATCAAGAACATCACCTACCCATATCCACCAAACACAAGTTCATACAATTAATGCACAAGTCATCATGATTAATGCCTCTAACTACCAATTTAAGAACATAAAACACAACTCTTACCTATTAAACTTTCAACTCTTCAATTTTTTGTCAACTCACACACCAACTCCTCCACTCCACTTCACACACACGATCATCATCATGGTAAAGGAGGTAGGAGGTTCAAGCTTAAATACATGCAAGGAAGCACTTAAGGTAGGAGAGAAGAGGAGTAATTTAGCTAGACAAAGTGGAGAAAATTCAATGAAGAAGAAATTTGGAGGAGGTTTCGGATGAGAGGGATATAAGCAAATCTTCACTTTCTCAAAAGCACAACTCACTCTTTCAACTAAGAAGAAGAGTCGTGAATGGAGCAAAGACATTAAATGAGTTTAACTCATTTAAGACACTTGTCACTTTAATGAGAAAAAAGACAAAATCAATTAATAACATTTAATAAAAGAACCTTAAAAGAATTAAATCTCTAATCCATCCAATTCCAATGGCTCTAACTACAATCCCAAAATCATTTACTTCAATATCCAGTGCCATTGGACAGAAATTTCCAGTACCGGAACCTAATCGGTCTGCCGCTTGGCGATTTTTTCAATCCTGAAATTTTCCCCAAAAATATTCCAGAAAACTACCAAAAATTCCCCAAAAATGTAAAACACACAAAAAGCACTCCAATTTATTTTTCAAGCACAAACATCACATTTTTCACAACAAAATTACATTTAGGCACATATACCGGGAAATGTCATGAATGCATGTACAGTTATTTTTATGTGCAAATTTCACTATTCTCATGTAAGAATATGTATGAATATGTCAAAACAAGCCTAACCACTCTCAGCCCTTTCCAAATTACTATCCTGCCCTTCCCATCGAAGGTGGGATGTTACATTGATCATTCTACTTTATAAGGAATTAGTCAATTTAAGTTTTTATGGTTCCACTCTTAAAAGTCACCATGTATTCTTTAAAAAAGAGTTAGATATCACCAACTCAAATGCTACTATGAGATCTAACAAAGTAGTCCCACCATCATTCTAATCAATGTATCCAAAACCCCAATAAGTCCATGAATATCCATCTGAGGTTGCCCCTATATAAACATTAAAGGCTCCTCCCAGAATAACTCTCTCATCAGGGGGGATTTGTTGAATCACCAAATCTTGCTCTTCCTAGAATTAGTACTTAAGTTTTTCATCCAACCCTACTTGAGGTGCATAATCACACACCACATTGAAAACAATAGCCTTCACCACAATCTTTAAATGAATAATCATATTATTAGTCCTCTTTATGTCCACAATATGATGTATGAGATCCTTGACAACCAAAATACCTACCCTATTCTTTCATCTTGAACAACCTGAATATCAAAGTCTAAACCTATTAATCTCTTTCACTTTAGTCCCCGTCCATTTTATCTCTTGGATGAATGTTATATGAATTATATATTTGTCTAAAATCCCTACTAATTCTATAGAATTTTCTGTAAAGGTCTCGATCTTCTAAGAACCTATCTATAATCTATCAACATCTTCTGTTATTCTAGACCCAAAACTCATCGAAGGACTAGCCATTTGCTCTATCATCAAAAGGCCAAGCCTTCATCCCTAGCCTAATGAATAATATAAGTTATAGAAGGCAAGTACAATAAGTTCTTAAAAATGAATCTAATATTACTCGAGAAAGGGAACAAGGATTGATATTAAATCTCAAAATGGGTACCACAATAAACAGATGTGAAAACCAAAAGTATACACATGCTTAAGTAAATTGAAATTAGATGGTCCAAAATCTGAACCACGAATAGAAACTAGGTTGCTACAGAAAGCAAAAACACAATACTAACATTTAAAAAGAAAAAAAAATATTGGAAACTATAAACAAAAAAGAAGTTAACGCTTTTAATGGGATTAGCTTTAGAAGCACGGTGGTACATAAAGAATTCATAGTGGAATATGTTTTTTGGTATTGTTAAACATTCTTATAAGGAGTTCACCCTTAAAATTCTAACCAATTTTAAGGTAAATTAGAATGAAAAATTAGATAGGAGAAATCCAATTGAAGTTTAGGCTTAAGGGAAATCCAATTTAAATGAAATTGAATGATTTAGGATACAATGTGGGTTATTTACAATTGACTATATATAACTAGAGGAGTACATGTACTCCATAGCAAAATTTCCTATTGAGCTAATTAACCATCATCCTTAGTAATTTTGTACATTAATATTGCGTTAGATAACTATCTTTGGCCCATCAAAGAGTAAAAGTACTCATATCCTATCTCTAGCTTTTAGGTGTTTAGGTAATTTCATATATGATTATCAAGTAGAGGGAGTGTAATGATACGGTGATCCTTTCAAGAATATTTATCTTTTGTGCATAGTAAAGAGGATATCATGTAATCTAGGTTCCTACTTTGTCACATGTTTGGAATGGACAAGTAATAGGAAAAAATAGATATCTTTGGAGAAACTTTTCTAATGATGTTGGTAAAGAAATTAGGTAGGTTTGATACACTTTTGAGAACGAACTTAGGTTTTTTCATGGCTATTATGGACCTTAATATGCTTAAATATGTGAGACTAGTAAGCAAGGTCAGTAAAGGCTATATACTAATGGATACAAAGAGGGGGAGAGAGAACTTATCAGAGGAGATGGCGCTCTTATTGTCGAGGCAGAAAAGGAGCTAGAGAGAGTAGAGCCTCAGCTAATAGCTGATGCACCTAAAGAAGAGGAGAAAATATAAGATCTTAAATACATCAAGCATTACCACAATAGCTAATATGGGAGAGGATTGATAGGACTGTCCATCACTTAGAGATCAAATGGTATCAATAGAAATATAGCCTGCATGAGATAGATAGGAGGTTGAGATAGATGGAGTAGTAGTTATCCACCTACTTCTAGACTGTAGGTTATAGGAGCCACCATCACCATTATTTAACACATCTATTGAGGATAAAGATAAAGAAGAATCAACTAAAGATTAAGCTCCTATTCTTCTTTTCTTTTAGCTTTGTACACTTTTAAGGATTTTGTCTTTCCTTTATATCTTAAATTTGATTGCTTCTTTTTAAGTTATGTTACTTACCTTTTGAATAGGTATTTCTTTTAAGTCATTTACTTCCAAATTCCTTTTCTTTTTTTTTTTTTGTTAATGTGTTTGTAAGATACAAATAATTCTAGATGTTAATTATATTTACCATAGAAAATAGTCGACATATAAGGTTTAGAGAGTTTTCTTTTTTATTATTTTTTCTCTAAAGTCATACTAAAACTTGCCTCAAATGGACTTTAATTTGACCAAATTCTTTCTTTCCTTATTAGAGAGATAAAATAAGGCCTAAAGACAAAATATAAGCCCTTTATTAGAGAGATAAAACAAGGTCAAAAGACAAAATATAAGCCACATTAAGTACCAAATCCTATTCGAACCATCTAAACATAAGTCAAATGATCTTAAAATTATGCTAAAAACGTAACCTAATTAGCACTTTTCAAATCTCCTATAGGAAATATTTTCTACAAAATTTATCTTAATGCAAAACTTGAGCAATTAGCAATTTTAAGAAAGAATTTAACAAATCATTCATATCATTCAAAACTCTTCATTATTCATTTAATAACAAAGTCCATCTATTTTCTAGGCATTTGTCTACTTGCATTAATTCACAAATCAATTCAATTTAAGTCTATAATCCTTCAAGCTTCAACTTATTCCATAAAATTCAATCAATGTACTTGAGAAAGATGATTCAACTTTCAAATATTCTAATACCCTTTATTTAAAGAAAAGAAAAAGACTAACTTTAAATTAAAAAAATGAGCATTTTAGAGGCTTGTTTGAGAAGTCATCTAACTTTTTTGAAATATAAATAAACACTTTGTCTTAAATATTCCTAATTACTCAATTAAGTGAATGTTTCAAATAACTACTATCACCACTCTTTAACTTCAACCTTTTTACTTATTTTGAAGCCATATAGTGAATTTATTTTATTCCCATGATTCACACACGTTTTTTTCTTTTTTTTATGGGACACTAAAATGGTTATAAAGAATTTATTTATATTTCAATGGATGTCCAAACTATACAAAAAAGAATAATAGTGAAAATTAAGTATCTAATTTTGAAGTTAACAAAGCAAATCTATGACTCAAATCTATTACTTTAAAAATACTTCTAACATAAAATATATGAACTAAATATCAACATTATATAAAATCATATTAAAAACCTATCACTAAAAGATCCTAAAAGCTACTAAAGTGAAGCAAAAACATTTAAATCGTTGTATTACCTTCGAAACAATGTTTCTTTATGAGTCTTTTAATTGGAAGTTAGAGTAACATCTTCATAAACCTAGAGAAACATTCGGTATTGTGCCTCTAACACCAAGATATGATATGAAACTGGGGTTAAGCAGGGTCTATGTTAAGTTTTGGATACATAGGCGATGACTCCAGAATTGGTTCTCAATTCTTTTTAGTTCTCAAGTTCACAAAAGCCTGCCCCACTTCAAATGTCAGTTGATGCTTCCCTTGTTGCATGAGCTCAACTTAAGTGTAAGGGGAGGAGTCATTTTAAACGAAAATCACTTATGCTAATAACAACTAAAGATAAAGTAAGTGAAGTGATATAAGATCAAACCTTTTTTTTTTATTGATCAGATAACATTATATACAAAACAAAGTACTCAATGAGAGAATGTAAAGATTGTTATAATAAAGAGAAAAGTGAGAGTGACTTATTTTAACATAAGCTTAAGAAGAAGGGGAGAATTGGAGTTAGGGCCTATCTCAATGAAACAACATAATAGATGGAGGAATGAACAATTGACCCTTTTCTAGTTGGTGGCCTCATTAGTGGATAGGCATCTAAGGACGAGCATGGTCTAAGTGGGCTTTTAGAAGGAGTGTAATACGTAATAGTACCTTAGTTACGTATTTCGGATTGAATGTGAAAGGGCAAGAAACAAAGAAATGCAAAAAATACCTGATTTTGGTTCCACAACTTTAAACTAGCTTTTTGAAGCTGAAACGAACACGAATCCACCGCCGCCTTCACTAGAATTGTTCTCCGGGATGTAGGTAAGGTATTTCTACAGTTTTCTCAAAACGTAAGCTCTTTTAATAGATCAGAGAATCCTTATGCTTACGATTGATCTGAGCAATTGCAGGAGACCTTAACCTTTATATATAACTTCCATATCGGGCTTCCCTATCACATGCCCGATATAGCCCGATATAGATCCGGTCCACACTGATTGGGATCTATTTTCTACATAGACTTCGACCCATTTATTTAGATCATTTATTGGGCCACTTTATTATCTTTTCCTGGATCAAATTACATAACTTAACCAATAAGTTATTTAAAAACAAAAAAATGCAATGAATAGTTGTCCAATTTTATGAGAAAGGACAAAATTGTCCAGCATTCTCCCCCTTGGACAAGCATTAATTGCAGTTTTGACTCTAGTTTAAAAATAGTTTAAAAACTTGGTTAAACCACACTACTAAGTTAGTTGACTAAGTTTAAATAGAACATTTGATCCAAAGATAACGAAAGTTCATCATTCCGACCTACAAGGCTTTCGATACTGAAAAGTATTAAATACATGTGCCATATGTGACACATATCCAATACAATCACGTATACCTAATACCTCATTAACATGAATGGGAAAATGGAGTGTGGCAAACTAAGATGATACCTTTATGATCTAAATTATATCATCTTCATTTGAAAGTCTCGATTTCTCCAACTTTATGCTAAACCACATATGCTAAACTACATTAGAAAAATCCTATTTTCTCTCACCGAATGCTAAATAGCATTAAAGAAAACTTGCTTTCTCTCACCAAATGCTAAACTGCATTAGAGAAAAGCTTTATGTTCTCCAATTGAATGCTAAACTATATTAGAGAACCTTTATGGGATTAAAAAACTTATATCCCCTTATGTCATGTCAAACTTCATGGATATCCATATAAAACTGTATATGTCTAAATGACATAAGCTTAAGGTCAATCTGTATATATGCCCAATGACCTTTAAGTGCTTAAGATCGACATAAATATTAAGACTTTTATGTATTATGTCAATAAATGATAACACGCATTACCGAGGATAAACGATGATCATCTTTGTTGATGAACCATCTATCGTCATAATACATCAAATGTATAAATGTATATGAAGTAAACATAACAATCCCCTAACTAACAGTGTCTAAGGACGTCAAAACGTCCATATTGTATACTTGTGTCACAAATATAAGTGGGCGAGGTCCTTTAGTTAAAGGATCGACTATCATTTCCTCAGTTCTTAAATGCTACAAACTTTAATGTCACCTTTTCATATCAACACCTTTATGGCCAATTAATTGACCTTTAAATGTGAAGACCCTGTGATATTCTTTGTTGTTATTAAACAACATAGCAAGAAGATTACCACTATACAATCGAATGGGTCTAGCCACTGAATCAACCACAGATAACTCAAAAATCAAGTTTCTAAGCTAAACCGTCTGTGAAGTAGCCCCTTAGCATTCACTCTACATATATGGTCGAGCAATTAAAGGAAGACTTATTGGAATCCAACTATGATCAAATCACGGCCACAGTTGAAAATCCTTTGAAACTTTTCTGATTAATCAACCACGAGTTATTTAAACGTCTAGCCTCTAATGGTATCCACAGAACAATTTCTCCAGACTTTTTTTAGAGGAAGAAAACCAAAAGTGCTACCTTTTAAATGTTCTTCCTATTAATATAAAAATCATTAGGGTTTTTTATTTTATTAAAATTAAATTCTTTAATTATAATTAAAATCAAATTATAAGTATAATTTATTTTATTTTATTAAAATCAAATATTTCATATTTGATCCTTAAAGTTTCTCAAACTTAATAATTAAGTCCAACTTAATCAAATTATTTTTCTTTCATAAATTGCTTTTTGATGTGTGACCCATTAGATTCCTAATATACTAACAATGATTATAAATTCTAATTCTAATTCACCATTAGAATTAGATAAATTCAAAGTCTTTTTAATTTATCTTTAATTATTTAATTAAACAATTTATAATCGTAAATTAAGATTGACACCTAGTATCATGTCATGACCACCCAAATATCAGGAATATCAAAGTGATTTGACTTAACTTGTCTATGTATGGTTATGATGTATAATTTAATCCTTTCGTCATTCAATATTCCAATTGGATACAGTATGGATATATTGTCTAACTTTTTAATCCAATTATGTTAATTATTGCTAATTAATAATTGATTTATAACTGAAATTTAAATCTGTCTTTTCAAATGTCAATTTACTCTAGCCAGAGAATTTCATAAATAAGTACTAATCAAGAACAATAGAACATTCTCTCTAATTACTTTAGAGGGACGAATCCTTTGTTGACTTACTCAACTATCTCTGTATGATTCATATTGAATTCAAGTACTACCGACTGAATTATCCTAAAACGATTCATAAGTAGCATCAAAACATAGTAATTCACACACGAGATACCTTGGTAATCTCAAGTCTAAGGATTAATTATACAGCCATCATTGTGAGAAAATCCATAGAAACGTAAGTAATATTCTATTTGGGATTCTCATAGTCGGGTCAGTCTAGTGATTTATTCTTAATAATCACCTACACATTAGTTTAAGTATATCCATACTTTAATTTATGAGATCAATTACTTTTTTTATAAGAAATAAACATAATATGTGTTAGATTTACTGTTTCAACAATATCTCATCTTAATGAAATCGCAACTAGGAATATTTGGAACAATAAGTAAATATAAATTGAATCTCACGATGATGATCTCGTCATAATTTCAATTGCACAGTAATTATTCCAAGAATTTTAGTATTAAAACATCAAATGTAATTAAATTTATACAAAAAAATAAAGAAAGCCTTTTCATTAATCAAATAATAATGTCATACATCAAATTGCATCCAATTGATTAGTTGTAAGAGCATAAACTAACAAGAGTTGCTTAGGTGGTCTATACTGTAGATTGATCCTATAAAAGTTACCATATGCTTCCTAAAATTGAAATTGTATCGTTTTGCAAGATAGTGAGGCATTAACTTAACACAACTGACATGCAAAGGGATTGTAATAATCAAATGTTATATGGTTATATGGTTATGTGATAACTTTCCCCTTTATTTTTTCGTATCTTTTTTTATGTCAATTATCTAAAAGCATCCTACCAATACATAATTGAGAAACTCTAAGGTACGATGAATCCTTATTTATATATTTGTTAAATGAGATAGTTCAAACTTTATCATTCAAAGGCAATTATAAATACCGTTTGAACCGATAAAATATTTGAGTTGGAAATGAAGACATAGATGATCGTCAAATGTAGTGAATTAAAAATCAAGTTTTGAATGAAAGAATGAAAATTTTACTCCAAATTCTTAGGTAGATATTAATATAAGATTTTTTTTTATAAATCAGATTCATTCTGTATTAATTTTGATACATGTTTATTTGCTTATTTATAGCAGCTATTGTTACAAGTTTATAGAAATTACATTATAAATATGATAAATTAGTAAAAACAACAAGAAATTTTACAATTTTCCTTATTAGCAATAAAATTCAATTATATTAATTATTAATTAACTATAAAAATATGAATTATAAATAAAAAATATCATCTTATTTATTAATATTGTTATATAATAAATAAAAATTAAAAACTTAAGCCATTATCAATATTAATTTTCAAACTTCTTTTCATTCTCCTTCCTTAGTGGTAAATGACTTTGTTTTCTGTTAGTTTTGCTTGTCTCTACCAACATTTTATTTTCTTCAATCCTCTGTTAGTTTTTCCTTCCCTCCTTGCCATACTCTTTTCTGTCTTTCTTCTAGACTAGGTGCTTGCTTCAAACATCTAAGGTTCTTTATTGGACTATTGACAAGATTAGAAACACCTTGAGAATCTCCTCCCTTCCTCTAATTATGAGGGATATAACTGCTGAAAACCTTTTTTCTCTTTTAGAATGACTTTTTAAAATTTTTGTTGCATTATTTGTTTTTTTCCTTTTTATACAGGTATGTTCCAATTGATCAACTCATTACTTTGATGTCTACATATTGGTGTAGTAAATCATTTGTTAATATAGAAATCATGTATAATATGTAAAATACACAAGAAGGGGGGTTGAATTGTATTAAATCGTCTAAGATATTAATCTTGAAAATCTTCTTGATTTTCTTGACAAATTCAGACGATTACAAAACAACACACTTAATTTGATGAATAATGCAACAGCGGAAATTAGTATCTATTCTTCTAACAATAAGAAAATTAAAGACGTAAGAGTTAGAGAATATGACACCGCGATTTATACTGGTTCACTCTTAATCTTAGGCTACGTCTAGTCCTTAGAGAATATGACACCGCGATTTATACTGGTTCACTCTTAATCTTGGGCTACGTCTAGTCCTTAGAGTTCGTCTGAGATTTCACTATCTCCTTCAAAGTTGCAAGTATTATTTCTACACTTGCAGAGCATCTTCAGGTCTCTTTCATAAAGTATTCTTTATTTGCTTCCTTAGCCTCTTCAGGCTCTAGATATTGTTTAAGCTTCACGTTACAGATGTATTTGTTATCTTTCTTTCTTTCTTTTTCTCTCAAAATATTTTTCACAATGTGAGCACTCAAGCACAGAATTTCTCTAAGTATGTTTTGTACATTCATAATTCTCCCTTTTTTTTAAGTTAACGACTATAATTAATATTTATAACCTAAATCGCCAACGGTCTTCTTTGAGAAATCTGCTTGTAGAGTTTTTTAAAGTCTGTTATTAGTTGAGTCTTGTAACTAACTCCAATTAACTGACGTTCTAATGCATTCTTCAATTACATCGTCTTGCTTAGATTCGCATGCTTCGTCTGGTGTCTTAGGCTTAATCACTTCGTTTGATCCCATCTTGGACTCTTTGTCTTATTCAACTTTTACTTAAGTATCATCTTGATTTGATGATTTGTGCCACTTACATTTATCTGCACAATTAACAAATTCATCAAAACAATTCACACACTTCTATTATTATTATTATTATTATTATTTGACTTTCATCAAAATCAATAGAGGAAGTGAAGTCTTCTTGACTTAACAATTTGTTGGCTTTAACATATCATAATCCCTAACATATTGATAAAAACAATGGAGAAAATGATAAGGAGCTTCTTGTGGTGAAGTGATCCTTCTATGAAGTCAACTACTAAGGTAAAATAATAAGATGTATGCTTGTTTAAAAATGAAAGGAGACCTAGAATCATCCATATTCAAATAATCAATAAGGTCCTTATGACTAAGAGGATTTGTAAAATCCTAACAGAAAAACAGGCCTTATAGGTGAAATGGATACTGATTAACCTTAAAGTGTGTTGTCAATATTTAATATCGCAAGTGCAAGGTGTAGTTGTAGCTAGTACCAACAAATACGGGTCAATCCCACAATGATGGTAAGTACTAGTAATTACTATTCATTGATTGTTTAACCTATAGATAGATTGTGGTTTTCAACTTAAGAAAATAAAATTATGCAAATAAAGTAAACAACAGAATGAATTAAAGCAAAGGATTGTTGACATTAAATTAATTACCAATATTAAAAAATTAGTGCCTAGGCTTCAAATCCCCTTAAACCCTTAACCGATTGATTATTTTTTCATGCAATCATGATTTTGATTTATTGGACTGTGGAGATTCATAAGGCATGCTAGTAGCTGACCTTGAGTCTACTAACAACTAATTATAAGGTCTTTAACTGAATTACTCAGGTTAAAACTTATAGAATTGTGTTACTGTATTCTAAATACCTCTATTAGGTTTGACCCTAATCTATAAGATTTATGTCATCCTATCTCTAATATTGCAATAAACTCTTTCCAACTATCGTAGATATATTCAACCTAAGATTTCTCAATCTCTAAATATAAAATCAGATTAAAGTATAAAAATCAAATTGATAGACAATATATAAAATGGATAAATGGATTTTAGTAATCAACAAACGTAATTGTATTAAAAAAAGAATCAAAACATGTCGAAGTATTTATCTAGGGTTCATCTGACCTAGATACTAATAGAAAATTTAGCTATACATTGGTGAACGCAAAATCATATTCATATGCACAAAAAACACAATAGAAAACATTTGAATCATAATTTTAAATCTCCCCGATTATTCTCTAGCGCATATTTTAACAATATCGGTGTCCAATCTTATGTTCTGATGGATTTGTCGATAAAAATCCCGTGTTTTCCGCTCCTTAAGCTCCAAATCACCTATGCAATCATTTGAACTTGTTAGAACAATGCTAGCCACCTTCTTTTTTTATTGCCTCCAAAACGTTGAATTTATATGAAAACCTATAATTTTGGGTTATGCACAGTCATGTGCATGGTTGTGCGTAAAAACGTGCATAATTGGAAATCGTCAGATATCATGAAAGTGCACGAGCGTGCACTCCTTCCAGATTGGTAATTTTTTGTTTTGCATCACATTTTTGTCTGAATTCCTCTCCTTTAAATCCATGAGGGCAATTATCACCTGTAAGCACACTTAGAGCAATTTAAGTGCCAAATATATGATAAAAGTATAAAATATCAAGCAAAATACATCAAATATGGGTGGAAAAATATAGTCAATTATCCGTCCATCAAACATTCCCAGACTTAAGTTTTTACTTGTCCTTAAGTAAACCATAATCAAAATTATAAATTTTACAACATCAATCCATCATCAATCTTAACCTGTCCATTCATATTATACATCATCATATCTTATTAAATCAAATTAACATACATTAGAGTCAAGTTGTCCTAAATTAACTTCCTAAGAAATATTAATAGGACTCATATCAAAAATCGCATGTAAATCAAAAGTATATCTCTTTACACCCTCACCAAGATTTCACTCAATACGCTCAAGTGTTTAGCATGAAAAGCATGAAAACTCTCAATGAATGCATAGAAGAATCCTTACGATAGGCTTACAATAAAATCACATCTCCACTGCTTATGTATAAACTAGAAACAAAAATTATAAGGCCTTTGTATGGTTGTAACGAGGCTTAGGTGTATTATAAATGGGAAAATAAAAAGGGTTAAATTGAAGAAAATTTAATCGAAGAAATATTAAAAGACTTGTTTACAAAATACATAGGTCCTTTTAATGCAACTTTAATGGTACCATAAACTTTTTTTTTCTTCTTCTTCTTCTTTTCACAATATTCCAATCAATACCACAATTCAACAAATATTGGACTTTTCACAAATTTCAAGTCTTGAATAAGTAAATAATATAAATATCTTTCAAGGTTCAAAACAATAAAAAGTCTTTAAAGAAAAATAGGATAAAGGTTTATAATTTGGGTTTAATTAATGAAAAAGGTTAAGGCTCAACTTGGTTATTCCTAAAGGTAAATTTTTAGGTATAGTAATTCCAAAGAAAGAGGCTAAGCAAGTTAGCGAATCTAAGTGCCTTCATCATATCAATGCTCTAATTTAGCAAGTATGGTCTTAATCTGCATAATAACAGCAAGTTGTAGAATTATCCTACTATACACGATAACACACATATGGAATAATAAAAAGAGCCTTAAAAATTTTATGAAATTTATTCTTTAAGCTCAAAAGCTCACGAAAAGATGGGTATATATGTGTGTAAATAATATGCAAATTTCATTCAACTTGAAAATTTCAATGGTTACTAAAAATATAACATAGAAAATTAAATTCATTCTAACCATCATCTTCTTACACATCAATTCAAATCAATATTTAAGAAAAATATATAGTATTCATCGACACTACCTCAACCAATTCAATACATCAATTAATAAATTTTATAATCAAGATTATAATAAACTTTAGGAATTCAATTAAAATTTCATAATTTAGTCAACCCATCATCATATTTAAAATTGTACATTGTCCTCAATGTTCATAATACAATTACATATACAAGTGAGAGGGTTGTTTGGTACTTTCCTTATTGTGGGGATTTCTTAATGTTGATCCATCCAATGGTAACTTATCCTTGCAAAAATAAAAGAAAAGGAAAGGATATAAAGAACTAAAAGAAATAAAAATAAAAATAACATAACTGAAAATGATCAAACAATAAAAACAAAATAAAAATAAGAAAGTAATATAACAAAAGAAAATCCTAAATCTTGGGTTGCTTCCCAAGGAGCGTTTGGCTAACTTCTTTAGCTTGACGTACTTCTTTTGCTTAAGGTGGTTCAAATGATTCATGTGATTGTAACCTAACTATAGTTTCTTAACCTATAAATAAGTTACCTGACTGTGCTATCTACCTCCTTTCTTTCTCATTTTCTTCTTTCTATTATTCTTTTGAATTTGTGGCTCTTTGGGTGGAACTTTGGGGGTGGAACTCTATAACACTCTATCAAAAATTTTCTCTGTCTTGATATTATTCATAAATTCAAAATTGTTTTCCTTAACTTTATAGACTCTAAATGCAATCATCTTATTTCCCACTCTCAGAGTTAACTCGCCTCCATCAACATCCCTAAGAGACTTATTGGTCATTAAGAATTCTCACCCAAGAATAATGGGTATCTCTGAGTCTTCCTCTACGTCCAAGATGGTAAATTATATAGGAAAGGTGAATTTATCAACCTTGATAGGTACATCTTTGATTATGCCCTATGATGGAGAAGTGATTTGTCAGCCATTTGCATGCACATCCTAGTCGGTGTTAGTTCACCTAATTCCATCTTTTTGCACAAAGTGTAAGGCATTATACTCATGTCGACTCCTAAATCTACAAAATCCTTATCCACTTTAACACTATCGATAGCACAAGGAATATAAAAATTCCTTAAGATACCTTGTTTTTGTTACCCTGTTAGAGCTCTCCTTGAGTAACGCTTCACTCTCCAACTTCTTCGGTTCCTCTTTGTTTAATAACTTCTCTTTTACAAATTTAATAAGGGCAAGACATGTTTTAAGTTATCCTATTATGTCCAGGACCTCATTCAACTCTTCTTCTTTTGACTATCTTTACATTAAAATGGGGTGTGGAATTGCAGGTTGATACTCCTTGATTTTCTTTAGATTATATTTACTCTGCATGAACTGTTCGTTAACCCTTTTCTGATCTGTAACTCTTTCTTTTTCTTTCGAAATCTCTCCTTGAAATGTCCCTCTATTTATGAAACCAACCCTTGTCTTTACTTTATTCTCAATTTCGCATCGGACAACTTTCATTTCAGTAAAGATTTCCATTAATTTTCTCTAATTCTTGCTTCCCTTTCTTCTTCCACTTGTGTGAACTTCTTTTCAGTGGCTCGAGTGATTACAATTACCCTTTCCTTCGAATTCTTTTCAGTTTCAACAAACTCCCTTTTGGTCTTTCCACAACAGATTTAGGCAGTTGGTCAAACTTTATCTCTAAGTTTTAAATAGATTCTTTATTTTGCCGATGTTTCTCTTTTAAATCGTGAATGAATTCCAGTATTAGCTCATCCATCCTCAATTTCCTTGGTTGTGATGTTTGTGCTTGAAATCCAAGTGGAAGGTTATTCCTTTTTTTCCTCTGATTTCCCCATGAGAAGTTAGGGTGATTCATCCATCCTGGATTATAAGTGTTACTATAGGGATTATTTTGAGGTCTTAGAGTGTTCCCTAGATAGTCTACGTGTTCGAGTTGATCTGATTGATAATCTTATCCTCGGTGATCTGTCCCATATGATTCACACTATGTCACTCTCCCTTGTGGAGCCATAATAATGTTGTCTATCTTCTTACTCAGAGCTTCCACTTGACTCCCCAGTCTCGTTACTGCATCTACTTTGTATACTCCAGATGGACTATTGGTGGTGTTAGTAGTGTGCCCTAGGCTAATGGACATATGTGACTTTTGTACTAACATTATGACTTATTAATAATATGTTATGAGGTATTCTTTTATATATGCATGTATATCGTTTATGTAATGTGATTTACGTTCTATGAATAGTATTAGGCTTATGTCATCAAGTATGTGACTTGATAGTAAAACCATAAGCGTTATAATACTATTCTAAACTTTCCCTGGTCGATCGTTATTGGTGGAACAATAATGAATTAAGGCTAGTATGTGTTTTGATTGATAATCATGTTTTTCTGATCATGGATATGAGTTATCAAATCAGAAACATAGATATATGTTAGAGAACATATATTGGATCGACCCACAGAGAGAACACTACATGATTTCATATCATTAGTGATTCTCAATATGGTTTGACTTTAGTCCTCTGACTTAAAGTCATCATGGTTCCCTACATGAGTAATTCAGTGTTTTGACATTAGACTAAGTTATTCTTAACCGAATAACAAAGTGTTATGTTGGACATTAAATGAATCATGCGGAGGGATGTGAATGACGTAGATGAGATTTGTACCTTTCTTAAATGAAAGAGATATCATTTGAGCCTCTTAACAAGTATGATTGAAGAAATGCATGGCCGTGCTCAAATGAATTGATGAGGAGTCATCAATGTCATTTGTTATAATCAGTCAACTTGGG
>JAOTAX010000196.1:7788066-7798292 GCA_025629825.1 Erythroxylum guanchezii | reverse complement strand
TAACTAATTCTAGATATTTTATTATTATCAAAACATAAAGGGATTTAATTTGTCAACCACCATTGGTCCAACAAATCAGAGTCATTGGATTTTATTAAATTGTTAGAGGTGTATGGTATAATTGATGTTTATCTAGAGCATGTAGATAAATCCACACCATTTATACATCTATACTAATGTTAATATGGTATGATAATTGGCATAAAAATGAGATGGTTGTGGAATTGAGAGGTGGTACCGAAATGGATTTGAGTTCTGATAGTGGTGTAGGAGTTAAATTGGCTTGTAATAGTGGAGTAGGATTTGATTTAGGAGGTCACAGTGACACTGATGTTAACTTGGGAGGTAATACTAATATTGGAGTGTATGTGGAAGGTAATATTAATATTGGAGTGGATATGGGAGGTAATAATGATGCTGGAGTGGATGATGGAGGCGATTTAGGAGATGTAGAATCAATTGGTAGTGATATTGAAATTAGTGATGATGGTGCTTCTAATATGGGTGCTCAAGAAAGAGGAGAGTTGGGTGGTGATTTAGATTATAAAGATGTGGATGAAATGGGTGCTCAAGAAGGAAGTGAATTGGCTGGTCATGGTAGAAGTGAATTTGACTCATATTTTAAAATTAGTGTTGATGAAGATTAGAACATAATGTATATTGACTCTTATAATCTTAAGATTTTGTTAGCCATGATGAATATCCCAGTGGTTAATAATCAGATGTGGTTTTGAGGTGACTCGGTGAAATTAATAGACATGTTCCTAGAGTTATTGCAAGTGAATCGATGTTAATGATAATTTTTGATAATGCTAAACACTTTTTAAAATGTGGTTTTTGATTATATAGTAATCATAGGATTTAACTTGAGTTTCAAGAGGAATGAAACAAAAAGGATAAGATATGATTACATTGATGGCTGTCCATTTCATATGAAAGAAAAATAAATACTGGAAGCTAAAAACTTACAATGATGTAGAGCATATATGCAATCCAACAAACAAGTCACTATATAAAACTTTATCATGACATACGTTAAGAAAAACATCTTAGGCAAGTCAAGAATTAAAATCAAGAACGATGTATTGCCCTCTACTACAAATAAGATGTTTACAAGGCACATATATCATAGTTGGGTAGGGAATGGAAGGGAAAGGATCATAGGAAAGTATTATGGAATTATTTATGGGCAACATTATCACAAGATTTTGATTACAAGCTCATCAAATTAAACTAACTTACACTAGGATGTATACAAACTTACTTGAATATCCAAAGAAAATATGAAGTAAGGCTTTCCAAAGCATCAACTATAAATTTTTAATTATGGATAATAATATGAGTGAGAAATTCAACTCTTAGATTTTGGTGGATAAAGATTGCCCTATCATTAGCATGTTGGAGACTATTAGAATCATGTTAATGAAGGGGCATTTTGACCTTAAGGAGCAATCTAAGAGATGAAAGGGGGATGATGAAAAGATTGAACAAGAATAAAAAGAATGCGATGAGATGGAAGTTATTTAGAATGGGAAGAAAAACATGTAAAGAGACTAATGGAGATGACACATATGTTATCCAATTAGGGAGGGAGCAAACTTGCATTTGTATGCGATGAGAACTCTATGGATATCCTTGTAGTCATGCAATTAGTGCCATTTTCCATATCAAACAACAACCAGAGGCTTAAGTGGATGATTGCTATCATGAATAGAGGTTTATGGAAGTTTATGAGAATGGCTTGCAACCAATTAGAGGGCAAAAATTATAGCCACCATACACCTATGAGGAGATACATCCACTGTGAGATCCCACATCAGTTGGAGAGGGGAACAAAATACGCCTTATAAGGGTACGGATACCTCTCCCTTATAGACGCTTTTTTCATGGCCTAATGGACTAGATCCTATTGGAACTCCAAGGTTAAATATGCTTGGATGAGAGTAGTTCTAGGATTGGTGACCTCCTGGAAAGGCCTCGGGAAAAGTAAAACCATGAGGGCTTGGCTGGGCCAAGGCCTAGAGCAGATAATATTTGTAAGCGGGTGAGCTGGGGTATTATAAAAGTGGTATCAGAGCCAGTACCCGAACCGTTGTGCCAGCTAGGCTGGACTTCAAAGAGGGCCGGGCCCTAAGGGGGGTGGAGAGTGTGAGATCGCACATCGATTGGAGAGGGGAATGAAGTACACTTTATAAGGGTAGGAATACCTCTCCCTTATAGATGCGTTTTCCATGGCGTAATGGACTAGATCCCATCGGAACTCCGAGGTTAAATGTGCTTGGGTGAGAGTAGTTCTAGGATGGGTGACCTCCTGGGAAAGCCTCGAGAAAAATAAAACCGTGAGGGCTTGATTGGGCCAAGGCCCAAAGCAGACAATATCTGTAAGCGGGTGATCTGAAGTATTATATCCACCTTTGGAAAGAGTTATGCTCAGTAGGCCTAAAAAGAATAGGCAAAAAGATAAAGATGAATCAAAGCAAGTGAAGAATCCTCATAGGCTATCACAAAAAGGGAAATTCCAGCCATATGTCAAATATTGCCAAAGTGGTCATAATAAGAGAAGCAATAAATCAAGTCCCCTTCCTTCCAATTAAGAAGGACTAAAGGTTGTTATTTAATATAACTTTGTAATTTATATGTATTTTAGTAACTACTAATTGATATGTCAATATTGGATAGTCATCTAGGCCTAATGAAGATCTAATAACAAAAGCAATTCTGTCTCAACCACATTCTTTAATTTCTAGCAGACAACCTTCAAAAGTTGGTGGAGTTAGGTTAGTTAGATACTGTTATAAATTATCATATATTTTTATTAATGTATATTATTCTTTTTTATGTATTGGTTAAATGAATAATTTATTGTTTAAGCCTTGTTTGTAATAGTTATCTGCAGCTCTACCTCCATTATAGAGGAGAAAGAGAACATTTTGATCAATTGATCCAAACACATTTCAACTATCATTCTAACCAAGAGAGTTGAGGTGGAAGGGAGTCCCAAGTATCACATCATGACAATTGCAAAAAGTGAGCTTCCAAATGAAGAGTTGTTAGAAATTCAAACCAATAAGCTTCTAATATTTAAATTGGAAGCCAACAAATTGTAAATTACAAATAGTTGTGCATTAGTTTATTGTAGAGAATTTGGTTTGTTATTTCTTACAAAAGTAATAAGAAATCCTATAGAGATTGTAGCAGAGCTCCACGAAATAAAAGTTGGTTTCTTTACCAAAAACAAACAAGATGCTATAAATAAAAACCCAAACCGAATTGAAAATATATGAGCAAACCCCAAAACTTCCTTTCAACGTCAAAATTTAGAAGCATAACATATTATAAGTGCACAAAAAAGGTTATATAGTTAGAAATTTTCAATTTTTAAAATTATAACTAATTTTGAATAATTATAATTATTAGTAATAATTCACCTCAAAGCTTAGAATTTGAACAAGAAATATTAATGATCTTTAATAATAAAACCTCTGATGATTATTCTGACATGGAATTTAATAATGAAGCATTAGGATTAGAAACTAATGGCTCTTTAAATAGTAATGACACAATAGATAATAATCAATTAGAAGGGAAAAACAAATCAATGTACTAACAGAAGATCAAGATACTTTTTAGAAGTCATAAACCATATCCCGGACCCCCACTTTCAAAATAAATGCTTAGTGAAACCATAACAATCATTTGAAACACCTAATTAAAGGAAGACATACTCCTCTACTACAACTTAACAAACATATAGATAAAACCAAGAGAAACAAAAATTCACAGTTAACATTATCTAGTGTAAAATACTCAAACAAAAGCAAAAGGAAGATAGTGAAACAATAAAAATTCACTTCAATAAATAATCAGGGAAGAATGTGATTTAGATCAAGAAATCAAAGAAAAACTTAAGTTTAACAACACTAAAAAAATTACTCGAAGACTTCTTGTTCATACTCAACTAGATTATGTCCCGAAAATATTTAATTAGGATAGCCCAAAGGATTAGTCAAGAATTTCATATTAAGACAATTGTGTTATTTGACACAAGAGCTGATTTGAATTGCATTAAACAAGGAATATTCAAAATGCTAAGAAAGATTCAAAGCTACTAATACTTAAAGTTTGCTAAGGTGAGTTTTCAGTCAAAACCTCCTTTGTGACAGTTAAGGATATACACCATATGGTCATTTTAGGAACACCTTTCATAAAGTTAATAATCCATTAAATAATGAGCTATGAAGTATTTCAACAAAAATCAACAATAAAAAAACTTTTTCTTTCCTTTTATAGAAAAATCCAAAACTAAGCGATCAACTTGATAAAAGCCAATTTAATTTATAAAAACCAATTGAATAGCATAATCGGTTGAAGAAAAATAATTGACATATTTAAAGAAAGATGTAGTGACTAAAAGAATAGAGAAACAAGTATAAGGAAAGAAAATAAAACAAAAAATAAATAATTTGCAAGAAGCCATTGAAAGTAAAATGTGTTTTGATTTACCCAATGCCTTTTTGGAATAGAAAACAACACATTATAGATTTTTCATATGAAAAAGATGTCAACGAAAAATGAAGTCATACAAAAGCCCATCCTATACCAATAAATAAAGATTTATAGCATTTTTTCAAGCAAGAAATCAATGATTTGCTAAAGAAAAAGCTAATCTCTCCCTCTAGGTCTCCTTAAAGTTATGTAGTCTTCTATATAAACAAAAATTTTGAAAATGGAAAGAAGTATGCCCATATTAGTGATCAATTGCAGGCCTCTTAACAAAGCCTTAAAGTGGATTTGGTATATTCATTCCTAAAAAAAATATTTACGTCAAAAACTTTACAATTCTCAATTATTTTTAAATTTTGATATGAAATCGAAAGTTTAGATAGGCCCAAAAGATAGGTATAAAACCACTTTTGTTGTTCTAGTTGGGCAATATGAGTGGAATGTGATGCCTTTGGATTCAAGAATGCCCCTTCTGAATTCCAAAGGATAATGAATGAGATATTTTCCATATACTTTGAATTTTTCATTGTTTACATAGACAATGTCTTAATTTTTCCCTTAACACTAGAGCTACATTTGAAACACATCAAAACCTTCATCCATGTCATTAAGAAGAATAGGTTAGTAATGTAAAAAACAAAACTTAGCCTTTTCAAACTAAGGTTAGTTTTTTGGGATCCTATATCCATAATGGAATAATCACACCAATTGAGAGGATCTTAGAATTTAGAAACAAATTCCCCAATGAAATACTTGATAGAAAACAATGGCAAAGTTTTTTAGGTAGCCTAAACTATATTATTGATTTTTATCCTAACCTAAATAAGCTTTGTAGACCTCTTCGTGATAGATTGAGAAAATTTCCAAAACCTTAGATGGAAGAACACACTATTTTAGTAAAGTAAATCAAAGATATAATGAGAGGCATCCCTATCTTACATATAGCTTACCCCAATGTGTTTATAACTATAAAAATGGACGCTTTTGATTAGGGATATGGAAGTATCTTAAAATAAAAGTTTAATGACAAAGAGAAAATTATACAATACACTTCAGGACATTGGAACCTATGCAAAGTACTTATTCAATGATTAAGAAAGAAAATTTATCTAATGTTTTATGCATTTCGAAGTTTCAAGTTGACTTATCGAATTAATAATTTCTTCTTCGTATTGATTGCAAATCTAACAAAAAAATTTATTGAAAGATTTTTAAAACATTACCTTAAAAAAATTTCAAATGGTAAACGATTTTGAGCATTTGTATTTTAATACTGAATTTATTAAAGGTGAAGCAAATTCTAACCCTAATTTCCTAACTAGAGAATCCTTGTAATATAGAAAATGATACTAAAACTACTCCTTCACCAAAGCCAACAAGAGCTTTAAAAACCAACATAACCCATCTCCTTCAAATCCCACAATTAAACGCCTAGCCCGAAAAGAAACATTAGAAGAGGGAAAAGGAAAAGACAGTTCCTTTTCTGCTTCAAGCTCAAGGTGAGGCCTCAACATCCTCATCATTTATCATGTTAGCTTCTGGGGAGCTACTAGTTTTAACCTTAGCTTGGCTCTAATTTTGAATGGTGTTTAAAGTTTAAGATGTTAAAGACTTAGGATAATCAAAAACAATATTTTCATTAGTCCTATTCAATTGTCTTTTTATGGCATTGAGGAATTCTTACTTAAACTTATTTGAGTTACTACTGGACACTTTGTAAGGCTTAAATATTGGGTTCTTTATTGCATCTTTCTTTGTTATCATAGTGTGGTTTTCCAGAGTTTTCTTGATCTTAGATAGCTGTCCTCCCATCGTATGAAAATAAGTGTTAGTGTTTTGGCATATAATGCTTTTTATAATATCTTTTGGGTTCACATTTTCACTTTCCTTTTTTATTTTCAAAGAGGACGCTATGACTACGTTTTGTTTGTAAGGAATCCTATTTTCACAAAAGAGGGTTTTCTAATTGCAATTTTTCTCTTATTGTAGTTTTCCACACCTTATTTTGTTGTTGATGATGGATCTAAAAAGATATTATATGTTATATTCATTGTATGTTTATTGACTAACTCATAATATCTTTCCTGAATTTGCTTCCTTTGCTTTAAAAAGTTGTTAAAAAATCATTACCTTTTTTCTTTATTTTCTAAAGAATAGAAATCATCATGCAAATATTTTTTTTAGCCTCGAATTCTTTCTCTAATACATATAACTCAGTATTCACATTCTTTGTTATTTGCGAAAAAGTTAGAGACGTAGGGGCAGATTGTTACTTATTGTTGTTTTATAAATGAGTTGAGGAATAGTTTTGTTGTAATCTACACCTTGAAGGATTGAAGATGGGATATTAGATGTTGAGTGCTTAGGTAAGTCTTTATTAGGAATGTTAATCACAGAAAGGATCCTAGAGACTCTTCATAGGTCAATAGTTGACTGTAAGATATTGTTATCAATTCTAGAGCTCACTAATTTTCTACTAAAGGACAATTTCACCTTGTCATCTTTATATTGCTTTATTTCTTTACTTTTTATGTTTGGGCTCAAAGTTAAATTCGTTGCACCTTTAAGTATCCATTCCTTAGGTAAATTAATCAAATCTATTTACGAAAACAAGTTTTCACCTTTTCGGCTATGGATTAGGGCTTTAAAGGCTAATGCAATGTTCATTGCTTTATAATGGATTTTGTAAATCAAAGCTACAAGGATTGGACCTGTGTTATTTTTGTAATTCTGGGTTTTGATTTGCAATACTAAAGAATTTAAGATGTTTCTATCCGTAAGGTAAATTGTTAGGTTTTGATAATAGTAAAATGACACAGGGTATGGGCAAAGACCAAACTCTTTCAAACTTAACATTGAATCCTAAAAGTCGTAAAACCTATCATCCCTTAATACCATCAAAATGGATGTGTTCAACCCTTCATTGGTAAGGGGCTTTACTCCTGCTTACATTAATCCTAAGTGGATGTACATCAAGTGTTTATATTTGCGATTGTTCATTGAGCTTTTGTTACTAGGTGAATAGTTTTAAAGGATTTGAAAGAAGGATGCTATGTTCTTCGGTTTTAATGATATAATCCATTTTTGGAAAGAGTTTGAATTTTGTTTGTTGATAAATTTGGTCTTCTAAAAATTTAGGTTTTTTTTTCAATTATAAATAAACTTCTTAAAGTTTTCAATTATTATTTCATCATTGTTTACAATCCTTTAATTGGTTCTAAAGGTAGATATACTGGAGATAGACTCTAGAGCTTATAAAAATTCCATTTCTCTAAGAATGTTACTTTTCTCGATTATAAGTAGGTTAATTCAATAGGCTTGCAAGCTACTGCTTAGTTCAAACTATCAGGACCATCTACCCTCAATGGAAAGAAACTAATCAAATCAAATTAATATATTCAATATTAGATCCTTACCCTCTTTAGAATGACTTGGCTATGATACCAAGAAGGAAAAAAAGAGGAAGCTAATGGAAGGCTTTGATTGGGGATTTCAAATGATTTTATAGTTCCACTAAGTATTATTTTTACAACTAATGGTCTTGGATATGGTTTACTATTCTCATCTAAAATTTTCTCACCTTCTTCATTGACTCTAACAACTTTAAGCATATCAGGTCTTTGAGATTTGGTCAAGTGTTAATCCCACCAACCTTTCTGTTGTCTAAAAAATCCGACTATTAATAACTCAGATGTGGTATTGTTAGATGTTCCTAATATGGTTCTATAAGCATTAGTGGCCATTGTCATTTGTTGGAGCTTTTTGAAAATGTTGTACTCAGACATTCCATTTATATTATACTCATATAGTGAAGAAGCATTGTACCTAGTCTATTGTAAGACATTAGGTTTTTCATCAATATCTATGTCTGGGGCAATAGGTTTGGACTAGTGTGGCTTTGTAACTTCTTTTCTTAGTCGTTTTGCTTTATTGATCAAATGGAGTTTGCTTACTATAGGAGAAGGAAGGTAAAGGATTTAGACTCAGTATTGTTGTTTTGCTCGGCCATGTTCACTTCTTGGGAACTATTAGTTTTGTCCCTAGCTTAGTTCCTAAAGGTGTTCAAAGTTTATGATGTTGAAGAATTTGGAAAATCAAAGACAATATTTTCATTAATCATATTAAACTGACTTTGTATGGCATTGAGGAATTCTTCATTATTTTTCTTCTTAAACTGATTTGAGTTGCTACTGACACATTATAAGGCTTGAAGATTGGGGATTTATCACACCTTCTTTTTTATCATAGTGGGGTTTTCTATATTTTTCTCTACCCTAGATAGTTATCCTCCTATTGTATGCAAATAGCTATTGGTGTGATTGTTTTGACACATAATCATTTATGTTCACATTTTCACTTTTATATCTATTTTTAAAGGGATGCTATAACTATGCTTTGTTTGTAGGAATCCTAATTTCACTAAAAGGAGGGTTTCTGACTATAATTCCTCTTCAGTTGCAGATTCCCACACCTTTATTTTGTTTATGTTGTTGATGGCTCTAAAAGGATATTATATGTTGTTTTTATAAGCATATGTCTCTAACTAGTCAAAGAACAAGATATGCACTATATGTTTATTGATGCACTCATATTATCTTTCCTAAATTTGTTTCCTTTGCTTTAAAAAGTTGTTAAAAAAACCATAATCTCTTGTCTTTCTCTTATAAAGAATAAAAATCATCATGTAAATTTTTTTGTTAACATCAAATTCTTTCTCTAACTTATATAACTCATTGTTCACATTCTCTATTATTGACAAAAAAATTGGAGATACTAGGGGAGATTATTGGTCACTATTTTTGTAAACAGGTTAAGGAATAGTTTTGTTGCAATCTACACCTTGAAGGCTTGAAGATGGGATATCAAATGTTGAGTGCCTAAACAAGTCTTTACTAGGAATGTTAATTACAGAAGGGATTCTAGAGACTCTTCCTAAGTTAATAGTTGGCTCTGAGACACTATCATCAAATCAAGAACTCATTGATTTTTTGCTAAAGGACAATTTCACCTTACCGCCTTTGTATTGCTTTATTTGTTTAATCTTTGTGTTTATGCTCAAAGGTACAAATGGACCTGAATCTATGGCAACTTTAAGTATCCATTCCTTGGGTAGGCTAATTTCTTTTTACTTAATGGACTCTACTACAGTATTGGAATTTGTTAATTCTATTTACAAAAAAATGGTTTCAACCTTTTTATCTATGGATTGGAGCTTTAGAGGAAAATGCAATATTTATCACTTTGTAATGGCCTTTGTAAATCAAAGCTATAGGAATTGATCTCATGTTCATCTTGTAATTGTGGATGTTGGTTTGCAATATTAAAGAATCTAAGATGTTTTTATCATTGTTAAGTTTGGATAACAATCAAATGATATAGGGCCTAGGCAAAGATTAGACCCTATCAAGCTTAATAATGAATCCCAAAAGTCGTAGAACCTGGCATCTCTAAATACCATCAAACTAGATGTGTACTTGCACTAATCCTATATAGATATACTTGAAGTTTTTCTCTTTTTGTTTGTTCACTGAGTTTTGGGTTGTTAAATGAATGGTTTTAATCAATGTTATGAATACCGTACCGAGCTCGGTACCAGATTGAGCTCTGGAACGGAACTGTACCGATACCGATCGATACCGGGTATCATTTCGGGATATTTTTTAAATTTATAAAATAGTCCCTAAACTTTTTAAAAATTACAAAATAGTCCATATTGATATATT
>JAOTAX010000196.1:7720589-7775365 GCA_025629825.1 Erythroxylum guanchezii | reverse complement strand
ATAAATTAATAAAATATTCATTTATCAATAAATTAATAACCCCGTATAAGATAATAATTTTTCAGGTCCCAAAAATATTCATTTATAGAGGTTTTACTGTACAACTAATATTACTTTTGTTAAGTTAGTCGGTTGATTGTAGTTTAGCAACATAATTATTTCAGGGTGTTCTTTATTTTATACATATTAGATGTATATGATAAAGTACATAAGATAAATATACATTGTAAATACAATTACAATGATGTCATAATTATGATATTCATATTACATTTATTTTTTATCCCTAAATTGTTCACAGTCATTATTCTATCAAAATTGAACATTATTTCATGCCCTATTTCTAATTAGAATATTATATGATAAAAGCATTGAATTATACAGAAAAATTATGCAAGAAAAAGTTAGTCAAAACTACTTTGATATTCTTAAATATTCAGACGGTCATGATATGCTGATATACATCCGTCTTGATCCATATATATATATATAATGGAAAAATAAAGCTAAATTAAAGAGATCAATTTATCTAATTATAAATATAATTTATTCATTGCCAACATATTTAGGAACTTAATGTCAAACACATAAAACTAGTTGAAAAGAAAAAAAATGTTTTGATCGAGTTAGACTTGATTGCAAAATTTAAAAAATTTTATGATTAAATATGAAATATTTAATAAATGGACCAATATAAGATATTTGATCTTATTTGAGAATAATTGATATTTAATTATGATTAATTATAATTCTAATTAAAGAGCCTAAGTTTATTTATAATAAGTTTTGAATATTTTAGTAATTTAATTGAAATTAGAAGGAACTAACACTTATTGTCTAACTTTTACTCTCTCTACAACGGTTGTACAATTCTCTCAAGTTATTATGTAAATATCGTTAGAGTTTGAACGCTTATGTAACTATAGTGATTAAAATGATTCGAGAGAAATGATTATAAAATGATCAATATTCATAATAAAGTGCAAATTATGATTTATACTTTATCATGTTGCTAATTATATTATAGGATTTAAAGTGATATTAACTTTCAAGAGATCATATGAAAAAAGTTTCGTATTTATTCCTTTATGCTTGAGATCAGATCTTACCTTGAATTTTCAAAAATCAATATTATTCTAAATTGCGAAAAATACAAAAATGCGAGAAAAAAACAATAACTAAAATATCAAATTGTTGATGATAGGTGTTTTTAATTTTCAAAGATAACAATCCTAATGAATTAAATTTTTTCATTCATATTTATATTTTATCTTATTAAATTTAGTTTATTTTATTTAATTTTATAAATTTGTTAAATATTACTCTTTTAAGCATCTCCGATAAACGAATCAGGTTTCAAGTGTTAACAAAAATTTAATAATAACACTAAATGTAAGGCCCCAAAATATATCCTAGTTGAAATAATACATGTTTATGAAAGTACATGTGTGATAGGAGTTAGAATTTTGCTATGATTAGAATATAAAAGATTTATGACTTGAACTTTTGATCAAGTGGATTATAGTGAGTAAATTGGAATTAATTGATACCATTAGAGAATTGAGGTATTTAAATGTACATGTAGATTAGGAAAATTTTCAAGTGGAAAGATAAATTGGTATATGAAAATTGCAATGTTTAAGCCTATGAGTTAGTGACATTTGACATAGTTGATACGTTGACAAATGGCATAGTTAATCAGTTGCCAAGTGGACAAATAGAAGTGTTGCAATTGGCAACATAAATGGAGGGCAAATGGGAGTCATGCATTGGAGATATATGTGGCAATACATAATGAAGACACCTAGTAGCTTAGGTGTCAAGCCTTTACAAGACTTCAGTAGCCTTCATTTGACTCTCTTCTCTCCACCGATTCCTTGCTCTGCCTTTTTACATTGATTTTTTTGTACTATCACGTTAAACTCCTTACCATATGTTACATGAAGAAGCTCTCTCATATGAATTTCTAGGCTGATGTGCTTTGGGTGTTAAAAGCATATTACATCTATCTTGACTTTGGAAGCGTATTAGTTGCTTGGAAGGTGCTGTAATAATTGGATTCTTGGAGATGAATTTGAAGTTTAATAAAGTAAGGGAATTATAAACTTAGTATCCTGTGATAACATGTGTTGTTTGTTTGATGTTGATATGGATCAACTGTGTACTGAAATGGGAAAGAATTAAGGTTTGATACATGCTGGAAACTGGTTCGGATGAGTAGTTCTACTGGACAGGTTTCGGTAGTTTAATCATATCTTGCCCTGTAGGTATCCAAATTGGATGAATTTAAATTCGGATTAAACTAAAAACATATTTCTACAACTTTCTTGAAGAAGTCTAATGTTAATTCTGTCTCTAAGATTTTCAAAATTTGGCATGAAATTGAGTATTGACTTAGGTTGTAGTACTACTAGGGACAGAAATCATGTCCTGTGGTTATTAAATAAACTGTACTGATATAGGCCGAATTAAACTAAGGTGTCTTCACCAAAGTTGTAGCTTATTCTCTTAGCTTTAAATTGGTATAAAATTTGTAAATTTTTAGATATTGGAATTGAGAGATATGGGTTGTACAACTCGAATGTATGATCATGCTCTAGCCAAAATTTCAAATGTATATAGTCTGTGGTATTTTGAGCATAACTCATAGAATAATGAACCAAATTGAATGATCTTGGTATCAATAGAGACTTAAAACATAGAGGATCATTTTTTTAGAAGAATACTTTGCTCAGAAGCCTCAGTTTCTATGTCAAAATAGCCATCCGAATTGATTGGATGAAAGTGAGGGAGTTTGTTGGAATGTTATGAACTGGGGGCTTTTTTTTTTGGTTGAACATGCTTCGGTATTTTGATTATTTCTTGAAATTTTGGATCTCCAAATAGGTTGGTTCTTGATTCAGATTAAACTAGAGAGATAAGGACACAAATTTCCTAAAGTGATAAAATTACAGTTCTAGTTTTAAGAATTTCGAAATCTGATTTTAAGTTGAGTTAAGAATTCTGTCGTAGCTTAAAAACAGTCCGAACTCTTTTGAGTATAACTTTCAGTATATAGAACCAAATTGTATGATTTAGTGTCATTAGAAACCTAAGACAAAGATGAACAATTGTCTAGAAGAAATTTTTACTTAAATACTCCATTTTCTTGATCTAAATGATCATGAAAAGTAGACCTGAAAGTCTAATTTGAAAACAAAGCTGGACTATGTCATTGAACATGCATGTTGTATGATACATTCATGCTAATGCTGATTTAGTTACATGAAAAATATGGTAATATGAACTTATGTTTGATTGTATATAGAAGGGCAAGTAGAGCAGTCACTTCCAGATATTGCCGGAACTTCAAGGCAATAAGCAAAAGGGAACGATTGTGAGTAATCTTAGATGGTCATACCTTACTTTGTTCCGTTTGTTGAAATTGATTTATACTGATTGTGTTCTGAATTCTAGACAATGATTGTCCGAGGTGTTTGATGTATGATTATATCATTGGAAGTGCTACTTGTATGTGAATATAATTGACTACTTACTTTGCACATAAAATGTTTGAAATGACTTTGTTTTGCTTTAAAACTATTGAGTCCTAGTTGTAGGTAAATAGGCATGCCTAGAAGGGTTTGCAGTTGCTTCTGTGACACTTCAGTGTCTTCTGTTATTGACACTTTGGTGTCTTCTATTATTGACACTTCAATCTCTTCTGTTAGTGATACTTCGGTGTCGAGACTTCGGTCTCTTCTGTATAAGCTCCGTTACTTGCTTCTGTAAATAGATTTAGCAGTTATCTGATTTTGTACTCTAATATCTGTTTGATTTTGACATAAACTAAATTATGTTCTGATTCTGAAGGGTTTATACCCTCTTGTGTTATGCAGTTCTATTATTTATAAAAATTTGTTCTAAAATACATTCTGTCTGACTTACTGTTAAAGAAATCTTTGAATGCATGTTGATGTTGTTACATGATTCAGTGTGACGAGTTGTAAGTTTATGTATAGATTAGTTATTACTCACTAAGCTATATGCTTAGCACGGTGGATTTGCCTCGTGTAGGTTCAGAGAGAAGGACGAAGGAACCGAAACAAGTCAACCGCAATGGGCAAAGGAGTCTGAAATTTGTTTTGTTTAAAATGTATTTTGAGGTTGTTTTTAGACCTGTATATGATGTATATGACTCCTGAATTTTTATTTGAAGGGTCGTAATAACCTTAATTCAGGTTGATTTCTGACATTACGATATGTAAAATATGTTTGTTTGAGGTTCTGAAAATGTGTGTATAAAGTGTTTTATATGTCTGGAATTGCTTATTTTGAACGCTATACTTTCGCGAAATGTTTCGTATTCAGTATGTTATGTTCTGTTTTGTGTGGTGCTCAAAGGCTAGAATTTTCAAACAAACAAAATTCTGTGTGCCCAAAAGTTGTAAGTTGTGGTAAACTCGTTTCTAACTTCCAATCTGAATAAAAACTGTGAAGAAATACATATATTGGTTGGAGCATCGACGTGGACATTTTATATAAATGTGTGATTACGATTTAATTAAATAGGGTAAGAAATAGTTAATCAGAGAATCTCATTTAGCGTATATTACTCTGCTCTTGATTTGGTTAAAAAAACAAAAGAGAACAGGAAAATCATAAGAATTAGTTGCCTAAAAATCGCCATTTACAAAATATCATATTCAAAATCACTTTTTCAACTTTTTGACAAAGCCTTAATGTTTGAAAGCATCAATGAGGTAATTCAATACTATGATTATCTTTTCTATTATTTTTACAATATTCACATAGAAAAATCTCAAACAATAAACACAGTTCATAATTAAAAGTGAGTGATTACAAACTTTATAGTAACTTTAGAGTTTTACCAAAATTATAATTTTTATATAGATTAAATTGCAGTATGAATATAAAATCGTTATCTTATTTAAATTCTATCAATTAAATTAGTATAAAAATTATCGCTCACAAATTATGTATTATAAATAAATTTACAAAATCTTAAATTTATTTTCTTTATATGATATCTAATTGAATGTTAAAATACAATTTAATGACTTATTTCATAGATTCATAATGATGTCAAGAAAAAGAAAAACTTTGATATTGTCAATAGTTTCTCTAAAATACTTTCCTTCTTTATTGTTTTTCATAGAACATAAATTTCACTGTCACTTTAAAGGCCTAAAAGATCAAAATGATTCCGAGTCATTATGTTAGTGTTTTAGTCTTAAATGCGTACTTATTAGAATCATGAAAAAGGATTCTAATAAGTATGTACTTAATACTTCTTTGAGAAAAGAGGTTGCTATGATTCAGATACGTCTTACTGCAATATGTGCTTACTTTATAAAGGTTTTATCAACACCCAGTTATTGAGGTACCAACTGAAAATAAATTCAACTTTATGAAATAAAATAATTTATTTAATATAAAACAGTTGACCAAAAATCATCCTTTTGTTGTTAAAAAATAGATTAAAAAAAGTAAAAACTATCGATGCTTCATAAATTTTAATCATTAAATAGAGCTTCATCAAATAATTAAGAAAGAAAAAGATCGCTCAACCATTCAACTTACTAAGTAATACCCATAATACCACTCTAGACAAAACAAAACCTGTGTCATCAGAAAAGTTGGAAATAAGTTTCAATGGAGTTCATTTCAACATAATAATTGCAAGAGAAGATATTCTAAGATTACAATGATGAAACAGTCAATGCCAGTCCCAAGATTTTACACAAGATTCTGCTTATAGTAATTACCAGAAGCTGAAAAAAATTTGCAAAAACCTAGTAAGATACCAGATTTCATCAAGGAAGCTACATTACTGCTCCTGCAACAATATTAAAGTTTCAATACCAACAGAACATCAGCATTGGAGCGTTGATCATGGTAGTGAAACGGGCAAACCCACTCAGGAAAGGGACGGCGACATGCTTGTCATGCTCCACTTCTGCCAATCCCAGGATCAAGTGTTCGGCAGTACTGCCATCACTGTTTTGACTTCATAACAAGGACAGACCCCTTTCCATGTCCATATAGTGTTCATAGACCTTGTACTATGTTCTACATTAAAAGTTACCAATGTACACGGCATTACAGAAATATGAATTACCTAAACCAATTTATCAAATAGGACATTCTGACAACCACAAGTCTATTTTATGAGGATAAAAATCAACACAATGCCACTGCTGCAAAATCATCTCAAAGGGTTGTACCAAACAATGCACCCTATTAGTTAGAACCATCACCAATTTGGAAATTGAATTCAATCAGGAACTTACCTGAGGAGACTTGATACTGTAACTGAATAAGTTTTGATGTACATGCATATTTTTGCATGATACAACCCATTAACTATTAACTTTATTTCCAATCTAGTTTGTGAGGAAAGCTTCATACATCATTCAGCCGGAAACAATAATGAGAAGATCGTACAACAATTATGAAAAATGGAAGGATCAAAATCTATTGAAAGAAAAAGGACTTATCAAGGATTCTTCAAGTTCTCGAAATCCTCTGTAAACAGCCTCCGTTTTGTTCTGGGGTAATGGCAACCTCCTAACCTCTGTCATAAACCTGCAATCAAATTTTCACAATGTGAATGAAAAGAATGCAGCACAATCAGCCATTCATGCAAAGCACTATGTTCGATCAATGTGGAGAAAACAATGTAAACTAGCGCAACTAAATAAGGCAAACCAATAACGGATAACATTAGTGCTAAATTCTAACTCATTAGGTTTAGAAGATTCCAAAATTTGAGAAAAGCATAATATCCGTTCCACAAGTTAACATAAAAGTGAGCAAACATTCCCCGTTTTTGGATTGCTCAAACAGAATGAAGACACTTGAAACCACTTAAGATTTAGCCCAAGTGATATAGATATCCAAGGCTCAGACCTGACAGGTGCCAAGGGGAGCGATATTCTTGGCCCAAAAATGGGCCCATCTAAACAGAACAAAGTTTAAAGGCGATTGAAAAGGCTGTAGCCACCAAGTACTGAATTGAGATACAAATAGAGAACTGTCAGATCTCAGAGCTTAACCCAGTAACCACATAATAATTGATATAAAGCTTCCAAACTAAGCACAACAAACCTATCAGGAAATATCTATTTTACATATGCTATCCAAAATCACATTTAAACCCCCCCAAGGCTTAAATGCCATGGAAGTTTCAACCAAATTGCTCAAGAGATGCTTGGAGAGTTGAATAACCCAAAAGAAAACATATCAAATCTCTACATTATGGGCCCTTATGTTGGCATCCCAAGAAAATCCTAACAACCACTTTCAGAACTATTTCAATCCAACATCAAACAATCAGATAGGTAGTCAATACTTGTAAGCTAAAAAGTTGTTGCAACAATTGAAAGCATCCAAATTTTCAGCCACAACCAATCAACCTACTCTCCCATATTAATTCAATTGCATCAATTGAATTCATGGACAATTTCGAAAACCTTAACGTAGATGCAATGCAAACATGACACCACGGATTGGAATTGCATGAAAGACCAATTAACTGAAAAGACAAACTGACCTGTTTGCAGCACTTGAGATCTTATCGCAAATCCCTTGATTAATGATTGTCCTCTGCTCCAGTGAGAATGCTCCCCCTAATATTAAAGAAGCGCCAGTAGCACTTGTACCCATCCTTTCAGCAGATACAGACATAGCCCACTCACGGAGCACCAATAACACAGACTGAAGAAGGCGTAACCGAAGGTTGGGAGATGGCAAAATAGCTCCATTGGATAACAACTGATCATAAGCGTTCAATACTGGTTCAGCTGCACCCTTGCAAGCAGCAATGAGAGCTCTTGCTACATCTTCGTCACCAACCATTTCAATCCGTGATTCAGCTCTCTCCTAAAAAATGAAAGCATTAATATACAAATCTTAGGCATGAAACGAAAAATAGAAGGGCAACAATAATTCTGTCACAAAAAGATTCATGGAAGGTCTTTAACAGAAAAAAAAAACTACCACAAAGACATTGTGGTACAAAGACTTAAGACCAGAGAAAAAGAACATGGAAGGAAGCTGAGATTCACCAAAGTGGCCTTCTCAAGATGAAGGCAGAGAGTCTCCAATGGTAAAACAGCTCCATCACCAGGATATAGGCTAGAACCAATCCTTTTAAGTACTGAACAAGCTTCAGCAATGCCACCCCTTGAAAGAGCTTGATCAATCAGTCTAGCCCAGGTTTCTCTCACAATGCTGCTATCAGCATCACCCGAATAATTTGCAAAGTAAAGCATTTCGAGACATATCTGAAGGGAGAAAAACAAAAGGTTACAGAAAAACTCAACCATAAAATAAAAAGAATTATATAGACATGTCAGCAACACCTGCACCAACATATAAGGGCAGACACCAATCCACTTAAAGCAAATGCGTCCTTTCAACATAAATTTAAACTTGCAAAAATTGGAATTGTCTAGAACGGGCACCTTAACTTAATAATGCAACTGCTATTTATTGTTATAATTGAAGTGCATTTTGTCATATCCCATCAATACCTTTTTTAAGTTTTTCCTAAATAAACAAAAAATATTTCAAGAAAAAGAAAACAATAGGGCTAGGTAGTTATTGTTCGAGGTATAACGATTTTTATAGGGAAAGTCAATAATAGATCAATAAGATTAAGAACTCATGCAATAAAACTTTTTGTCACCACTACCTTATTTGTCGTTGCTTCTTCTCCTCCTCCTACTCATACAAGGTTTTTACTAAATAAGGCTTATCTATCCGGAAACAAATTCTAATGAGATTTTAATTAAGCTTATATTCTAACAACTTACAAGTTGCTGAAGATGTAAAATCTCTAACACAAAAAATCAAGGTGTTTCACATCACATGTAAAAATAAGCAACAAAGATACCGGAAAAAGATAATATCATGATTAATTATTCTCATAGAAATGGAAGGGCAGTTAAATAGCACTGGAAAAAGTAACAGGTGGTAAATTATCTTTTTATTATTCCTATAATACCTCTGATGGCTCACACAATAAAGATATTGGTTCTAGTATTAACTTAGAAAGCAAACATCTTTGAAGCAACTAACCATAATGCCTTGAACCAATAAGGTCAATATGAGTAAATACTTCAACAGCACATGGTGTTCAACTAAACAATTTCAATCCACTGTCCAATTATTTAAACATGCAAAAAACAGAAGGATTAGGAACAGAAATTACCTCCCAAAGTTCAAATGGTACTGCATATTCATTGTACAATTGAGTTATACTTTTCAGATCCAATGACAGCTCTTTGGCCTTTTCTCGTGCAATTTTTGTATATTCTGTATCACACTCCTGATCAGTGCCTCTTTCATTCTGGTTAGCCTCAGGCATGTCAGAAGAAGATTCTAATCTAGAAGCAATAGATTCCAGTTCTTCTTTTATTTTAATCTGAAAACGAAGCACTGCAAGCTTTCCTTCAAGCAAATCTAGCAACCCACTGTCGAAAGCCCCCATTGTAGAACCTACCAAACCACCACTATCACCTGCATTCTTGGCCTGAACAACTGCATTACTTAGGTATTGGCGCCTGATTTGTTAACGAAAAGGTAATATCAGAATGACCCACATCCAAGAAATGTAAGAAATTTTAAAATAGCATGAAATAAGCACACATCCAATGCAGGGCTTGGTTTCTTTATAATTTCTACATCCAATGCGAAAACAAATGTAGATTGATGATTTTTTTCAGTAGCATTGCACTCATTGGCCTACAAGACTATAAATCTATCATAGTAACTAGAGAACTAACATGAACTATTTTTGAATATGAATTGGACATTAAAATCTTCCTTCTTGAACTAATCTTAGAGAAAAGGTAAAAGCACTGTTATTATGATTAATCAGGAAAATCAGAACTTTCGACAATTTTGGTACAGTAAAGAAAAGACTGGTTAAGATCATGCATCAATACCATATCAAGTAAATTCTAGAGCTAAACAGAAGATAAGAACCAAATTATATCAATATAAGCAACAGTAGAAAGAGAGATCTGTTAACCTCTGCTCAAGGCTTGGAGCATCTCCCATGTCAGTTGAGCGTCTTTCAGCTAGTCTTAGCAAAGCATGAGCTGCAAGCACATGCTGCCTCTTTAAAACATAATACCGCGCCAAAAGATCAAAATATTTGGCTTGAATAGAAGACATTAGTGCTCCCGAATGGCCAATTGGAGATGTTGCAGATATCACAGCAGAAATTGCTCGAACCTGTGAGAGACCAAATAAAAATTTCAGCTGGTACTAACTAATTCAAACTTAGTTTTCTGACTTTTACGTTCCAAATGTATACCTAATGCCTTGTATGGATTTTTATTACTTTTATATAATCAAACAGCAGAACATCAAAATGTATTACCTCTTGTGGGGGTTCACGACCAGCACTTTGCAGAAAAGGCACTAAATCGGAGCCTCCAAATTCTAACAGCTCATCTTCAAGGCCTAAATCGATCATAGTCCTGTACAGGTACTCACGAAATGCTCTGTCAGATGATTGGACACCAAGTTGAACAATCTGGGAAATATATTTCTTTCGAGAAGCCTGATCAAGCAAAGGCCTCGTGGAAACAGGCCTCAGTGGAGACCCAAATTCCTTCTGGGAAGCATCAACTTTCAAAGAGCGTAAAGCACTGGTAATTATCTCATAGCACTGTATGCGACAAGCAAGTGCATGTTCTCTAGTTGCCGCATCAATTTGGTCATTAAAAGCATCACCTGCCGGGTCAAGTGCCTGTGCCTTCTGCAAGGGTAACCGTACCACAGCTTCGTAGAATCTACAAAGTCACATTTACATTTAAGCAACAACAATACAAGTTTTACATTTTTGCCTCTGTCATGAAACGATGAACTCACCTTAAGTCCTCAAATCGCTTGCAAACAGTTCTTAAATCTGCAGACTCTGGAATTTTGCTCAAGAAATTGAAGGCCTCTCTAGCAAGATTCTCCTTCTCCACAGGGTCAGAAGTTATAGCAGCTCTTTCAAGACATTCCACAGCTAAGAAGAACTTGTAGTCAGACTCCTTAAAGTAGCTGGGACAACCCTCACGTAATCTCCCACTAATATCATTTACTGTTCCCCTGCCATCAGGACCAGTATAATACTGGAGCAAAGGATCAGTATCAATTCAGGAAAATGTTTGAATACAGAATAGCAGTACCAAATGTGAAAGACTTAAGGTCCTAGGAAGCAATATATATAATCCTATCATTTGTACCTCCATGAGTGCAGATATTAGCATTGTAGCAAGACGGTCACCCTCCTCAGAACAAACAAGCTCGTGGAATGTCAAGTGAACAAGAGCTTGCCTCAGACTAGCATCAAACTGCTGAATCAAGCGTGTAACATGGTGCTGAGAGAGTAGCTGAAGCAGAAACAAAGCCTCACCAGATCTCATAAGCAACTGTCTGACACACTCCATTGCCCTCACCTGTAAACCGATAAACATTAAGCTAGGACATAAAATATAAAGATTAGCCAGTTATAATTAAGCACCCACCTCCATGGCAGCCAACTCAGCAGGACTATAAGGTAACCGCTGCCTTTTATTTGATGTACCACTACCATTAGACTCAACGTTCCGTGAATAAGCACCAAATAAGTTTCTTACCATACTCCTGTCACCAGTACCAAAGTCAGAACCAGCTGCATATAATATGGAACCAGTCAAATCTCCCAAACCAGCAACACAGCCATAAAGACCTCTTCTCTGGTTCCTTCTTGACCTTAAAAACTTCTCTAAAGAGCGAATTTTGCTCTCAAGAACTTGCATAGCTCCAACAGATAGTCTACAGACAACTATTCCATCCGGAGATGTAGCATCAGATGGACCCAAACTGCCTTTTGTCATAAAGATGGGGAGTTCCCAGAGTGGAAAAAGCAACCTTGTTGTGCATAAACAGAGACCTTCATGTGCACCTGAAAATACAGGCTCAGCCTCTTGCACAACTTGTCCCATGCTAAAACCCCCAGCTGCTGATCTAGTACTTGCCAATGCACTACTACCCTCAAGTTGGGGCATTCCAACAATTCTTGGGTCTTCATATGCTTCAGCTGCCTTCTCAGCCACAACATTGCTTATAAGATTTTCATAATGTACTATCCTTGCAGCAAGCATTAAACACATTGCAGCTGCCTCACCAGCCCCAAATCGGTTGAAAAAATCTTCCAAGATTGATCTAGGTGAATTGGACTCAAACAACTTCCTGAGAATGTCAACAGGTCTATTGAAAACAACTTCCATCATTCCCATGGTACTGAAAACAACAATTCTTCGCCTTGGCAAAATATGTTGGGTTGAGAGTTCAGCTCTTGCCCAAAGTTTACCTGATGCCTTCTCACAGGATTCCCTTGAGTTTTCAAATCCAAAAAAAAGTCCCGAGTATAGTGACTGTATAGTGGCAGCTGTATCCGGTAAGGGCAAAACATCTGCCACAAAAAGCATTCGACCTTCAATAGGTAGGGAAGAGACAATTTCTCGCAAAGCTCGAGAACTCCTTGTGCTTGTTCCCATGCTACCTGCTGGTTGGGAGCTCGAGTCCTTGCTCACAATTACAAGAGAAGACATGCTTGGCGGTGATGAATCAGAAAGGACAAGAGTTCCGGTAGAGTAATATGCTGTTTCAACCTTTAGTGTGGGATCTTCATTTGGGGTTCTATTAGCAATAGATACAGCTCCAAATGTAAGTCCACCACTAACTCCTAAAGGAGGAGAAGGTCTAGTTGTAACAACTTTTAAACAATTTGCCTTCTGAGAACTAGTGTCAAACCCCGCCAAACCTCCAATGGCACCATTACTGCCACTAGATGGAGAAGTGGAAAAGTACATCCTTCTGCCATCTGATAAAACAGCAACAAGATGCAACCATTTGGATTCCAGAGTAGATAAAGGCGTGATGCAGACGACAGATGGTTTTGTTTGTCTATTTGGCGTTCTTGGTCCTGTCAAATATCTGCTTGCATAATGCACATCTCTGTGACTAAACAAATTTCTCTCTTCAGCAACCTTCTTCAATGGACCATCTCCATTTGGCCCTAAAAGAAATGCCTGAAGTTTCATCTCCTCAGTTCGTGCATACAAAATCTGTCTTTCATTGTCAACAACCATTTCCACAACAGGGTCAACAGCTCCAAACTTGAATACATTAGGTACCACCCACCTAAGACCAAAAGAAGTTCTTAGTTCTGACCTATAGCATATTAAATGTAAATAATAATTGAACTTTATATTGATTTAAAGAAACCCAAAAGTAGGTACTCAATTTAAGTGTAAACCATTGAAATAACCACTTAGTTCTTAAAATGTTATCAGGTAGGATCTGTCCTTGGTTAAAAGTCAATTGTTGTTATGTTACATAAGTTAAAGCCATCACCATGAGACGTTTGGGAGAATTAATGGCCATGTACACCTCTCCAAAATAAATGAAATAGCATACCTCGATATGACACTACTCAATCCAGCAGTGAGGCAAACTTTTCGACATCGTTTATGCCAGCCTGAACCAGTGGTGTAATGCAACTCATAAATGTGGCCATCTCGCGCAGCCAGGAATATACGGCCCTTTTCAGTACATACGACACAAGTCATAGTAACGCCATCAGATGGTATGGCATATTCTGGCAAAGGCTGCAATGAAAGCTCTGCATATGGATCAGTACCATCACCACCACCAGAACAGCAGACTCCTACAAGAATCAACTGACAACAAGAAAAGTTAATGAGAACCAATCAAAAAGTAAATAACTACTTATCCAAACAGAGTCTCACACAGAAGATACAGCAAAAGAGTCCTCAATCCTATTACAGTTCTCACATCTTGCTTGCTCATTATCTAAGTTTTAGCAATAAAGAGTAGGAAAGAAAAAGGAGAAGGGTCCAAGATTAAAAAGCATAAAACATTAAAGGTAAATTGTCATCTGAATGCCTTCTTTGATCAACATGATGCCACCATAAATTAGGCTCAGTTCCACAATAAGAGTTTCAGTTCAGACACAAACTATGAAACAAACCAAACTTATTGTTTAAAGCTCAAAGCCCGCATGTCAATTTGACACCATACATATTAAGTTTGTAACTATATTTCTAAGGAGGAAATAAAAAACAGATAGTCAGAATAAAATCCTCTATGTACTTCAAATAAAGAATAAAATCTTCTATGTACTTCAAATAACATTTAACATTTATTCCTAAACTCTTAGCCTAGCAACCAGAACGTATAGACCACATGAAACAGAACTTGCAACATGGATAGATAGACAGAGACAGAGACAGCTCCTAACTCTATTGCCATCAGGCTCTTGTAAACCTTTTTTGACAACTTCCATTCATGAAATAATTAATATCTAACAAAATGGCACATTCAAACAAAACAACCTGTTTAATATACCAGTAATGTTGATTGTTATCACCTCAATAGGAGTAGCTAAAACTAAAAGATATTGAATAGCTTCAATAAAGACACCGGGTTTAGATTTGGCAAGTCCAACTGCACAAATGGCCTGTTCCTCCCCACTGTATTCAGGACATTGTCCATCCCTGAAAAAGACAAGAATATTAAAGATAATTAGCACTTACATAATTAACAATTGAATTAGAATAACATAAGGAAGAAGAAAGAACTTTAGCAATAATCAATCTTAAAATATCAAGCTTAGAAATCTTTCGAGATTCGGTATCTGACTGAATCTGGCTGAATTCCACATTCTCTAGCCAAAAGTCAAGAAATATTGTATTATTCTTTTTAAGTACCGAGTGTTATACATCTGCTTAACTTTCTTCTGTAGATATAACTAATGACCAGAAAGTCAAGATTGGTCTTGATCCATATCAGAGAGTAGGAGATGACCTCAAATTACAAGGAGTAGAAAAGACCAACTAGAATTATAAAACAAGGAAGTTGACAATTAATCGTGATACAATCACGGTCTTAGTCTGATTGAAGAGCCATACAACAATAAATTAAGATGAGAGCCAAAAAAAAAAATTCATGAACACTACGTATCTCTCCCAACATTATCAAAAAGATTAACAAAGTGAAAGACTTCAATATACTTGTCTTTATTTAACCAAAACCACCTTAAGACCCCAACAATCCAAACTAGATATACAATAATTAAACAAACTTCAAGAACATGGTGGAAAAATTTATTGAGAGCCATATGCACCTTTCATTAGGAATATCACAACTTCATCCTCTAGCAAAACTGTCATCTTAGAGATCACATAATTTTTCCAAATGCTTCTCATAAACTAAAAAGAAAAAAAAAATTTCTTCCTTGACTAACTCTTGAACAGGAGCTTGAATTAAAAGAACTTCAGAACAGGGTATCTTGGAGATTTTCCAACCCATACTATCCTCACCATGCCAATTAATATTTTCCACCGTGCAGCAATAAATAAACTTTTGTTCTAACTCCAGCCCATTCTAAAAGGAGGCACAACATAGCATGCTGCTTACTTCAAAGATCAATGCAAGATCACTAAAGCATATTAACACCAAAAGGAATGCTCCAACAATTAAAAAAGCAAGGAACTTCAAACTTTTAGATGTACGTCAGAAAAGAATTCACACTACAGACCATATTAACACCAAAAGGAATGCTCCAACAATTAAAAAAGCAAGGAACTTCAAACTTTTAGATGTATGTCAGAAAAGAATTCACACTACAGACCAAAAAGGGAAATCAAATAATTACAAAGAAATGCTTTTCCTTTATTCATTTTTAAGATACCGATCTCTAATTGCTACCTATGTCATAGCTTGGTAGTGCTGCAAAGATAAACTCACCACTTATCAAAACGCCATAGGAACAATGAATTGTCCACAGATGCCCATGCTCTGCGTATCTCAGGAAAAATTCCACATAGAGCAGTTCCTTCCCCTCCAGCTGCATTATACCTTTCAATGAGAACAGGAGGCAACTCCCAGGTATCTCCGACCTCAATCAGTGGAGGCCACTGCAAAAAAAAAAAGGGATAATAGGACATTAGGCATTTGTTAGTGAGGTGTGACAATGGCTGTCAAGGAAATGACTGAAACTTTTTTGATTTAGAAACATTAAAAGGGTGAAAAGAAGGTTAAAAGTTTTTGAAACTGAACTAAGGAAATTTGATTATTTCCACTGAAAAGAGTGCCACTTTCACATCAATCTATGACGCTGCAGACTACACATCAATTTACCAAGAATATCAAGATACAATTAAATGGGAGGTGCAATACCCTGTGTATGAAGATGTGCAATTCAGATACATTATCTTAAAGAGAAGAAGAACATAATAAAAAACGAGAGAGGCGCAAAGCACCAAGAGAGAAGCCATGTGGTTGGATACCTGCCCAAAGAGCAGTCAATCAAGAGAAAACAAGAAACCAAACATCAAATATTAGGAAAAGAAAAAGAAAGAAATCTGAAGATATGACTAACGCATGATACCATCCTACCTAATCCAGATTAAAAGTTCTGAGAAATATATACTATAAGATGCACTGTCACTCCCTACCACAATTCAACAACCCACGCCATCATTAATTTTCCCCTAATGCATCTTCTCAGTCACCAAATAGTAGCCCAAAACCAATCAGTGATTCAACATTGCAATTACAAAGGCTAAGGCAAGCAGGCACATAAAATTATGGAATTGGCAAATAAAAAAGAGAAGAAATTTCGGACTAGTACATCTCTCGGGTGGGTGGAATAAGGATGACTAGCGTATCTAGAAGCTTCAAGAGCCTCTTCGAGGTCGAGCTGGGCCGTCACTTCCCGCCCAATCCGGTCACTGACGACAAGACCCGCATTGGTGACGTCACGGAGAACAATCTCCTCCTCCCGCGACATGAAAACACAGAGATGAAAAGCTCCAGGATAAAGAGGCCGGTTGGGGGTTTGAACTGAAAACCCTAGGGGGTTTAAGGCGTGGGCTTAGATTTAGTGAAATTGAAAAAAGAAAAACTACTCCGAGGAGTTAGATAGATATGTGGTGATTTTCAATGTTGTTTGGATTTGGGAGCAAAATCTTTGAAATTGAATAAAACAGCAGCAGTAGAATTACTACCGTGGAGCTGACAGAAATTAGGGTTTTTTTTGCCCCTTTTCAGTGGCGGGCAAGCTTTTGGCTAAATTTTCAAAACCGGGCGCGGATTGAGTTCGTTGTGCTCCGGGTCTCCCACCGGTTCAATCGGCATCCATTTTATTTTCACATTCATCAGTCGTATTCTACTAGAACGATCCTTGTTAATAACACAAATAATTATATTAAATAATGAGAATTCAACTAAAATAGGATAAAAATTTTAAAGTTAAAAAGATTCAATTGAAATTAAATTATTATAAAATTGATTATAAATTAAATAATTTAAAACATAATTATAAAATATTGTATCACTTTTTATTTAGTGAAGAATTTTATTTTAATTACAAATAAAAATTAATTGATTTATTTTAATTAATAAAAATTTATAAATTTTTAATAATAAAAATTATTAAAATAAATGGACTCAAAAAATTGAAATTAAAATTTCTTCGTTAAAGATGATTATCAATGTCATCTATTATTATCCGATTTTATCTTTAGCATCCCAAAGTGGTTGTCTTAACTTTGAACTGAAATCCACATTTATGCTCCACCTACAAAGCTAAAGCAATAGCATAACGTGACGAATTTGATTGAATACCGATGTGAATGATCTTGAGAGGCAGAAAAAGATAACCGCCCCGCTAGAGGAAGGGCTTGAACCTTCGACCTTGTGGTTAACAGCCACACGCTCTAACCAACTGAGCTACTCCAGCCACCTGGCTGTATCACTTTTATTACTTGATAATATAGAAATATTTTCTACAACGGCAAATGCTCATTTGCCGCATAATATTTAACAGAAGTGGATAACTCGAGCAAAGAATACAAACATACATCAATTGAAGTATGTAAGGTTTCAAAACAAACTTTGAATTGAACACGCTCCAATGTATAGGCGGCTAAAACTATTACATGGCAACGAAAAGTTAAATTGTGTATACAAAAGTAAGCTGATGCTAGTTTTGACAACAGAAACAAACAAATAGCACAGGCATAGATGGGAATGGGACAAAAGAAAAATGTGAATGTGACTTCATTTCTGGACAGGGTATTCCAAAAGCTCATATAATGAATCCAGCATCTCCGGAGGCTTGTCAAGCCACTGTCTTCACCGGAACTTGGAGAACCTTGATTTCTTCTGTACAGATAGACAACAAGAACACTATAAAGTTGGATTTATACTTGAATCTCTTCACTCTTCATTCCCTTTGAGAATGTTGTATTTGCAGAGAGGACATGTAGCATTCATCTTAAGCCATTTCACAATGCACGTGGAATGAAAATGATGGTTGCAAGGAAGTGTGTGAAGCTCCACTCCATCCTCATATGAACTTAGGCATATACAGCATTCCTACCCATGAGAAAAGGAAGAGAAGTTGGACCAGAAACAATAAAAATCACCAGCATGATTGAATTAACCCAAACATTAGAATTTAGAACTAATATTAATGAAAAGTCTCCACAAGCACAGACGCATGAAAATCCGTCTTACTTCGCACCGATGTATGATCTTTTTTCTTTGTTGTACTGGTTACTGATGTATGATTTAGCAGTTGTGTAATGGCAATGTCGCCAGTACTCTTATCAAGCTGATAACAACATTCTTACAGTCTCTATCAACAAATTGCAGCCAATTGCACATTGGAACGTTTTCTTTTTACACAATTTACTGCACCTGTATTGACATAATATTGATGTATTCACTCCAACAACAACAACCACCCAATAAAAATTCCACTGACACGCAGAGTCTGAAGAGTTCTAATAGTACGTAGGCTTATCCTTAACTAATAGAAAGATTGTTAGCATAAGATAACACTAAATTTCTTAGAAAACATAGCAGCATAACATATAGCAATGCCATCCCCTACTATAGCCCTCAAAATTGTCAGATTTAGCGTACTTGTAACCAAAGAGCAACTTTGATGTAGGAAGGCTACAAAACACGTCAAAACTATTTGAAAAAAAACATTAAGCTGTAACTTAAGGGTTGCAGTAGGCTTAGAAAGAAAATAATATGGCAATGATTCCATGGGTTTGTTATAAAAACTGGGAATGACTCCAGGATTTGGCATAGAAACAATGTGTTACACTTAACAAACTGAAATTCAGAATTCAGAGGATCTTCTTTCTTTCTTCATTCACAGACTGAACCGCTTAACTTACAACAAAACTCCCACCAACTTAAACCCAACCTAACGTGGTTCTTTATTAGTTATTATCTAACAGCTTGTTACTTGAAATATGTAGAATTCGATTATAAATCAATAAAAGAAAAAGTAAGTGGATTTGATTCTTTCATCCAGTTAAGCAATTACATTGAATTGAAGTCTATCATTCTAATCATAGAATCAACAAATTTATTTTTAACATAACTAAAACACCCTTATTCCATGTCTTTCTTTTATCTCTACCTCTATTCTTTTTCTTTTTCTCCAATCTCAAAATATCTTTCTTTTCTTCCTCTAACTCTACTCTCTTCCTTATCTCAAAGTTCTATTTTTCATCATCTTTGTGTCCGTCTTTTTTTCCTTTACTTCTACCTCTATTTTTTCTTCAAATTCACTGTTTATATATTGGACGTAATCAATTAACAACTTCAATTAACAACCTTATCTCACATATACTTCTTTTATCTGTACCTCAATTATATTTCTCTTTCTCAACGTTCTATATAAAGCTTTGGGTCTATATTTCCTTTTCCTAATCTCTACCTCTATTTCTTTTCTTTTCCAATCCATTGTTAAGTGTCGTAATATCATCATTATTTCTTCTTCCAGCTACTCTAATTAGTTCATGGTCGATCACCTCCTATTAAATCTCATCTTTGTAACTGCAATATATTTGTTTAATAATTTCCCATGATTCACACAGTTGATTAGTTAATCGAACAATGTTATGAGCCATTATGAAGCTCAATTCTAATTCTTATCTCCTGTCAACTTACAGCATCCTCATGCAGAAGTATGCGCTCACTTGCCAAGTATCCACTGCTAGTTTCAATAGGAATCATTTTCCCAGCTCCAACAATCTCCTTTTCACTATTTTTGGTTTCTTGAAATCTGTACTTTGGAAGCACACTAAGATCTGCATCTGATGCACCTTCCTACAAATTCACAAAACAAGCACAGGATTTTCAGTTAGAAACTTGAGAAATTCTAATACCAAGAGGCAGTTAAAGAGATCCATTTACTAGGACGTGATCATCAATTTGAAGAAAATGCAAACCCCTTCATACCTGCCCTGCAACAGCATAAAGAATCGCTATAATGCACGGTAAGCAGCAACAGAGTGCGATCCCAATCAGACATGCCAAAACAACACAAAAGATTGCAAAGAACACATCAAACGCCAGAAATACCACAGCCAACCTGCAAAAATACAAAATCAGATACTAAAATATTTGCTGCAAACTAACCCTCTCTTGTGCGATTAATATGACAAAATATCATGACAAATCAGGATTCTTTCTATATGCACAATCCATTCTAGGACCTAGCAAAACCTCAACCCATGGCTTTGCCCCTTGGGTCTAAGCCCAAAGTAACAGGTTTGTTGTTTTGGAAGGGAAAATTGCTCTTTACTTCAAAAAGAAAGTCAATTAACTTGTCATGCAAAAGCTCAATGCTCCAGAAACCATCATGGAGTAAATTTGATGACGAAAAAGAATCAAGGATCAAAGCTCAAAGCTCAAAGCTCAAACAAGCTCAACATGTAGCATTTCTACCAAAATTTGTCAGTTCCATTCATGATTAATACTCTACAATATTCTTTAAGGATAATTTGGAAGTAAAAGAAATAACTTGTAGCTTAATAAACAATATAACTAAGGGCTAAAGGAATTTTACTTATTAATAAAATTATGTTAATAAATAACCCTTGTGGCAATGTGACAGGATCATAAAAGGAAAAAGCCCAAACATACCCTCAGAGTTCATTAAATTACTCTTTAATTTCGTTTTCATTCAAATCAACCTCTAACTATTAAAGCAACCAAAACAACTTAAATTGACCCTAATGACAATGTGCCACATATACTAATCAAATGTCAGTTAAAACAGAAATCTGTAACCATAAAGTCTTAAATAAATAAGAATTTGACTAAATGTATGAAATTCAACTTGACAGCCATCGCAGAAAATTTGGAAGCTAGACTTTATTATTCTCTCCATTCTTTTGATACGAAGACTACCATAATGCCTTAAGAAGGTTATTCCCCTGAGACTGTAAGTTATAGTGGGATAATTTAGTTTGGTCCTTCTCCAAACAATTGCTTGTTATTAATGCCAACTTGGGTTGATTTGCTATTAGAAGTTAGACATTGGATTGCATAATATTTTCAGATTTATGATTTACTTTATGCTTCTAGACAATCATATTGTTTAGGATGAAACACTCGTATAATCCTCCAGAAACTTTATAAATTGAGGACAATACTTTTTGCTTAATTGTGCACACTGTCATAACTTTGCATGGAATTAAAATTGTAAAACAAGAAATTAGTGTTAAATTTAAATAACTTTATAATATTCGATGATCATAAGCAAAGCATAAAAGATTTACATGACTCTTACGAGTTTAAAGTTTATATTTGGGTATGATTCAAACTTTAGAGACAATCAGCCAATCAGATTTTTTACCAAGTCTTTGTTTCTTGATTTTAGCATTTGACTGGCCTGGCTGAACTGGTTCCTAGATTTCCATATTCAATCAGCTAGATAAAATCCACAACACTATTAAAATTTTATTGAACGTGCAACAGTATAAAATCCACAACACTATTAAAACTTTTATTAAAATGCAACAGTAACAGAAACCATCAATTCTATGCAGACTAATGCTCTGAAATAAAAACTGATCAGGAAGACTTACTTTCTGCCCTTGTTCGTTACAATTTTGGTGATAACTTGTGTAAGAAAGGATAAAAGACAGAAATAAAAGAAATGCAGAGGCATACCAGTATAAGCGTGGAGCATCTTGTGTGAGAATGTCACCACCAGAGACTACCCAATAAAACCCAACTATCCACCAAAGAAATGATGCCATTGTATTCACCGACTCACATCGTTTAGTAACACTACACAATGAAGTAACCAAAGCATCAAGCGGTCAGCTAACTTATAAATTATTAGCACACCACCTTTTAGTAACTGCCAATGTTAGGTCAATTATAAGAGATCGTGGCTTCATTTTATTGTCAGGAATACAAATCAATGGGGATAACAAGCTTTATGCAGGCCCAAGCAATGACTGTGTTATCCGAAAAGCATACAGCTGTCACACTAAAGCCTTTATTTCTGCGGAAATCCTAATAATTGTTGAAGAGAAAATAAAGATTCTAAAAAAGTTAAAAGTAAGGAGTTATTAATATCCAAAAACTTTGAACATTCATAAATGATGAGATTCGTCAAAGACCTGGTACCTATCAATTAGCTTAGGAATTACTACACACTCCCCATTAGACATACAGAAGATAGAAGAGGTGGCAAGTCCCATGAGAAGCCACAAGCCTAAATATAAATTGTCCAATCAGATGAGTCCAAATTGTTCATCAACTTGACTGAAACATATATGTTAATTTAGTCATCTTCTAGCTAAATGACTATGGGTTCAAGTATGTATATCATTTAAGGAAGGCATTCAGTGTAATGGATGCACTCGATCTCCATCCATGAATCTAAACAAAACTTCCGGAATGGTAGAACGAACATAGTGTTTCAGATATGACTTTAGAACCATATAGTTTTGCCTAAAGTTTCAATCCATTCTTAAAGAAAATATTCTCAACAAAAATGAAAATGAAATTTTGTCTAGCATATATAGTGCTTCAATCACTGTTGTATATTAGCTAGAAATTATCATAGACATAAATGATGAGAGTAGAAGCAATGTCAGTGATCATCGAAAGATGAGACAGAACTATCTAATCACTGTTGGATCATAGAATCCTTGTCCGTTAATGGAAGAATTAGCAACAATTGAAACAGGATTAGCCATGCCACAAACACTGTTAGAGACAGGAATTTCCAGTGTACACAAGGACAGGCCTGAATTTTCAGGTTCCGGGTGCAGCAAACCAAGTATTCCAGTGCAAAGTACCAGCTCAGCCTTCCAAAAACAATGGAGGGAAAATTCCAGAAAATTTTAACAGCATGCTTGAAATTTGGAAATTGCTGCAATCTAGTTAAGAATCTCTAAAGGGAATGTCAAGGCTTTGCAGAGATCGTACTCTGATGCTTCGTTTTCATGTTAAATGCTAATGATGACAATACAAGAGTTGTGTAATCTAAATATAATAATCACTCTATACTACAATCTTCTGTTTAAGTTTTAAACCACCATTACACCTCTTACCAGCAATAATAAATTCTCTAACCTAAAAGAAAACATTCCAATTTGCACATAACATGACAACAAAATTTAAGCAAATTAACCACAAGAACATCAAATTGCAAGTTGAGAAACCCAACCTTGATCGCGTAGAACTCAAAGAACCCCTGTCCTCACCATCCTCTTCTTCACTATCAGCATTCCCTCTCTCCACGTCTTGTTGGTTCTCATCGTCTCTAGCAACTCTCCTAAAGTTCCTCCTCCGATACTCCAACCAAACCAACACAACATGAACCAAACACTGCAACGCATACCCACAGATCCACAGCCTGATAGGAGTATTAGGCCTCTCGTCCTTAGTCACTATCAGCATCGTAATCGAAACCACAACGAACGCCGTGTTCCAGAGCATGTCAAGCGCCACCACCGGCTTCGCGTAGCCCCAGTCAGCGCGCCGCTCCTCCAGCTCACGCGCCGCCGACTCCCGAACAAGAACGGAAGGGCCTCTGCGGCCGGTGGCGCGGCCGAGGAGCAGGGCCAGCGAGGCTCGGTGCGCTGTTGAGGAGGTGGCTGAGTCCTGGCGGGGGCGAAGGAGTGGCGCGTGCGAGTCAGACGGCGACGTGGGGGAGTTGGTTGACATTTGGATAAAGACTTTTGAGCTTCTTTTCTTCTCTCCTCTTCTATTCTCTCCGCGGTATCAAGACGGAGACTAGAAATTCTAATTCTAGTGCTGTTGAAAACAAAGCAGATGAGATGATCCCATTAATATTATTATTATTATGGGATGGATTAATCAAAGAAAAAGAAAGAGAAGAGGTCTTGTTTTTAGTTAGGTAGGGTAGTGGATGGATTGTTTTGTTTTGAACATTGAACATTGAACGGTAGATGGATAGTTTTGTGTGCTGTTCCGGTTGGTTTTGTATGCTTCATAAGTTCCACCTTTTGTTTTTATCAACTTTATTACCGCTATGGCGCTATGATTTAGTTCACTTTTCCACGTCTTAAAAATAGTAAAGAGACGACATTTACATTAAGTTAAAATCAATCACATGGTAAAAGCTACTTCCAAGGCTCACAATGGTATTTCTGATCCCGTTTCAGGATGTTTGAGTGCAATGATATGGGATTAAAAACATGGGCATATGTTTGAATACGTAATGACGCTTTTTGTTGAGCAAAAGCTACTTCCAGGCTCACAAAGGTGTCTCTGTCTTTTTGTAAGCATTGTGTTATAAGCAAACAACATCGGTTGAAGTTTAACACATCAAATTTTAGAAGCAAATCAGTTTTAGTATTGGTTCACTCTGATATATGGCAAGCACCAGTTCTATCCCTAGGAGAAGCGAAGTACTTTGTGTCCTTCATTAATAATTATTCCAGAAGATGTTGGGTGTATCTAATCAAGAGAAAGGCAGATATGTTTACAGTCTTCAAAGCTTACGAAGTGCAAGTAGAACTTGAATATAGAAATAAGATTAAGTGTTTAAGAACAGATAATAGAGGCCAATATATTGATAATGAATTTGATCAATTCTGCAAGCAAGAAGACATCAAAAGACAGTTCACAATAACATACACTCATCAGCAAAATGGAGTGACAAAGCGGATGAACATAACTCTATTATAGAGAACCAGAGCTATGTTGGCAACTGCAAGCTTAGAAGTACCGCTTATTATGTGGTAAATCGACCCCCATCAACTACAATTTAGTTGAAGACACCAATAGAGATGTGGACTGATAAATCAATTGATTATTTAAATACTCATATACTCGAAAGTTCTATGCATGCAATGTACAATCCCTAAGAAACTACGAAACTAGATCCAAAATCTAGGAAATACTTATTCTTAGGGCATGTTGATGGAGTGAAAGGGTATCGCCTATGGGATCCCACTGCCTATAAGGTTATCATCAGCAAGAATATAGTCTTTGTAGATGAGCTAAAAAAGAAAGGAGAAGATGATAGCATGTCAAAGGAAAATTCAGAGACTACTGTTGTTTACGTGGAAAAGGAATCTTAGACAGATTCTTTTGAAACAGCACTAGAATACGAGATAAAAGAACCAATAGAGTCTGAAGCTCCAGAGACTTATTGATTAAATCGCCCAAAAAAGTGACCAGATTGGCATTCAGACTATATTATCAAGGGCAATGTTGTATACTGTCTTTTAACTGATAATGAGGAACCATCAACTCTCCAGGAGGTAATGAATAATTCAGATGCATCACAATAGAGGATATCAATGCAGGAAGAAATTGAAGCTCTTCATAAGAATAAGACTTAGGAGCTTGTGTCATTATCACATGGAAGAAAGCCTATTGGAAATAAATGGTCTTTCAAGATTAAGCGAAATGGTGAAGATCAAATGTAGCGGGATCGTGCAAGATTGGCGGTGAAAGGATATGTTTAAAAGGAAGGGATTGATTTTAATGAAATATTTTCTCCTATAGTTCGACTCACTAAGTTTGAGTAGTCTTGGTAATGCGTGCTACATTTGATTTATATATTGAACAGTTATCTATAAAAACATCTTTTCTTTATGGAGATCTTGAAGAATAAATTTATATGCTCCAACTAGAAAGTTTTAAAGAAAAAGGCAAAGAAAACTTAGTTTGCAGGTTGAACAAATCTATATATGGTCTAAAATAGGCATCAAGATGTTGGTACAAGAGATTCGATTCCTTTATCATGAGCCTTAGATACAACAGACTCAATGTAGACACTTGTACATATTTCAAGAGGTTTAGTGGATGTGATTTCATTATTTTGCTATTGCATGTAGATGATATGTTGGTAGCAAGCCTCAACAAAGATCGTTTCAAGGAGTTAAAGGCTCAATTGGCTAGGGAGTTTGCAATAAAGGACTTGGGACTAACAAACAAGATTCTAGATATTCAAATTAATAGAGACAAAAAAACAGAACGATTTGATTTTCTCAAATAATTGTCTGAAGAAGATCTTGCGATGCTTCAACATGCAAGATTGTAAGCCAATTTTTACCCCACTTCTTGTTAACTTTAAGTTATCCTTTAGCATGAGTCCTAGCAATGAAGATGAGAGGATAAAGATGTCTCAAGTGCCATATGCATCAGTTGTGGAAAGTTTAATGTTTGCTACGATTTGTACAAGACCAGACATTACACACACAGTGGGAGTAGTTAGTCGATACATGACGAATCATGTTAGAAAGCAATAGAATTCTGTAAAGAGGATTCTAAGATACATTAAAGGAACCTCATATGTTGCATTATGCTATGGAGGAGACTTTATTGTTAGTGGATATGTTGATTTAAATTATGCAGGTTATCTTGACAAAAACAAATATATTACAGGTTATATGTTTAAACTTGTTGGCAGAATTGTAAGCTAGGTTTCAAAACTACAATCAATTGTTACTACGTTGATAATAGAAGCAGAATATGTAGCATCTACACAAGCCAGTAAAGAAGCGGTATGGTTGAAAATGCTCTTGGAAAATCTTGAGCACAAACAAAAGAAATTTTCTTTATTTTGTGACAGTCAGAGTGCCTTGCATCTTGCAAGGAATCCAATATTTCATTCAAAGAGCAAACATAAATGAATACAGTATCACTTCGTTCGTGAAAATGTAGTAGGAGTTGTAGGTATGCAGAAAATTTATATCAAAGATAACTTAGCAGATTTCATGACAAAGGCAACAAATATTGACAAGTTTATTTGGTGTTGATCCTTTTGTGACTTGATGGAGACTTAAGCAACATGCAAATGGCAAGAAAGAATGAATGATGTGAAGATATGATTGATACTCAATCAAATCTTTGGGATGATAGGCAGTGGCAGTGGTCAACAATTAAGGCTTAGACAGCTATAACAATTAATGCAACTGGAAATTCAACAATTGCGACTGTAACATTTGTAACTCAGACAACTAACAATTAGCTGTCTAAACCGCATGAGGGAGTCATAAAAATAAGTAAAAGAGATTCGTAAAAAATGCTTAGTGTATGCTCACGTGAAATATTAATATCTAACGTATACTAGGATTCACTTTAATAATATATTTTTTGGAACAATAATAATACTAACAACAGAGTTACAGAGGATTATATTTTAATACTTGGTTCATATTTCTAATAATTTTAATTAATATCATAAAATTATATAATATTTTGAATTTAAAATTTTAATTTATCCCCCGCCCTTAATACAAAGGAATTCAGCCTAAGTTCTTCCTTTGGGTTTTGGCTAACGTGTGCAGGCCAAGAAGGCAAGAGCAGAAAGAATGATTCGATAACAAATGCACTAGGAGAATCGAATTAACTCGTTTGAGACTTCAGATTCCTTCCCTTAATTTTTCAGATTGCCACGGCTTCATCCTTTTGACATTACGAGGATCTTTCTTTTTTTTTATTAAGAGGGAAAAGGAAACTGATTACACTACAAGTCTTAGGAAACAGACTTCCGACATATCCTCTAGGAGGAGTACATGACACCCAATGGGTGGAAGATCAAAATAAGTAATGCCGAGTGCAAAATGCTCAACATAGCTCGCTAGCCAGTCCACACAGCGGTTCCTCTCGCGGTAGATGTGACAATGGACCACCGTCCAGTTCTGCGTAAACAATTCATGAATCCCTTGAACAATGGGGTTATGGATCGAGGATCAGCTGGCCCAGGAAGAGAGGAGTTGGATGGCCACAACCTAGTCGACTTCCAGTTCAATCCGACGATACCCTAGAGTCCACACGAGTGTGAGCCCGGTAAACACTCCCCAGAGTTTCGCAGACACCGATGAGCATCAGGCAAGATTTTGGACAAACCCACCAAGCCAATTACCTGGATTATCTCTGAGAAGTACGCCAGCTGAAGCCGAGGAGGAGGAACGGGAACAAGCGCCATTAGTGTTCAACTTGACCCACCCGATAGGAGGTTTGCACCAGTCAATGAGGTGCTTATGGCATTGGGGATGTCCGGTTATAAAGTTGCTTTGCCAAGCAGTTGACTTGTGTACCTGATTTGCATAAGACAAAATAACGGAAATCGGTGAGGCTAGCCAAATAAAATGAATATCAAAAGGGACCCATTACGCCAAGCCCATAAAAACCAACAAGTCGTGGAAAAAACAGTCGACCACTCCTGTTGGAACACTCATCTGTGGGCTTGGAGATTGGTATAGAGCCATTGGTGAAGAGGCAGAGTGAAAAAGTCTGAATGAACAATATGCGGCGAAAAGGAACTCCATACTTGCTGGGCTCTGGCGCAGTCTCTAATCGTATGAAGTGAGGATTCTTCGAATCCGCAATGGTAACAAGACCCCTCCGTCATGAGGTGTCTGCGAACCCGATGTTAGTTAGGCAATAATCTGTCATGAGCAAGGAGACAGAGAAAGGACCGAATTCGTTGTGGGCCAGGCCAATGCTAGATGGCCTTCCAAAATCCAGTAACCCCGGTGTCCTCCTGATCCATAAGCATGTCGTAGGTAGAAGCCAGAGTAAAATGGCCAGTGTCGGACAGACCCCAGGCGAGCTTATCCTGTCTTAGGAAAGGCTTGGGGAGAACGTTCCAGCTATTAAGCGGCATATGTCCATCGGGAGGGAGCCTTGCAAGGCATCCCAATTCCAAGTACCCTCAGAGTCCACAAACTGATGGACACGTAGGTTACTATCAAGAGCAGAAGGAGGGGTGATAGCCTGGTGAATGAGAGGTCCTCCTCCCGCTAACCAAGGGTTCAACCAGAATCTAGTACGGACACTATCGCTAAGCACCCATTTCATACCTTGAGTCACGATATACCAGGTAGACTTAATACTCTTCCAGACTATAAAGCCACCAGTGGTGTCGATTGTGTGGGGCAGATGGTGAACGTCAAAGTTGTATTTCGCTGAGAGAACTCTGACCTAGAGAGAAGTAAGCTTGTCGATCAAGGTCCATCCTAATTTAGCTAAAAAGGCGTCGTTGGTTTCCCTAATTCTCCGGATGCCCAGCCCTCTCATCGCTTTGGGTTTACAAACGTCCTCCCAGTTGACTAAAGGAAGCTTCCTAACCCTATTGGTCGAGCCCCACAAAAATTGGCGCGTGAGCTTCTCCAGTTCGTCCCACAGGCGGCGAGGCAGTCGGATCGTTTGCATCTTATAATTGGGAATAGCTGCTATGACGGATTGGGCTAAGGTGAGTCAACCTGCAAAAGACAAAAGATTGGCAGACCAACTCGATATTCGTTGATGGACCTTGTCTAGAATGTATTGGTAAGTGCGCTTGGTCACACGGTCATACAGGCGTGAGACCTCGAGATATCGACCGAGATCGTTGGTCTGAGAGAACCTCAACGCACGACTTAAACCACAGGACGTTGGTGTAGGAATATTTTTAGAAAAATAGCACCAGGATTTGTCCTGACTTATACGCTGCCCGGAAGCCGCACAAAAGGAATCTAAGGTACGAAGAATCACCTCCACTTGAGCCATAGTGGTCGTAGAAAAAAGGATGAGATTGTCAGTGAAGAATAAGTGAGAGAGAGTCGGCCGGGTTTTGCTCAATTTTATAGGTCGCCATCGGCCTTAAGTAACTGCGTGCGTAATAGTTTGCCCTAAGCGTTCCATACACAGGACGAATAGGTAGGGCGAGAGGGGGTCACCTTGAGGAATTTCTCGGGAGGAGCGGAAGGTTTCACTAAGCTTGCCATTCTACCGTACTTGGAGGGAAACCGTGGAAACGCACTTCATGATGAGATTGATTAGGGAAGCGGGCAAGCCCACGTCGAATAACGTATCCTGGATGAAATCCCACGATAACCAATCGTAAGCTTTCTCCAGATCGACCTTGATGGCCATAATGCCTGATCGCCCAGTTTTCCTGCGCATAGTGTGGATAACTTCTTGGACTATAATGATATTGTCCGTGATCAAGCGCCTAGGGGAAAAGTTACATTGGGTAGGAGCTACCAGATCGTTGAGGAAGGGTTTAATCCGATTGACAATGATTTTGGTGATCCCTTTGTAGATCACCGAACACAACGCAATTGGCCGGAACTGCTTCATGGACGTGGGGGACGGGGTCTTAGGTATAACTACTATGATAGTTCGGTTAAACTTCGCTTCCCAAGCTTCATGACGAAATATATGTTAAAAGAAACCAGTCAAAGTAGGGCCCACAATATCCCACTGAGATTGGTAGAAAAGCTTGGGAAGGCCATCAAAACCCGGGGTCTTGTTAGGCCCCATACTGAAGAACGCCGTCTTAATTTCCTCCGGCTCAAGGGGTCGGGCCAGATCAATAAGGGCAATAAGAGGGAGCCGGGGAAAATGGCCAAGGATCAACTGAGCAGTAGGAGAAGAGCTATCCGTCGTGTAAAGCATCGTGAGGAATTGTTGAGTGTGTCGACGGATAGTCTGAGGATTGGACAGAACATTCTTGTGACCATCCTAAAGGGAAGGAATCCTTGCCTTACGTTGCTTGGCCATGGTTATGGAATGATAGTATCGGGTGTTTCTGTCACCCTGACTAAGCCACTAACTCCAAAATCGTTGATGCCAGTAAATCTCCAATTAGAGGAGGACCTGTTCCAATTCTGTGCGAAGGTGGGATTCAAGGTCGTGGAGAGAGCTAGAATTGGAAGTTTCCAATTGTTGTTGGATTCCTGCAAGACGGGCCATGAGATGCTTTTTCCTATGGAAGATATTGCCAAAAGTGGAGCCGTTCCACTGTTGGAGCCGATTCGTAAAAATTTGTATTTCGCGGCTAAATCTGTACCAATAGGGGACCAGTTCTCGGCTACGAAATGAGGAAACTTGGCATGCGTTAACCAAGCAAACTGAAAGTGGAAGTATTTAGTTTTCAGAAAGGGGGTCCTCTATTATTAAGAGTCACGAGGAGGGGCCGATGGTTCGATTTGAGGAAAGGTAAGTGAGTGACAGTGGTGTCGGGGAAAACGGAGTGCCAATCGTTCGAATAGAATGTCCGGTCTAGTCTAGCGAGCATCTGTCCTCTCCTCCAGATGAACCGAGGGCCAGAGAAGCCTAAATCCTAGAGTTGGTAGCTTTGCACACAATCATGAAAATGGGGGTTTACGGCGGGAAGTAGTCGAGAACCTCCACGTTTATTCGAGCTCTCCAACTTAGCATTAAAGTCGCCACCCAAGAGCCAAGGGAGGTCAGCGATTCTGGCAATACGCCGCATATACTACCACAAATAGGTTTGAAGAGAATAAGTTGGGCTAGCATAAATGGCCGCGAAATTAAAAGCCACTCGGTCCCATTCAATGAAAGCATGCACGAATTGGCGGTGAGCTAACTGGATGCGAACTGTAATATCCAGTCGCCAAAGAAGCCAGATGCCGCCCGAAAATCTCTCTGTTTTCACCCGAAAAGAGTGAGCAAAGCCTAAGGTTCTAATAATTTGCATGGCTCGTTCCCCACTCATACGAGGCTCCACGAGAACTATAAGACGCGATTTATGGATCTGTATGTAGTTTTTGATGATAGGCTTGAAAGATCGACCTCCAGTCCCTTGACAGTTCTAGATGAATATAGACATCGGAAATGAAAAAGAGGAGCTAATCATTTCGTGAGAGAACTGCGCTCTCGTCCGGCCCCTGAGCCTAGGCCGTTGTAGGGCCTGGTGGAGTTTCCATCATTGGAGTATCCGACTCTACAATCATAGCGGAGTCTGAAGTGGCGAAAGAGACTGGATCTGGAGGTCTTGGTGGGGGCATTTGTTGTAGTTGACTTGATGAAGTCGAAGCATGGGAAGTGGGTTCAACCACCTCCATTTCCTGGCAACCCAAATCCGCAGGTGGGGGTAAGTGACCGAAGGATCTTGGACAACAATATCCGCATGAGAGGGAATAGATAACGCCATATGGGCCATGAATGGGCTTTGGGAAGGAGCTGGGGCTGGCATGGATGGGGCTTTAGGCTGGTGTGTGGGGATGGAGTCCACAATGGGAGGCGGCCCAGCTGAGCCAACGTCTGGGGCCGGGAGGGCCTGGCGCGACGTCATCTAGAGTTTAAGGGACTCGTGCGGTGTTGTCTTGGAGGAGCTAAAAGAGGCAGCGCGTCGTCCTTGAGACGACATTCGTTTCGTTCGAACATCGTTACTCGTGGATGGAGCGAGGGATTGTTGGCAGTGAGAGGGTGTCGCGTCGAATGGAATGTTGGGGGAGCATGCAACGCCTCAATATAGAACCGGTGTTTTGAAAATCGGACTAAACCGGTCAGTCGGATCGAAAAATCGATGACTCGGAATATGAAATGGTCTGACTTAGCCTTTATTTTTTATGAGTAGTTGATCTGTTCATTTTGCGGTCAGATCAGTAAACACCGCTAAACCGGTGAAAGAAAAAACTGACCTGTCCATTTAAAATACCTTAATTTTGATGATTTCAACTTAAATGAATATTATGATTAGTGATCTTTTCTTTTAATATTTTTGATGAAATATGACTATTGAGCTTTATTATCTTATTTTATGTTGTGTTGGTGAACTTAAAAAAAAAACTTGTATATTTTGAAGTTTAAAAATTTAAGATAAATTTACAATTAGATAAATAATTAAATAGTATATTTAAAAATTATCTTATATATAATTTATATATAATAAAAATTTATATATTTATTAATCACCTAACCACGGTTAAATTTCTGTTGAACTATTGACCTTTAAATTAGTTACTTCTCCGATTTAATCACCGGTCCAGTTTTTAAAATATTGATAAAAACCATGACTATTCTCACTCGGGAGTCGGGACACTACTACACAAAAACAACCCAGAACCTAGCCAATAGATAAATATTTTCCTTGTATGCACCCAGGGCAGTGGGGAATCACCAGATGGACAACTTTTATCAATGGGGCAATAGATTTATAACCATCCAACCAACTATGGATGAGTAACACAACCACAGGACAGGATCTTTAATTTGAGCTGATTACAAATATATTAACATACCTGAAGTGAAAGCAACCACACTAGCTGTAAAATACAAATATGAACGGTCAAATTGGTCGAGAATATATAAAAACTAGATTAAAAACTCTACCTATACAATCACACCACTGCCCACTCCAAAGTAGAACCTGACAAAAGGTTAGCCAAAGTCAATACCTTCCTTCCCTCCTTTTCCAATCTCTATTACACGGAAGTACTGTCTATGTCAGAAGCATACCAATTCCGATCTCCAACACTGATCTTATGCTGAATTTCCTTTTCCTTGCCAATTCCAACGAAGACAGGATCCTTGGCAAGCAAGTTACACTTATGTGATAAATCATAGATGGGACTGAAAAAATGTAAGAAAAAAAAGCAAGGCTCCACAGAACTACTAATCACTGATTCGGCAACTGGATTGATTGTCATTGCGTGCTACGCGTTAACCCGCCACGTGTTACATTTCTGCCCAAAGAGGAACATCGACTTTTTACCAATTTGTAATAATCAGAACATATCTAACATCCTAAATCACAGTAAATCCATAGCAAAGATACTCAAGAACTATGCGATATGCCCGAAAATTACTAAACAATTTTCTCACATATCCACAGTAGATAAAACATGCTATTGTGTGTATTGCAAGAAAATCAAATTCCTGCTGATACCATTTACAAATATAAGATGATGTCTGGGTAAACAAAAATAAATGATAAGACTGGCTCTGTTTGAAACCATGGTACTTATAAAAATAGCTAAGATCTATGGAGTTGATCAGTCTTGGCAAAAAACCCCAGAAAGACCTGGCCCGGTCCGTATTCTGTGGGTGTTACTAAGTGCTACTGTCGAGAGGCAGGGACTAATAAGGATAACGGCAGTACATGCAACTTGCTTCTTTTAGAGAAACTTAGTCCTCAGCATATCCAGCTAGAACAAAGCCAGAGCAAGCAATGAAACGAAAAAGATCAACAAATGCTTTATCACCTTACTACACTACATAATGGCTAGAACGGACTCAACAAACATTGCAAGCTTCAATGATTTACGAAATACACTGAAGCATGTGAAACATGCAAAATGAAGACTTTTAATCTGTATAAGAGAGGAAATGGTTTCAGAGGCAATAATGTGGCTTGAAATCATTTCAATACTAGAGATACATGCTCCAAGAAATGACATTCACATCATGATCCAACCAACAGAATTTGAAAGAGCTCAAGAGAAAAAAGAAAAGGCTTCATACTGCAATTACCTTCCGGGAAGTAGCTGCACAGGACCTACAGGCCCTTTGGAATTACCAAATCGTTTTGCCCTACTCTCATGTTGTTTCTCTACCCTCATGGCAGCAACCTCCTTTTCCATAACAGCCACTTCTCTTCTCATCTTCTTCGCCTCAACCTCCATTGCCTTAGTTAATGTTTCTACTTTTTTTGCCAACATCTGAGAAATCAAAGATCAAAGAAAGCCTTAACCAGATAGTTATTAAGTACAAAATGCAAGGAATACAGGTCAAGAATATCAACCTCAATTGCATCATCCTTATCTTTCAGGCTTTGATCTTTTTCATGGCCAGCTTTCCTCAAAGCTATGACTTCCTTTTGCAGCAAATCATACAGTATGCAAGAAACACTGTCCTCTGTAACTGCAAGTTGGAAATCATTGGCCTTATCATCTAGATTTGCTTTCACTGCATCATGTGTTTCAGTGGTCTTGATCACATCAGAAGGTTGATTGAATGACCGATGGGGACTAGCTCCATTTAAAAGCACCTTACTACTCCTATCCAATGATCTTGTGCCTCCATCAAAAGATTTTGAAGTTCCTTTTGCATGTTTTAGTACAGTACTAGAGCCAGAGGACAAAGGTCTCAACTGTGGTGTTTTCTTGGACAAAAATCCATTGGAGGTCAATTTTGAGATGTTATCAGCACCACCGAGAGACTGACGACGTGAAGGTCCGTTACATACACTTCTCCCATCTACCACCACACCACGATTATTACTTGAAGAGCCCCTCAAGCTCTCTTCTAGAACTCTAAGTCGCAACTGATATTTCTCCTGAAAATCCAAAAGCAGAGATTTATGTCAGGACAAGTAGATAACAAACACACTTAGGACTTGGCTTGCAAAAACAGATTTATACTTTCAACTGTGCTTCAGATTTTGCAGTTCGCTCAGTAATAGCAAGCTTGTCACGAAGTTGCTGCATTTCGCCCTATATTAACAACATTAAGTATCATCAGAAGATGGGAAGGCAAAAGGCAAGTGCTTGAAACTTTAGCTACTAGAAGGACATCAAAAGGATCATGGGAAGGAAACAAAACTAAACATCAGCATCAACCTGCAAAAATCTCCGTTCTTCGAGCCATTGTTTTACAGGCATCACTTTGTCATTAGCATCTTTCCATTCATTTGCTACTACTGTAGCTACCCTGTTTGCTGTCACCTTTGCACGGGCTAATTCTCGGTCAAGAGTTTTTCGTTCCTCCTACAGAATACAATATTATATGCAATGATGATCAGGAGGCATGACAGATAATTGACCCAGCATACAGCAACATTTATGATTGAATTACACATTACATTCATTTCCTGAACTTTTCTCTGGTAATCTCTCACAGCATTGGCAGCTGCACCACCTGCAAGAACAGCCTCTTCAAGTTCCCTTACAGTCTGAGTAAGTTTTTCAACCTCTGCAACCTTTTGCCTGTGCATTTTGTCCAAAATCTTATTTTCTTCCTGGCACAAACAAAAGCAGAGATATAAATTCATTCAAATTGACTACACAATAAGTTAAAACTGCTGCAATCCAAAAATTGTGGAATCAAGAAAACGTCTAATACCTGGCAAATTTCTATTTGTTTCATCAGCTCCTGGTTTTTGTTTTGAAGATCATCAACCATAGAGGCCTTCAATAAGGCAGATTGAACGGTCCTTTCAGCTTCAATTAATGCTGCTTCCTTTGATTTAGTTAGCCGATCTAGTGCCTTATTGTCATCTTGAAGTTTTGCAATCTGGAATTAACCAATGAGCAACAAGAAATTTTTAAAAAAATCTATAGACAATTGTGGACTCTTCAAGAAGGAAGACACAGTTAAGAAGCTCAATTGATGAACATACCTCCTGGCGAGCAAGTTTAAGCTCAGCCTCAAGAGGTGCCAGAATTGCCTCTATTGGAGGCATATCATCATCCTTCTGAGCAGCATGAACTCTTCTAAGTGTAGCTTCAGCTGCAAACTGAGCTGCCATGGATGCCTTCTTCTCATCATTGATTTTCTTGATTTCTAGATTCTGCAAAATAACTATAGATAAACAACACATAGTTGTACCAGAAATTGACAAAATTAGTACAAAGGGAGTCATGTAAGAAGGAATACTTTGCTCTCTAGAAGAGACTCTGTTAGCTTGAGCTTTTCCTCCACCTTTGATAGTTCGTCAGTCAACTATAAGAATCGGAACCCACAAAATTAGACCAATTGTTCCATAATAATTAGAATAGGCAATTAAACAGAAGTATGTGCAGCTAAAAGGGAGAAAAGACATTATTCATGTTAACATACATGTGTTCCAAAATTCAGCACATGCACCACATACCTAGCAATATCAACAAAACACATAGGACGATATAACTAGAATAAAACTTAAAACCCTCAATCATGACCTTTCTGTTTCAACCAGCTCAAAATGTATTCAAGTTCAACCTCAATCCCAATTCAGTACAGAAAGCCGTATGAAATGTTACACATGACTGTCCAAGTTATAAACCATGAGGACATGGAACTGAATGACCATAGCTCATGTGTAACTATCTGCACGATAAACCATCTAGTGAGTGGTCTAGAATGCATGACAGTAATTAGTTAAGGAGAAAGAGACAAAGTTAAACCAACTAACAGTTCTCTTCCTTCCAATAAAAACAAACTCAACAAATAAATTTAAACCCAGCTGACAATTCTCTTCTCCCTCCGATAAAACTCAATCAATAATTAAATTTAGAACCAACTAACAATTCACTTCCCCCTCCAATAAAAACTCAATCAACAACAAGCCATTAGTCAATCTCAACATGGTAAGTGGAAAATTAAAAGGATCTTGAGATTAATGAGAATAAATGCAGCCACTAGTTCATAATCATTCCAACTGTTGGTAAAGAAAGCCAAATAGATAAAGAATTCACCCATAAATTTAAATTAATAAATACTTATTGGATATCAACTTTGTCCAAAGGATGCATCTCATCTCCCACTCATAAAACACGACAGAATACCTCGTTTGTTTCTTTAGAAACAGTTTAACTTACTAAGTTGCATAATAAGCAATAAAATTAAAAGACGATGGGTAAAATTCCTCATCTTTCAGATGTTCACTTCCCCCTCCAATAAAAACTCAATCAACAACAAGCCATTGGTCAATCTCAACAAGGTACATGGGAAATTAAAAGAATCTTGAGATTAATGAGAACAAATGCTGCCACTAGTTCATAATCATTCCAATTGTTGGTTAAGAAAGCCAACTAGATAAAGAATTCACCCCTAATTTAAATTAAGAAATAATTGATGGAAATCAACTTTGTCCAAAGGAAGCACCTCATCTCCCATTCATAAAACACAACAGAATTACTCGTTTGGTTCTTTCAAAACAAGTAACTTAGTTGCATAATAAGCAATAAAATTTAAAGACGACAGGTAAGACTCCTCATCTTTCAGATTTGGCATAATTTTAAGCTCATTGATTACCACATCAAACAATCACTTCAATAATTACCAAACATCAAAATAAATGATAATAAATTTAAAACAGACTAAATCAGGACCTCTTCAACAGCCTTCTCTCTTAGTCGCTCAGAGAACCTCAAGGCCTTGATCTCCGCATGCGCTTCTCCTAACTCTCTGTCCTTATCTGCAACCATAAAAATCCAAATAGTTATATATATAAACATGTTCATAACACAACCTAACCAAATCAAGCTCAAAAACAGTCATACGGCACAAAATTCACCGAAACACTACTAGATCGAACCACATTCACACCTCTCACTTCATTCTCTAGTCGATTGAGCTCTACTTTAACCGGATCCGAGCCGTGCAACAGAGTAATGAACTCGTTATCAGCGTCGAAGCTTCGCCTCACCGAAGTCCGTCTTCTCGACGAGCTCTTAGGCCCATCCTTGAAGGATCCAGACATCGTCAGTAGCGGCGCCGTCGTCGGAGTCCCTGCAGCCGCACCGCCATTAACCTCCGTCAGCGTTCCGTCGCCGGAAACCTCTGCCATCGCCGATCTGATTCTATCTCTCTCACAGCCTCTCTGACATCCAAATGCACTAAGATCCAAATGCCGGCTAGCACTCTCAAATCAAAGCAGCACACAGCTAAAGAGACAAATGTGTGTATATATATATGATTGTATAAATAAATATAGAAACTAGAAAGAGAAAGAAAGAGTTGGTTTTAGACTAGTGTGTGGTTTCTTTCTCTAGAGGTGCTTTGAGTGTGATATAAAAATAAAAATAAAAACAAAAACTGGGGACTGTTTCTCAGTAAACAGTTAAGCTTACTTAGGGAAAGTATTGATTTTAGGTTGTGACTTGCGTATGTAGCTTTTCGTTTTCCTGATTTCCTCACGCGAGGGACTTGCTAAACAATGTGTGGAACATCCAATTTAAATCACGTAACAAACCTCTTTGTTGAAATTATAGATATTTAATTATCATTATTGTTATTATTATTATAATATGGTTAGTTGTGGTCTTTTGTCATTAAACGTTTGTGATTTTGGGTTTGTCTTAGGATAAGCAGGATGCGCATTGCGCACCCTTTCTCCTGGGGATGTGCAGGATTGGAGTGCAGTGTGCGCTTAGGTGGCACAACTTTTATAACTAAATGCTTTTAATTTTTCAGTAAATTGTAGGATTAAAAGCACATTTTATATCAAAAATATTTAAAAAGGATTTTCATTAATTTTTGTTAAATTAATTTAATATAATTTATTATGAAACTTAAATCATAACAGTTATACACAATCTCTTATATGTTTAACAACCAATCATACACCAATTTATATTAATTAATTCAATAACATATTTTAATATTACAAATTATTTTATGAGTAATTTAAAATAACAAAAATATTTGTTAAAATGGGGATTTAAGAAAAATAAGGAAAAGAAAGAAGAATAACAAAAATGTTACCTTCAATCCAAAGATTTTTTCAGAATTTTAACTTAAAACTCTAACAGTTGGGTAACATTTAAAAAGAAAGTCAACAAAATTGTAATAAAATAACTATTAGGAGTACTGTACATATAATTTGGTCGGAACAGATCGTCTGTTCCGTGTACATTATTTCTCACGTGCCTAAATAATCTCATCCATCTAATTTATTGCAATGAATGAATGAGATTGTTTCAAAATAGGAAAAAATAGAATAAACGAAAGAGAAGATTTGATCCCAATTTGGTCTAGCAAGATAGAAGAATATTATAGAATTTCCCAAAAAAAAAAGGAACACATATGGATGCATGAATGTATGGGAGTAAATTATGACACACCAACTACACAGAAAATGCTATCAGGAGATAACTTTGAGATAGGCCCTTTGATGACATATCCAGCTACTGCCATCTAAAAGGAAAACGATCTTCAAGCAGACAAGGAAGAAGAAGTCAATTGGCGATCTCTCCTCCTTTGCATCACGACAACTTACCGATGAAACTCCGGTATGAGTATAAAAGCCAAGAAACCTAGCTAGGTTGTTAAACTTGAAGACTTAGGAAAAGAGTGTAAGTTTTATATATCTTAGTTCATACTTGAACATGGTATTCATATTAGGCTTCTTGAGTGTAAGAAAGTTATTGCTTCTTCGACTTTAGATCAGATGGATGATAACGAATTTATAATCGAGCAAGAGCGTAGCGTTATTCTTGTAGAGCGCCTAAGATAAAGTACGGACGATGGAGATACAATAACAAGGGAGAGTCGAGGGATTGATTTAGGTATTTGAATCCCAAAAGAAGTGGAAGTTATAATAAAGTATCGAAACGGTTCGAAAAATCAAAAGAAAAGATGGTATTTTTCAACTCCTTAATGACTTGGAAAGAGGAAAAGAGAAAGGGAACGTATTCTTACTCTTTTGGTCTTTCATGATTGCCCTTTGGTACTTTAGTGAAAAACATACTACTTGAATGTGCAAGGACGGAGAAATAACTTGCTTGACATTCAATTTTTAAGTAAGTGAGAAGATGAGAGATCCTCAGAGTTCGTCATGTCCAACTCTATAAAAAATGCTATATTTCTTAGACCTATGACAAATGCATTTCCCATATTTAAAAGGGACATAAAAATTTAAGAATGACCGACCTGAATTTATAATGTATAGAAAAGTAAAAAGGAATGTATGGTGGCGATCTGTGATTGGGGTTAGTACTTATGCAACGTCGTCAGCATTCTGCAATCTTTCTGACTGAAGCGAAAAATGTGACGCTACTCCTCAACCTCCAATCTCTAATAATATTTATTTTCTTTTTTATTTTATAATTTTAAGTGACGCAAATGTCAACACGCCAGGTCGAAAAAAATTTCGGGCGGGTCTGAAGTCAATCGGCCTGTGGCTAGGCCCCGATGACTGGCGTGGGCCACAGGCAACCCTTAGGGGCTCAATTAGCCCAAACATTTAATATATTTTTATTTTTTATATTTATTTTAAGAGAATTTGAAAAAGTTGTAGTTGTATTTTTTAAAATTCATAAATTATAAATTATAGCATAACCATTTATAGTAAAGTGTAATATGGAATTATCTATAAATTATACAAAAATATTTATATAAAATAAATTATATAAAATATGAACTAATATATATATTTATTAAAAAGATGTAGCTAAGATAATGTTTTCATATTTATTCCCTACAAATAAGTGAATTTAATTTTAATTTTGAAATTTTATTATAACAATTAATTATAATGTAAATGTAAAAAAGTTATTATCTAAGTACAATGGATTTATTTCAAATATTATTTTTACGTGTTAAAAAATTATTATATTTCTTTTTAATATGATTTAAAAAATACATTTATTAAGCTTATAATATAATATTTTCAAACTTTTAATGTTTTTATAAATTATGTACAAAACTCTTAATTGATGTAGTTGTTGCATTTTTAGCTATTGTTGATTTTTTTTGTGTAAATATTATTCATATTATATTTAATATTAAATAATCATTGTGAAATTTTATATTTTTATTATACATAGTAAAAGAAATTAATATCATGATTACTCTTAACGCATTTAAACTTTTTTATTTTATTTTTCATATCTATACAATATATACATCATGCATATATGTATTTATATTAATCTTAAAATGAGTTAATCACTTTATTAATCCTAATGTATCAATTTCAAAAGAATATATAAGTAATTGAGTTATAAAAATAAATACCTATAGTATATTATATTATATTGACAATAAATATTATTTTATTAAAACTAGAATACATTTTATAAATACTTTTGATATGTTTTTATAAATTATTATTTTTATTAATTTTGAAAATAGTTCTTTTACTTTTATCTAAAATCGTTGTATTCTAATTAATCTAAATTTATATTCATATTTTTTTTCTTCTTTTTAAATTCTAATATTAGAAGATTCATTCCTAAGTCACTCAAATTAAAAGTTTGTTAAGAGTAACTTCTTACTTGAAACCTTGATATAAGTTTAATTTTACATCTTTCTCGTCCTTAGAATGTTATAAGCATATCATATTTCATAAAATTTATAAAATTTTCACCTTTTTTATTTTTAATATATATATTATGTCACAAATTTAAATTATAACAACATATAATTATGATATAATAAAGTTATTAATTTATCTAATATTAAATTACAAAATATTTATATCATTTTATTTAAACCATTTAATATTTCATTTGAATAAAGCTATAAGTCATTAAATGAAAGCGTAACATCACTAACTTCTTAATGTTTTAAGTGATATTTTAGGTATAATGAGCTAAATATTAACACAATTTGTGTTAAAAGTCATTAAGTCAAGTTTAGATTAAAGGGTGCTACATATATTTGTATATCATTAATGAGGAAATACATTTTAAAATTAAAATATTGAGATGTACTTATTGTTATGGTTAATTAGGAATTTTAATTCAATTGATTAGAAAATTGTAGGAAAGTTCATTAAGTTAATATTTATAGTTAAGAATTTCAATTCAATTAATTACGAATTTTAATTTTACTTAAATAATTTATCAATTATTGTCAGAGAGTTTTGATAAAACAAAATTCATTAACTATGGAAAATTTTGTTGATCATGAATGATTATCTAAATTATTTTACAAGAAATGATACACTTTACAAAATTAAGATAATATCATGCCGAATAGACTGGAGAGTAGAGACCAAGAGAGCATCTAATTGACTAATTATACTTGTTGGTAGGATCGTCAACAGTTTGGATCAAATTATCTGTATGTACAAACATTATATTTAGTAATATAATATTTAAATAAAAAGAATATTTAGTAATGTAATATTAAATAAAAAGAAAATTAAAAATACCTTCATCTTCATATATTTAATCAAAATAACCTTCAATAATTTCACTAGTCCCCTCCGCATTAATACCTGTGGCTGTAAGAAAATAAAAAACACAATATTAGGTAAGATAATATAAAATAGATAAAATAAATATATTTAAAATAAAATAATTTACCATCAATATCTTTATTATTTAACCAATTTTGAGCACACATAAGGGCTTACAGAGTGCGATAATGAAGTAAATTGCGATGAGAAGTAATGACCCAACCACTAGTACTAAATGCAAACTTTGAAGCAACGGTGGATAATGGAATAGCTAAAAAGTCTCGTGCTATGAATTGCAAGATCAGATAATTATGCCCAGACATCTTCCACCATGACAATATATCGAATGGCTCACCTTCAATTTCAAGAACACAATCAGCGGAAAAATATTTATCATACTCCATCGTATTGTAAGAAATCTTAACCCTTTTTTCTTTAAAAATTTGAAAGAGAATCTGTTAATAATGAGTCAGAAGAAAAGGTTAAATTTGAAACTGAAGTCGGAGTTAAACTACTTGCAAAGCTACTAAGATCCCGATCATGAGTTTGTTGCATTTTGACTTTATAATCATTAAACAATTGATACCATAACAGTTTCATTGTATGTAGACGCTCTTGAGCTTTACCAATACAATGCATTATAAATATATTTAACCCCGTCCTTTTTGTATTTCGGGTCCAACACATATAATACTGCAACAATATCTCCAACCTTAGACCAATAAGAATTAAACTTCTCCACCATCCGCTCTGCCATAGTCTAAATAACTGCATTAGAGTCAAACATCCACAATGATAAAACATGGTTTATGTTGGACATAGTGCTAAAGATACAGTGCGAAGTTGGGATATTTTGTTCCTAATAACAATTTAGTCCAATTATTGAATAATTTCAACTTTATACAAAGTTCTCTAGCCAAGTCCCATTGATCTTCTGATGGTACGCAGGTATACTAAGAATCCTTTCCGGCTAGTTTAATAAATAGCTGAGCATATGGGAATGCCGACTCCAACATATTAAAGTTTGAGTTCCATCTAGTAGGGCAATCCAAAACCAACTTCTTTGAATTTGGAATGCATAAAATTGGTGCACTATCTTTAAAAGTTTCAACTCGCTTAGGAGTCGCATTCCAATATAAAACACTATTCCAAATACACTCTATTGCTTCATTTATCGTCTCCAACACATCCTTCACAATTAAGTTAAGAATATGAGCAAAACAACGCATATGAAATAACTTACCTCTAGCCAATAAGCTCCCAACCTGCATCTTACCCTTCAACTTCTCAATCATAGCATCATTTGTGCCACAATTATCGACTGTGATAGAGGATACTTTGTTGTCGATGTTCAAATTCATAAAATAGTCTTTCAACACATTTACCATTTTTTCACTTGTATACGGTGTCGACACATAAATAAATCTGTCATGAAAAAACATAACAACATGAATCATAAATTCATAAAATAATGAAAAAAGGAAATAATAACAATATTAAAAATATAAATTACATTAAAAGTCTATTGCATAACTTCCAACCATTACCAATATAATGTGTCGTCATTGCCATATAACCATTTTTTTGGTTATCGACCGTCCACATGTCCGTTGTTTTGGTAATTCGTCCTTGAACACTCGATAATGCTCTTAAAGTTTCTCTCTTCTTGTCCTTGTAAATTTTGAAAATATCATTCCTCAATGTACTCTGACTTGCAACCTTGAAAGTTGGTTGGAGTTAATTAAGAAATATCTTGAATCTTTTGCTTTGAACCATAGACACTGATTGTTCATCTCTAATAATCATATTAGCCATCAAAATCCTTGATCTATGGTTGTCAAAAGTTGTTATGACCATTTCATTCTTTCTTTTTATAAGGTTAGAGGTAAAAAATGGTTAACCTCCTAAAATGATCTTCCTTCTAGTACGTGATTCCATATGTCTCTTTAAATGAGACGTTCCACCTTTTGAACCACTCAAATACAACTTTTGACAATAACTGCACTATGCCTTTTCAATTCCATCGGTTGATATAGTCTTCTTAAAGTGATTACAAACTTCACTTTCATGTTGCGTAACTTGAGTTATAATTGAACTTCTATCGTCACTTGGTGTTGAAATAGAAGTTTCCACTTCTACCTATGGCACTAGATTAGAGCTCTCAACTGAAGGAATATGCTTATTACTTGAGGTTAGAAATAAGAATGTATTAGGAAATGTCACATTCTTAATCAAAATACTTTGCCTACATTATATTTGAAATATTCCATATAAACACAATGTTCAAGAAAATCAAAGAATCAACCTAGTTATTTCTCCAGATTCAAAGTTCCTATCTATTAGAAGCACAATCAATATATGGAATCCATATATCCTGTTCACATTTATGGAATCCATTATTCACTTCCTAATTCTCATTTGTTCTTTAAGACAATTGAACAAAGATAAAAATGTGCGAACTAATCATCATGCTAAATATCGTCTTGAACCATAATAAGTACCAAAATTCAGGACTTTGTTAACTTTGAATATGCTAGAATGTCTAAGTAAGTTAGGTTGATCATTTACAAACATCAAACAAGCTTCTCCGAGTAGTGGATTGGGACTGCTAAAACTCAAGGCAAACTTACACTTTCTCAAGCTCATATGTCATATGAAGATATGCGAGTGACAATGTTATGTTGCCTGTTTGAAACAAACAAAAACTCATGCCCTACATTCATACACAACTTTTATTTGCTTTGCCCATATAACCACCTAAAATTCCTCCTAGTTTTCCTGAATTTTCAAGTTACTCGTTCCAACCAATGGCATGTCTCTTACAGTAATTCATATGTCCAGAATTATTGTACGAATTTTTTTTCAAAAAAGATTCAATAGGTCGTAAAGTGAAAAAAAGTGAACAAAAAGCTTTTAATTACTATAAGGTTGCTAAGAAAGCTAAAGGATAGAAGTTTATGGAAGGGTAATTGAGGGTGCCCATTTAACAGTTGTAGTTGAGAGAGAAGATGGAATGGAACGACTCTGCAATCCTAAATCTTTCTTTTTTAACCAAGATTCCGTCTTTGTTTCCAACTACACATCTTTTAAGTTTCTAACTGCACATCTTGTGCGTTATATAAAATAATTAACCCACATATTCTCCTTACAATGCCACTTGAAGTCTTCTTTCACATACATAAATATGTCCGCAAATCAGATCACAACACATTTTAGTAACACATCAACAAGCAATATGCAATCTTCTTTCGCTCTTTTACTATCATCACATCTAACATCTACTACCATGTGATCTAATAAAGAAGCAAAACGACTAACAATCAAGAGTGCGACATTTCATCAAACATTATACATGCATTATCCCATATTCCCAATATTAACATACAAAGTTCTCAATTTAGCCAAATATATTTTCAAAACAATCAACTATTAATAAAAAACCAAATTTGAGAAGAGGGAATGAGAGATTACCTTGTTAAGTACGTTGCACCATTCAACATTGGTTATTTTGAACGGTGGTGACTTCATAGTTCACATGGTCGACGATGAAGGGCAAATGACACGAAGAAGAAGAACGAAGGAAGAACATGACACGAAGAAGTAGAATGGATGAAGAATAGAAGAGTGAAAAACAAGAGGACTATGACGTTGTTGTGTGAGTGAGAGTAACAGAAGCAATAGCTGGGTGAGAGTCAGGGAAGGGAGGGACTGTTGGCTGTTGCGTTGTTTCGTTTAATGAAAAGCAAAGCGACGTCGTTTTTGCTTTCAATAAAATCACGCCATTTTGTCTTATGTTTTAAGTTATGTTTTATAAATTAAACGACGTTGTTTTGTCATTTTGCTTTTCATTAAACGATGCCATTTAGTCTTATGTTTTAAGTTCTGTTTTTATAAATTAAACAATGTTGTTTTGCTCATTTTAAACATATACAAACAACACCTTTTTGCACCAAACAAAACGACAACATTTCGTTTGGTTATTTTGCCTAGGCCACGGGTCGACTGTACCTTGGTCCAATCCGTGGGCCGATTTGACTAGGCTAAACCAGTTGACCATGGACCAGCCTAGGGCGGGTCAAGCAATTTTTGACATCCCTACTTATATTCATATCTTTAGTTGTCAATCACATGTTTATTTTCCTTAATCCTTCCTCTCTTCTGCCTCCTTTGATAGAATTTAAACTCACTGTCGACAATAACCATGCATGGGTTGGGTTGGGCCGAAAATAAAAAAATGACGTCGTTTTGTACCTTTCTGTTGGCTCATGGCCAGGTCGGGCCAAGCAATCTCAACTTGTGGCTTGGTTAACCGGGCCAAAGTTTGATAGGGTCGGGCCAGCCTAGTGGGCTGAGCTATATTTGTCATCCTTAATCAAATGTTTTGAATGAATGTATTATGTGATGATATTTATGTTAAAATAATATTAAATTTATTTTTAAGAGATTTTAAAATGATATTATTATCTCTATTAATTACAATAAAATCATTTTAATTATTTATATTAAAAGAATGTCGAGCTTATTCTTATAAAATGGAGTATGAGCTTTCTCTTTTAGATTCGAGTCAGACTTATAGATCTTGAATTGAATCAAAATAGTTTTGCTATGTTTATATAATTATTTTAACCTTCAGTTATCATTCACACATTGTTATTTATTTTTTCTATTATTCAATATAAGAGTATGAGCCTTGAAATGACCGATAAACTTCCTTTGTAATCATAAAGTAACAAGTTTAACTTATAGAAATAATCTCTTTGTAAAAATATAAAGTGAAGAATCTTGTAGACTGATAAGACTTTAACTTTTTTATTATTCTATACAAATTTGACCTTTTATTTTCTGGAAAACAAAATTAATCTTAATATTAAAAACAAATATATTCTCTATGTAGCATCCCATTACCCGCGGGAAGGCTAGAATAATAAATATGAGTGATTAATAAGATATTAGAAATGCATTTTCATGCTTATGCAAAATATGTCATACACATACAAGTGAATAGTGAAATCTTGCACATGAAAATAATTGTACATGCATTTATGAATAATTTCGGGTATAATTAGATTGAGTTGTGATTTTTAAGAATTTTGAATTTAGTTATATTGGAAATTTTATTAATTAGTGGAATTGTTATATTTTTTAATTTTGGTGAATTTAGGAATAATTTCAGAAAATTTATGGAAAATAGGAATAGGAATTAATGATATTGGAGATAATTGGAATGTAAAGATGAGAGTTAAAGGAATTAGTTCATAAGGAACTTAGTTAGAGCTTAGACAATTGGGAAAGTGACAAGTGTCACTGACTTAGTTAAGTTACTTTTTATAATTTGTTAGAGAGTAAGTTGTATTCTCTGAGAGTTAAAAAGGCTAAGTGTTATTTCTAGTTACCTTCTTCGTAGCCACCTTCTTCAAATTTCCTTCCAATACACAGAGTTTTTCATCAAATATCTTCCAAGAGTTTTCTTTGCTTTTTCATATCCCACACCACTTCCACACTACTAATTGTTCTTCTGCCTTAAGAAAAACCGAAGTTGGTCAATTTATACAGTGGTATACGTGAAATTGCGTGGAGTTTAGGGCTTTGGAATAGTTGCAGATCTTGGAGTTTTTAACAAGTAAGTGTTGAGTAAATCCTTTAGAGTTATAGATTTATGAAATAAATTTGATGAATTACTGTCATCTGCATGAACATGGGATTTACGTGTATATTTATGAATACTGTGTAAATAGGATGGGAAAATATGGATATAAAGTTATTTAGTATTTGATGGATTGTTAGTGATCAGGTGATGTAGAAATGATTGTTAGAGTTTGAAATAGAAATGAAATGGTGTATAAGATTAGCGTAGAAAAGTTATAGCATGAAAAGATGATATGCTAATATGCTCTATTTTCTATTCACTGTGCATGTATATATATGTGTGTGTATATGAATGGGTAAGTATTTTGGAGTTGATCAAGAAAATGATGTTTGAGTTGAAAAGTAGTTGTAAAATGATGGTCTAAGATGGGAATGAGTGTATAAATGAAAGTTGAGAGGAAAATAGAGAATATGGACAAAAGTTGAAAATGCAGTGAATGGTGTATGGCAAAGCATGAAGAGTTCAACTATTGATATTTGTTTTATTTGATGTTTTTGATGGAACTTGATTAAATTTTCATTTTTTAGAGGTAGTGTAAAGTTGTGATGAATGAGTGGAATGAAATAGGATGAACTATGTGCTTCATAATATGATTGATTGTGATAGATGCATTTCATACATGATTGCACAATCAGATAGTGGCAGTTGTGACCAGAGTAGCCACCGATCAGAGCTTAAAGCTCAATATGTGAAAATGAGCCTTAAGCTCAGAAAGTGATTAAGAGCCTAAGGCTCACTATGTAAAATGAGCCATGTATCCTCATCGGATAAAAGACAGTTATCAATGAGCCCAGTATCCAAAATAGATACGGGACAGTTTAGGCACTTGGTCATAACAACGTAATAATTGGAAAAGAGTCTCATGAGCATTTTATATGCATTTTGTTAAGTATTTTTGCTGGATTGAAATGCCAAATTTGCCTATGCTTAAGTGAAAATGTGATACTTATGTAAAGTGCAAAGTTGTGAATTATATGTTATGTGAAATGTTGTGTTGCATGAATTGAGTGAACCATTGATGATGGGTACCTCATTGAGTTCGCAAAACTCACCAAAATTGAAATGTTGACTTTTCAGGATCGAGAGATGACTATAGCTACTGAGAGGCTCTACCAGTCGTACAGATTGTGATTTGGCAAGAGAAGTCTTGACTTAAAGGTCAGTCAGCTGAAATTTTGGACAGACTAGATAGATTTTGTATATTTTCCTCTTTCACATAGCACTTTTGCATTAGGCTATGATGATGTACATGTTGAAAATATTGAAAGACACAATGTAGACTTTTGGTTTTTATGCAATGAAATGAGGAAAAAGTTGGTTTTTAAAATATAATTTTCTTATGATGCTTTATAAGTGAATAAAGATATGATGCCATGTGAAGTGAATGTAGTGATTGATTGTAACGCATCATTATTGTAGGATATATACTAGAATGTCCTAAGGGTGTTCCGGTATGTACCCTACGGTAAGGGGGCGCTACAGTTGGGTGGTATCAGAGCATGGTTGGCATCTGTTGGGTCATATAGAAATGTTAAACATGAAATATCGTGAGAAATGCAGATAATGATTGAAGTTATTGTTTGTTATAGGTCATCCGCTCTAGGTCATCAGATTGATTAACCAACTGACCAAGGATCAGTAGGAGCCAGTAGGGAGTCCTCGGTACCTTGATCTGAGGAGATGCTTCCTAGAGTTCCCGAGAGAAGGGAGAGGAGGTATGATAGGCTACGGAAGCAGGGAGCTATAGACTTCTATGGCAGCACAGACCCTGCTGAAGTCGAAGGATGGTTGGAATGGATAGAAAGAGTTCTGGATCAGATGGACCGCAAGCTTGATGAGAGGTTTGATTATGCAGTGTCCTGACTACAAGGCCCAGCTTATCAGTGGTGGAAGACGATCCCAGGCAGTACCACCAGGCCTTGTCAATTGAAGTGGGAAGACTTTCTGAAGGTCTTCAGAGATAATTACATGCCTAAGATCTACTTGGACAGGAAGATGAAGGAGTTTCTAGAATTGAAGCAGGGTAGGATGTTAGTGGCTGAGTGTGAGATCCGGTTCAATGAATTGATAGGCTATGCTACTGCTCTAATTCCTATAGAAGAAGACAAGTGTAGGATGCTTGAGGATGTGCTCAATATGGAGATCAGAACAAGGTTGACCATCTCAAACCAAAGCAGTTTCACTGAGCTGAGAGCTGCTTCTATTAGTATTGAGCGGCTATTAAGAGAGAGCCAAGCAGAGACTGGGCAAGGATCCAGTATGAAGAGGTCTAATAAGAGTCAGGGTAGTTCTGGCAGAAGATTCAGTAAACGCTAAAACAAAGCTTTCAGACCACCAGGTGGATCCAGGCAGTCAGGATCTAGGCAGAGGGGTAGATTTTCACAGACCGGCAGTAGGAGAGGTACAGTACAAAATCATTTTTCAGTATGTGAGTACTGTGAGAAGAGACATAGTGGTGAGCATTGGAGATTAACTGGAGCTTGCCTCAAATGCGGCTCTTTTGACCACCGGATCAGGGATTGTCCTACTACTTTGGGAGCTCAGTCTGGTGTGAGTAGGCGATCTAGGAGTGATGCTATGGTCCAGCAGAGCAGAGGTAGTGGATTTGGATAGAGAGGTCGAGGTAAAGGCATAGTGAGCTCTAAGAGTTCTTCCATGAGGACTGAGGGGTGGGGCAGTCGACCGTAGTCCTGGGCCCGGGTCTATGCTATGACCAGGCAGGAGGCTCAAGACTCACCAGATGTTGTTACAGGTGAGCTTCTTATTTATGACTTTGAGGCATTTGCACTGCTAGATCCAGGATCCACACACTCCTTTATCGCATCGCATTTGGCATGTAGGCTGCATTGTGATAGGGAGTTGCTACAGTATAGGCTAGAGGTGAGTACATCTCTAGGTAGTACTACTGTCATAGGAGAGGTCTGCAAGGGGTGCTTGATTCAGATTGATCAAGCAGAGTTGAAGGCAGTCCTGATTATACTACATCGGTTAACTACTACACCAATATTGACTATTCCATTAGGGTATGGAGGATATATGGTATATAGTGATGCATCATATTAAGGACTGGGATGTGTATTGATGCAGCATGGCAAGGTGATTGTCTATGCATCGAGACAATTAAGGTCTCACGAGATCAATTATTCGGTACATGATTTAGAGCTAGCTGCAGTTGTCTTTACTCTAAAGATTTGGAGACATTATTTGTATGGAGAGACCTTCCAGATTTACACAGATCATAAGAGTTTGAGGTATTTGCTGAGTCAGAAGGAGTTGAACTTGAGGCAGAGGAGATGGATTGAGTTACTGAAAAATTATGACTGCACTATTGAGTACCACCCGGGAAAAGCTAATGTGGTGGCAGATGCTTTGAGCAGGAAGTCTAATTTCAGTGCAGCTCAGATTCAGTTATCGAGGTTACCTAATTTGATTCATTTGAGAGCTCTGAATGTGGAGTTGAATCTGGAGCAAGATGAGGCACTGATTGCCACTTTGAAGTTGAGACCTGTGCTACATGATAGGATTAAAAAAGTCTAGGAGAAAGATTCTGATATGGTAAAGCTTATGGAGAAAGTGAAGATTAATCTGGATTCTGAATTTGAGTTGAGGAATGAGACACTATGGTTGAGACAGAGGCTGTGTGTGCCTAATGTGGATGATCTGAGGAAGGAGATTCTTAAAGAAGCTCATATGGCCACCTATGCTATGCATCTTGGTACTACCAAGATGTATAATACACTGAAGCAACATTTCTGGTGACCTAGAATGAAGAAGCAAGTGGCAGAATATGTATCTAGGTGTATGACTTACCGGCAAATTAAAGCTGAGTACTAGGCTCCAGTAGGGAATCTCCATTCGTTACTCATTCCAGAGTGGAAATGGGAACGAATCAGTATAGACTTCAACATAGGATTGCCTAAGACTCCGAGGCAAAATGATGTGATATGGGTTATAGTGGACTAGTTGACTACGTCGACTCACTTCTTACCAGTGAGAGAGAATAACTCACTTGATCAGTTGGCTCGAAGATATGTGAATGAGGTGGTGAGACTGCATGGGGTTCCAGTGTCCATAGTATCAGACAAAGATCCTATATTTACTTTGAGGTTTTGGAGGAGCTTGTAGTCTGCTATGGGTACTAAGTTGAACTTCAGTACAACATTTCATCCTCAGACAAAAGGATAGAGTAAGAGGACAATCAAGACTATTGAGGATATGCTCAAAGTTTGTGTATTGGAGTTTAGAGGAGCTTGAGATCAATATATGGCATTGATAGAGTTTGCCCACAACAACCATTATCACAGTAGTATCAGAATAGCACCGTATGAGGCACTGTATGGTAGAAAATGTCGGTCATCATTATATTAGGATGAAGAGGACTTGAGAATAGTTGAAGGCCCAGAGTTGATACAAGAGACAATCGATAAGGTGAAGTTGATCCGAAGCTGAGTTAAAGCAGCTCAAGATAGACAAAAGAGTTATGTGGATCAACACTGACGTGATATGGAGTATAGTGTGGGAGTCCGAGTATTCCTAAGAGTGTCACCTTGGAAGGGAGTCTTGAGATTCTGTAAAAAGGGCAAGTTGAGCCCTAAGTATATTGGTCCTTATGAGATCATTAAGAGAATTGGACCTTTGGCCCATAAGTTGGCTTTACCAAATGAGATGTCTCAATTGCATAATGTGTTCATGTAAGTATGCTCCGAAAATACTAATCTGATCCGACACATGTGATACCAGCTCAGGAGATTGAGGTTGCTAGTAACTTAAGCTATGTTGAGGAGTCAATCAAGATTGTGGGATCTCAGATTAAGCAGTTGAGGAACCGAGTCATTCCATTGGTGAAAGTCCTTTGAAGGAACCACTCAACTGAGGAAGCAACTTGGAAAACGGAGGAGCATATAAGGAGACAACATCCCTACCTGTTCGAACAAGCAGGTAAGAATTTCGAGGACGAAATTTTTTAAGGAGGGGAGAGTTGTAACATCCTATTACCTGCGGGGAGGCTAGAATAGTAAATATGAGTGATTAATAAGAGATTAGAAATGCATTTTCATGCTCGTACATAATATGTCATACACATACACGTGAATAGTAAAATCTTGCACATGAAAATAATTATACATACATTCATGAATAATTCCGGGTATAATTAGATTAAGTTGAGAATTTTGAATTTATTCATATTGGAAATTTTATTGATTAGTGAAATTATTATATTTTTTAAATTTAGTGAATTTATGAATAATTTCGAAAATTTATGGAAAATAGGAATAGGAATCAATGATATTGGAGATAATTGGAATGTAAAGATGAGAATTAAAGGAATTAGTTCAAAAGGAGCTTAGTTAGAGCTTAGACAATTGGGAAAGTGACAAGTGTCACTAACTTAGTTAAGTTACTTTTTATAATTTGTTAGAGAGTAAGTTGTATTCTCTGAGAGTTAAAAAGGCTAAGTGTTATTTCCAGTTATCTTCTTCAAATTTCCTTCTAATACACAGAGTTTTCATCAAATACCTTCTAAGAGCTTTCTTTGTTTTTCCATATTCCACACCACTTGCACACTACTAATTGTTCTTCTGCCCTAAGAAAAACCGGAGCTGGTCAATTTATACAGTGGTATACGTGAAATTGATTGGATTTTAAGGCTTTGGAATAGTTGCAGATCTTGGAGTTTTTAACAAGTATTGAGTAAATCCTTTAGAGTTATAGATTTATGAAATAAATTTAATGAATTACTGTCATATGCATGAATATGGGATTTACGTGTATATTTATGAATACTGTGTAAATAGGATGGGAATATATGGATATAGTGTTATTTAGCATTTGATGGATTGTTAGTGATTAGGTGATGTGGAAATGATTGTTGGAGTTTGAAACAGAAATGAAATGGTGTATGAGATTAGTGTAAAAAAATTATAGTATGAAAATGTGATATGTTGATATGCTCTGTTTTCTATTAACTGTGCACGTATATATATGTGTGTGTACATGAATGGGTAAGTATTTTGGAGTTGATCAAGAAAATGATGTTTGAGTTGAAGAGTAGTTGTAAAATGATGATCTAAAATGGGAATGAGTGTATAAATAAAAGTTGAGAGGAAAATAGAGAATATGGACAAAAGTTGAAAATGCAGTGAATGGTGTATGGCAAAGCATGAAGAGTTCAACTATTGATAT
>JAOTAX010000196.1:7695880-7719627 GCA_025629825.1 Erythroxylum guanchezii | reverse complement strand
TGTCATGTATGCATGTACAGTAATTTCATGTGCACAAATGATACTGTGTACCAATCCTATTATGCATGAACAGTCCTCAGTCATTCCAATCCATCTCATCCTATGCCAAATTTACTATTTTACCCTTCCAGTAGAGGGTGGGATGTTACACTAAGGCTCACTATGTAAAATGAGCCCTATATCCTCATCGGATAAGGGACAGTTATCAATGAGTCCGGTATTTAAAATAGATACGGGACAGTTTAGGCACTCGGTCACAACAACGTAATAATTAGAAAAGAGTCTCATGAGCATTTCATATGCATTTTGTTAAGTATGTTTGCTGGATTGAAATGCCAAATTTGCATATGCTTAAGTGAAAATGTGATACTTATGTAAAGTGCAAAGTTGTGAATTATATGTTATGAGAAGTGTTGTGTTGCATGAATTGAGTGAACCATTGATGATGGGTACCTCATTGAGTTTGCAAAATTCACCAAAATTGCAACGTTGACTTTTTAGGACCGAGAGACAATTCTAGCTACTGAGAGGCTCTACCAGCTGTGTGGATTGTGATTTGGCAAGAGAAGTCATGGCTCAAAGATCGGTCAACTGAATTTTTTGGACAGACTGGATAGATTTTGTATATTTTCCTCTTTCACATAGCACTTTTGTATTAGGCTATGATGATGTACATGTAGGAAATGTTGAAAGACACAATGTAGACTTTCAGTTTTTATGCAATGAAATGAGAAAAAAGTTGGTTTTTAAAATATTGTGATTTTCTTATGATGCTTTATAAGTGAATAAAGATATGATGCCATGTGGAGTGAATGTAGTAATTAATATTAGCGCACCATTATCGTATAATATGTACTGGAATATCCTAAAGGTGTTCTAATATGTACCATACGGTAAGGGGGCGCGACACTCCAACTCTTCCTTCAGTAACTAATACAATGTTTATCTTATAAACTTAATTTTGCAATGGACTCGCGAACAATTTTCTACTGCAACAGATGATAGTGAATGTTAGTCAGTCTCTCCTTTTGATAATTTCTATCTAAGTCAAACTATTAAAAATTAACAACTTTTTGAATAATTAAAAATAATTTTAATTAATTATTTATTAAAAACTAATTTTTAATAATAATAAATTATTTTAATTAATTATTTACAAAATCAATTACATAATAATCAAACATAATTAAAAATTGTCATTACTGTTCTAATATTTGATACCAAATATAACTATTAATTTCTATAATCTCATTTATAATATTTAGATACCAAATACGAATAATTAGTATTTCCATTGTTATTCTGATTCTCACTTTTCATTCCAATTTAGAGATGACAATTGACTAGCCTATGAGTCGGTCCTGCTACTTTTTTAAAAATAATTTTATTAAAATTAAAATTATAAAATAAAATTTTTTTAATTGAGTCCAGGCTACGCTGCCCGAGACCTAACTCTTTTAAACAAAATGATGTCGTTTTGCTTAGAAGAATAATACCTCTGGTTGATCTGGGCCTAAGCCCATAGACCACCTATTGAGAATACCTGAACTTGGAGTTAGGGATCGGTCCATTATCATACCAAACAAGACAAAAAGATATTTTAAAACCATTAAAAGTATTTCAATGCATAGTATATTTAAGCAACAATTTATTTAGCAAAAAAAAAAAAGTCTAGAAGCACTTAAAAAGTTGTAAAACTAAGGTTATGTTTGGTTAGAAGTTTATTAGTAGAATGTAATATTATTCTATCGTCCGGAAGGAGAATTTATAATAGAATAAAATGAAATGAAATAAAAAAGGAAGGTTTTATATTATATCTCATTTCATCATAGACAGTAAAAATGAGAAATCTTCGATTTTGAGAGTTTAGGATGAAATGTAAAATAAAAAACAATTTTTTAATATATTATATTATAAATTTTTTTTCTAAACAACATTTCACTGTATTACGTTATGAACTATTTCATTTTCCCAAACATCAATTTTTTTTATATTACATTCATTTTTTCTCTATTCCATTCTCGTAAATTTTATTAAAAATTTTACGTTAAATAAACATATTAAAACTTGTTCGAGAAACATAAAGGTCAACTGCAAAAATCCTCCTCGCATCGAAGGATCTAAAGCTCGATACTGTTAAGTAGCTCCTTAAATGCAACCATAAATCAAACTTGACTTTATTTTTCGCGATCTAATAAATTAGATTCTAATACTTGGATTTAGCTGAAAAATTAGAAAAGAAATACATAAAATAAAAACACATGCACGTTGATGCCTTTGGAACCGTCACTCCTCGCTCCAACCGTTCTCTTTCCCATTGTGTCTTTGTTTTTGGTTTCCAGGTCTCGATCAGAAAACCAATCTGCATTTTTCTCTTCTGATCTAAAACCCATCAGACATTTTCATTTCTGATCCTTCAGGTTTCATTCTTTAACCCAAACATTCTCAAATCTAATCCCTTTTACTCCCTTCTCTGTACAAAATTATATTAGATTTAGATCCCGTTCAAAAAATGACTACGATGCAAAGCTTGATTGGATTGGTCAACAGAATCCAAAGAGCCTGCACCGTTTTGGGCGACCATGGCGGTGAGGGAATGTCTCTTTGGGAAGCTCTTCCTTCTGTTGCTGTTGTTGGTGGTCAGGTCATCTTTTTTTCTTCATCTCCATACATGTTCTGGTTTATAAGTGTGTCTTTATTGGTGATTTGCCTTTTTGTTCATGAATTTTTATTGTTCTTTCGATTTATGGGTTTGTAGTTGAAAGATGTTTAACTTTGGTCTTGAAATGTAGAGTTCTGGGAAATCGTCGGTGTTGGAAAGCGTTGTAGGGAGAGATTTCCTGCCTCGTGGATCTGGTAATTCTCGGCCTCAGCTTGAATTATTAGATTTGTGCATTTTAATGTTGGTGTGACCTCAGATCATCTTTGTTTATTAGTTGGATGTGAATGGAAGGATGAGCGGAATGCTGGATATTCACTGATTAATTTACTTTCATTTAACCCAAGAGCTGAAAAAAGTTATTCGAATTAAGTCATTATTTAGGTTTGTGTGTCCTTTCTGTATCCTATATAGGTGTATGGACTCAACTAAGAGGTGTATTCTGTCTTGGTAGTCCAGCATTTTGAAAATTGAAGTGTAAAGTAACTTTCCTTTTTGTTCAGAGTTTTCAAGCAGTCAATTGAGCATAAAGAAGTGGCTTCGCCTTGCCCCATGATTCCCATGATATTTCGTTTTCTTTAAGTTAATAACTCTGCCTTTTCGGTTTACAGGTATCGTTACTCGGAGGCCATTGGTGTTGCAACTTCATAAGATAGAAGATGGGCGTTCTGAATATGCAGAGTTTCTTCATGCCCCAAAGAGGAAATACACTGATTTTGGTATGTCAAATTATTGATGCTGAATTCTCCAGTTTTGAACTTATGTTGAAGTTTAATATATTTGAGTTGTCTCTGCATGTCGTTGCATTATTTGTTCCTTTGCTTTCAACTTTCTTTAATTCCAAGTGCTCAGTGAAGCTTGCTGATATATGTTTATATCCTACTGCCGACTGAACGAAATTTGAATTGGTTAGTGTATAAAAAATTTGGGATATAGTCCTATCCTAATATTGGCACATGAAGGATGTATGTGATATTGCATTTTCAATGTTTTAAGATTCTTTCTTCATATTTTGGATTAATTGCAACTTTGAGTATGTAAAATCGTCTTCCTACAATCGTCAACCTGTTTAGCTTATAGGAAAAAATGTCATAGTTCTTAACAGTTTTGTGTTTATTTTCAACTGATTTTATTGGACAGCACTCTGAATTATGGAGTTTTAACAATTTGAATCTTTCTGCAATTAGCTTTATTAACACCATAGTTATTTCAAATTATCTGTGATCATTCTTATTGTAGCACTATTTTTCCTTTTTGTCCTTTCCTTACCTTTCTATGTTGTCCTTACTTGTAGTTAGAACTTCTTCAAACTTGCAACTATACATACTCATGTTGATCAAGTTATTAACTTTTCTTCTTTGATTTTGGTTTCAAGTGGATGAGTAAATTAACAATTTCCAGAAAACTTGAGTCATAAGCGAGGAGATTCTATGTGTAATGGTCATAGAAAACTGGAGTGGTGGCTGTGTACAAGTTATTTTGTTGTAAATTAAATGGCATGCTTCGTTAACTTCTCTTTTTCATTACTTGTTAACGAGTGAAGGGATTTGTTGATTATCAGTTATTTGGGAAAAGCTTAATTTAATCAGAACGCACCTTTAGACAAGAATTTTTCTTGCTCTTGCAGCTTCTGTGCGCAAGGAGATTGCAGATGAAACAGATCGCATAACTGGGAAATCAAAGCAAATCTCCAATGTCCCGATCCATCTGAGCATATATTCTCCAAATGGTTTGTATTTAAGCTTTGTTTGACTTTAATTCTATCGATGTGTGACAGAAACTTTTAGAACTTTTCTTCATGAACTTCCAAAATTTTGAAAATTCTTAGATGACAACTTTTATATTCCTCTAGGCTTAATTTCATCAGAGAGAAGCAAACACTTGATTGTCAGTTTCTATGGCATATGTCCATTTATCTGAAAGAACTTATAACTAGTAACATAAGCCTCAGATTCATAGTACTTGCATCTCCATGAATAAGAATACTTGCAGTTTCTTTATGTATCCAGTGCTGTAGTAATTTGAAAAGATCATCTACTGAACAGCAAATATTTTTCTTCTAGCCAGATGCCCCAATCTTTTTTTCAGTAAGAATCTTCCGTTATGAAATTTCGCTGTATTAGCCATTAGGTGAACGAGAACACGCAAAGTACACCGCAAGCATGTTAACAGATTCAGTAAAACTCGACTTGTATTTGGTAGCATCACTGTTTCTTGCCTTTGATGATGGTTAACTTTTCTCTTCAATTCAGTTTTGTTATTTGTGTTTCTTTGATTTTCCTTTCTTCACAGAAATTACTTTATATATGTTGCTGAACATCAAATCTTAATTTTCTACTGTTCCATTTGTTATTTATGGACTTGCCTCTGTATCTATTTAGAGTTCCACAATCACAAAAAATTTCTTTTCAAGGGGTTTCTATTGTGGAATAGGCAGAAGTTAGGAAGTGTGATGCTTGTTCATCCATTTATGATTTCTCACTCTTTATTAGTGAATGACATAGATGCATTCCAATAGAAGATGCATAATGTGCTTGGTGCTTGGTATTGCTAGCTGATTTCAGATCTTTCTTATTTGTGGAACTCCAACATGGAGTAGAGCGTTTATTGCATAATTTTCTCAAATACTAGTGAGACCTTTTGTAAAGAGCTTACCAAGGACTTACGAGATATCTTCTTGAAAGGTATTTATGAAAGAACCATACATTAAGAGGACATTTCTCTCTCTCTTCTCCAACATTTGTTTCGACTACAGATAACTAGAAGAGAAGGAAAATAAAAAATATGTCAATTAAAAGTGTTGGATAATTATTTTAGATAAGTTTAGTTAGCTTACGAGATTATCTTCTAGGAGATAAGTTTATCTTCTAGTAGATAAGATAAGATATACTATAGATTGGATAAGTTAGTATATACGACAAATCTAGTAGGTTAGTAGTATTAGAATAGGTTATACTCGTGTATAAATTACGCATAATCAGAGAAATCAAGTGGTTTTTTCTTCTGATATTTTCTATACTCTCTTGTTTCATGGTATCAGAGCTACCGATTCTGATAGCCTAACTTTTTTCCAGCCACATCATGGCTAGAGTTCAACCAGCCTTCGGTTCCTATAATGAGTGCCAAACCTCTTCCCAAACACCTAGTTACGCAATACCTTTAGCCCAAACTCCATATCCTCCTATTGATAATCTTTCGTTGCAAATCACACAACATAGATTAAATGGAATGAATTTTTGAGAATGGTCCCAATCAGTCATGCTCGTAATCAAAGGAAGGGGCAAGGCTGGATATCTAACAGGGGCAATTCCTCAACCACACGAAACAACAGTCACTTATGGTGCTTGGGAAGCTGAGAATTCTATTGCCATGGCTTAGCATATAAATTCAATAGAGCCAAAAATAGGAAAAACCTACCTATGTTGCAAAAGTGCAAGAGAAATCTGGGAGGCTGTGCAAGAAATATATTTTGATTTGGAAAACACTTCTCAATGCTATCAACAATCAGAAATACTCACTAGGTAATATTTCTGTTACCGAGTATTATAACTTACTAAATTATAACAGGAGATGGATCTATTTTATGCAGTACATTGGAAGTGTCGCGCTGATGTCGAGAAGTATGAAAAATTATTAGAGGAGGAGAGAGTTTTTGATTTCTTGTAGGGACTTAATGTTGGACTTGATGAAGTGCGAGGAAGGTTACTCAGTTTAAAACCATTGCCATCAATCCGAGAAACATTTGTTGACGTTCGTAGGGAAGAGAGTAGAAAAAAGGTCATGCTTACCTCACACACTTCTGAACAAACCTCTCAAGGCTCAGCTTTAGTGGCAAACTCTCGAAAGGAGTCTACCTACCAAACCCGAGATCAAGAAACCAAGAACAAGCAGTGGCGTGACCACTGTGATAAGCCCTACCGTACCTGTGAGACCTGCTGGAAATTACATGGGAAACCACCATATTGGAAACCTAAAAGCCAAAGAGTTTAGCAAAAACGTGGAGTAGCACATGTAGCAGAATCCGATATCAGCAAATCCACAAAGCTAAACCTGTCCCCCCAGTAGATGAACTACTTCAGCAACTCTTGAATCAGACAAAAATCACAACCGAGAAAGACTCACAAGACCAACAAACCTCTACTGCAACACTAGTGCACAAAAGTAACCTGTGTCAATCATATTATCAAAGTCCCCAAGTCATGATCTCTGGATTCTGGACACAGGTGCATCAGACCACATGGCTGGGTCTTTGAATGTCTTGGAAAAATATGAGCCATGTAACCAAAAAGTTAATGTTTGGGTCGCGGATGGAAAAAGGTTACCAACTATTGGTCAAGGGAGAGTTTGTTTGCCAAAACTAACATTAAATATTGTTCTCTATGTGCCTAACTTATAATCTACTATTTGTCAGTCAATTAACCAAGGACATTGACTGTATTGTGACGTTCTTTCCATCTCATTGTGAATTTCAGGACCAGTGTTACGGAAGATGATTGGTAGTGCTAGGAGAAAGATGGACTTTATTACTTATCAGGAAAGAGTATTTCTATTGAATCCAAATCATCACATAGGATTTTGCTTTCAGTTATGTCAAATTCTGATGTTATGTTATGGCATCAATGCCTTTGTCATCCCAATTTTCCATATTTGAAAATCTTATATCCAAATCTTTTCATCAATAATGATCAGATTTCTTTATATTGTGAGCAATGTGTCCTTGCAAAACAAAGCAAAAACACTTATCCCATACACTCATACATACCCTCCAAACCTTTCCAATTAATTCATAGTGATATCTAGGGTCCCGTTAGAGTTACAAGTTTAACCGGTACTCGTTGGTTTATCAGTTTCATTGATGATCATACAAGGATATGTTGGGTATATCTAATGAAAGACAAATCTGAAGCCTGTCATATCTTTAAACAGTTCCACAAACTCATCTAAAATGTATTCCAGACCTCTATTCAAATAGTACGTACTGACAATGGGAGAGAATATTTTTCAACTGATTTTATTCAATATCTCAGTCAAAATGGGATCATTCACAGAGCTCTTGTGCTTATACCCCACAACAAAATGGGATAACGGAGAGAAAGAATCATCATCTTTTAGAGATAGCCCGATCTATGATGTTTACGAACTTTGTTCCAATTTCCTATTGGGGGGAAGCCATTCTAACTGCCTCATACTTGATAAATCGTCTTTCTTCAAAAACTCTTCAATTCTGAACCCCGTTAGGTGTTCTTTTAGAACAAGTTCCTCACATTAAGCTCCTTAATTCTCTTCCTCCTAAAGTCTTTGGATGTACTGTTTTTGTACACAACAATCAACCCAATAGAAGCAAACTTGACCCACGAGCTATTAAAAGTGTGTTTGTTGGGTATTCTCCCACTCAAAAGTGTTATAAGTGTTTCTCACCTTCTACAAACAAATTCTTTGTTTCATATGATGTCATTTTTTTAAAAAAACAACCATACTTCACCAATACCTCTCTTTAGAGGGAGACATCCCATGCAGAGATTTATTGGGACCCAAGCATATCACTTCCTATCTCACAAACCTTCCCACAAAACCCGCAAACACCTCCCATTGAACCTGAAACTGTCCAGTCCAATTCAGTGGGAGAACCAATTCTCGAAAAACCGACCTTAGTGTATTGTCGAAGCCCTAAAGCTCCTCAACAAGGCCAACCATTGGGCCAGGAACCGGCTCCTAAAGAGACTATGGTAAGTGACTTAGATGTGCCAATTGCACTACGAAAGGGTTACGATCATGTACTAAATATCCTATTTCAGATTATTTGACTTACTCAAAGTTATCTTTAAAGTTTAAAGCTTTCACTACTAAGCTTTATAGCGTAAGAATTCCAAGAAATGTACATGATGCATTCCAAGAACCTAAGTAGAAGGAAGCTGTACTTGAAGAAATAAAAGCTTTACTTGATAATAAAACATAGGAGATTGTGAATCTACCCGAAGGAAAAAAGGTGGTTGGTAGCAAGTGGGTGTTCACTGTGAAGTATAGGGCAAATGCAGAGATTGAAAGGTATAAGGCTAGATTAGTGGCTTAAGGCTTTACGCAAACCTATGGAATAGATTATAAGGAGACATTTGCTCTAGTTGCGAAGTTGAACACAATTAGAGTCCTTCTATTATTGGCTGCAAAGTTAGACTTGGAACTCCATCAGCTCGACATTAAAAATGCCTTCCTAAGTGGTACATTAGATGAGGAAATATATATGAGGATACCACCAGGTTTTGAAACTGAAGAAGGAAGGGGAAGAGTTTGCAAACTAAAAAAATCCTTATACGGCCTTAAACAGTCTCCACGAGCATGGTTTAAGAGGTTCAGTGACACTCTTTGTAGGTTTGGATCCAAACAGGGACAAGTTGATCACACAATGTTTGTGAAGTGTGGAAAAAATGGAAAGAAATCCATCTTGATTGTGTATGTGGACGATATTGTAATCACAGGCGATGACACTAGTGAGATCAATGATCTTAAACAAAAATTGAGGCTGGAATTTAGGGTAAAAGACCTCGGAGCATTAGGACACTTTCTTAGAATGGAGATTGGTTGAAGTAAGGAAGGTATTTTCGTATGTCAACGAAAATACATTCTTGATTTACTAGAGAAAATAGGAAAGATGGGTTACAAAACTATGGGAACTCCACTGGAGAAAAACTGGAAATTCAAAAAAAATGAAGAAGACCCTCTTGTTGACAAAGGAAGATACCAAAGGTTAGTAGGAAAACTTATCTATTTGTCAGTAACCAGACCAGATATTGCTTATTCTCTGAGTATTGTTAGCCAATTTATGCACTCTCCAACTCAGACATTTAGAGGCAGTCAACCATATTCTGAGATATCTCAAAGGTAGTCTAGGTAGAGGATTAATGTTTTGGAAAAATGAGAAAAGAAGCATAGATGGTTTCACGGATGCAGATTGGGCTGGTTCTATTAAAGACAGTAGGTCAACATCTGGTTATTGTACTAAACTATGGGAGAATCTTGTCACATGGAGACGCAAGAAGCAGTCCGCAGTAGCAAGAAGCAGAGTTTAGGGCAATTGCACAAGGAATTTGTGAAGTTATTTGGTTAGAGAGGTTGATGCAGGACCTACAGATCACCACTTCCTCTCCCACCAAAGTCTTCAGTGATAGTGAATCAACCATCATTATAGTGAAGAATCCAGTTCAACGTGATCGAATAAAACATGTTAGAATTGACAGGAGCTTTATCAAATGTGAAATAGAAGAAGGGGGCATTGATCTATGCTATGTCCCTACTGAAGCACAGGAAGCCGATATCTTCACAAAGATCATGCCTACGCCTAGATTCAAGACAATTCTAAGCAAGTTGGGAATAATAAATATCTATTCCTCAACTTGAGGGGGAGTGTTGGATAATTATTTTAGATAAGTTTAGTTAGCTTAGGAGATTATCTTCTAGGAGATAAGTTTATCTTCTAGTAGATAAGATAAGATATACTATAGATTGGATAAGTTAGTATATACGAAAAATCTAGTAGTTTAGTAGTATTAGAATAGGTTATACTCGTGTATAAATTAAATATAATCAGAGAAATAAAGTGGTTTTTTCTTCTGATATTTTCTATACCCTCTTGTTTCAAAAAGTAATTGCGGGGTGGAAAGTGTAACTTGCTTAGTCATTGTTGTGTGATTTTTGTATCATAGGCCTATCTTTAAGTTCTATTGTCTGCTAAATTCTTTTGGGAACATCAGAGTGATACTTCAATGATGGCACTCTTGGCAGCTTGAGTCTAGAAGAAAGAACTTCGGCAACTAAGCCCTTGTTTCATTTTCTGGATTATATGGTGGAATGAATCAAGTACCAGAAATCAGTATGATTATACTGGTAGTTTGCTCTCAAATTCATGTTGCTTTGGGACAGATAAATTTTTTGATATTGTCTTTCTTGTTATAAGTACAAATTAGAGTTCTGCTGTCTGGTTCAATCTGCCTTTATTATCTTGTGTTGACTTTTAACATTGAGGAAATAGCGCCCTCTCTGCTATTTTTTCCCCCTTTCCAAATAAAACTGAAGTATTGGCCAAATTCTGAATTTGGGTAGTCGTCTTCTGCATTTTGAATATGCTTAAGGGCATGCAAGAGTAATTTGAGCTGACTGAGATCACTCGCTGCTTTACCTTTTTCTGACGGTTGTGTGGTGGAACTACCTTCATGATAATTGAATGGTATTTGTTTGTCATAGAGAGATGCTAGAGAAATGGACTTGTCTTTTCTAATCTCATTTCCAACCATTTTATTTTTGTCCAAGGGGGAGGGGTAGCCATTCAAACATTCCATTATCTCTCTCTATCAATATTAAAGATTCAAATGCTCTTTAGGGTGGGGGTTGGGAAACGTAACACACTTTTACCCACTTTCTGAAGGAAGTTGTCATGTTTTAGGTGTAATGGTTTAAGCATTTGTTTTGACTTTCTAATTATTTGTCAACTTTGCACCCTAGTTCTTTATTTACTTGCTTATCATAAGATTGAAATTTTTATGCATGGGCATTAAGTAATCGAGTTTAAGGATTTTCCAAATTTCTAAATTTGTGGTTTTGATTACAGTTGTCAACTTGACCCTCATAGATTTGCCTGGATTGACAAAGGTTGCTGTAGGTAATTACTCTGATATTGCTTTTCTCATAGCATGATTCTTTGAGGTTTTCCTTAATTTTCCAAATAACTGTGAATTCTTCAGTTATTGTTATGTTCATTAATGCAACCTTGGCTTTTGCAGAGGGACAACCAGACAGTATAGTTCAGGATATCGAAACTATGGTCCGTTCTTATGTTGAGAAGGTGAGACTTATTCATTAGTTATGAAAGTAATTAAAGATTTCAGAATTATTTATTTCATGAGATGTGAGCAAATAAACTGCATAAATAGGAAAAAAGCAAGATTAAATGAATTAGCTAAAACAATCCCATTCTTGGAGCCACCTGGTACAAAAATATGACACAATTTTGTTTTGATTACAGTTTTGTGCATCTGTGTACTTTGAAAGATCCTATGTTTGCTTTATGGAAAACTAATGCATTAGTTTTGGCTTCAGTTGATTTGGGATTGGTTCATGTAAATTAGTTCCCCTTGATAGAATTGGCAATAAATTCCTATAATTGTTGCTCAGAAAATGATTGTTGGGGGAAGAGACCCATTACGGACTGACAAGCTGATTGTCATTGAAGTTTAAGAGGTCACTTCATCACCTTACTTCACCAGAAGGAGAGAAAGTGTATGTGTTGGGGAGATTTCATTAAAGATCGAATCCATAAACAATTACAAAATAGATACTATAGATACTTAATTTTTGTTTTGCACTGATTTGTACGTTAGATGGTGAATCAAATGACAAACAGAATCTTCACAGAATTAGGAGTACATCGCTAGTTTGTTAAGAAGACATTTAAGGTTAATAATTTTAATTATCTAAATACTTAAAATCAACATAGGAATTACTCATGTACTGAGCACTTCTAGTTGATAAGAGTTGGTTGTTTTCTAGATAGTTTTAGTTGCCATTGTCTTCTTTTATTTTTAGGTCTCAAATATCTTCTAACCATTCAGATAAATATTCCATCATGAATATTAAATCTGCTGGCATTCAGCATATTAGTTTGATCAAACTTGTATCAAATAACCATAACAGCTTACACATGAATTGAATTTAAATGCATTAAAACAAGAAGACCTAAACCCGATTCGTGGGTATGAGCTGCCATATTCTTTAGGTCCATTATTTAGTCACAAGAGATTTGTGGTTGACACTAAGTTTGTTAAGTTTCCTTATTCCTTTTCTGTGGTTTAGCTTGCTATTGTAAGCTTGTCTCATGGAATTCTCTTATGTGGTAGCCCAATTGTATCATACTGGCCATTTCTCCAGCAAATCAAGATATTGCCACTTCTGATGCTATAAAGCTTGCTAGAGAAGTTGATCCTTCAGGTAGGGAACATTAGGCTGCAAGAATGTAAGGATAGAAATTGTATAATTTACAAAGAGATTACCAAGTAAGATTGGCTGTGGTTGATAGTTCTAAAGTATTTTATTTTCAGGTGAAAGAACTTTTGGTGTCATGACAAAGCTTGATTTGATGGACAAGGGAACAAATGCTTTGGATGTATGTAGTTATTTAGATATCAACTTTTTCTTTTCGTTTACTTAAGTTTTAAGGTCATTAATGCTGTCATAATTGTCACTCCATATGGATCATTCAGGTTCTTGAAGGAAGGTCATACAGGCTGCAGCATCCTTGGGTTGGAATTGTAAATAGATCTCAAGCTGATATCAACAAGAATGTTGACATGATTGCTGCTCGTCGAAAGGAGCGTGAGTATTTTGAAACAAGTCCGGAGTATGGACATTTGGCAAGTAAAATGGGTGCTGAGTATCTCGCTAAACTTTTGTCTCAGGTCTTTTCGCCCACAAGAAGTGCTTAAGATTTGCGTAATTTTCTAGATAATGTTTCTCAAGCGTTGTCTTATGAAAACTGAGTAGCATTAGTGTCTTACATACCTAAAATTGTTTCCTTACAGCACTTAGAAACAGTTATCAGACAGCGTATACCAAGTATTATTGCCTTAATAAACAAGAACATTGATGAGATTAATGCAGAGTTGGACCGTATTGGAAGGCCTATTGCATCAGATTCAGGGGTAATAAATGAGAACTATGAGAGTTTAAGTTTTTGTTGATTAAGTATCAAAGTAATGAATGGCCCTACGTACATATGCAGGCTCAACTGTACACTATCCTGGAACTATGTCGGGCGTTTGATCGCATTTTTAAGGAGCACCTGGATGGGGGGTAATTTCTGTGTCCTTTATTTGTCCCACAACAACCAGTAACAGTTATCAACATGGTGCATGTGCTTTCTTGATTGCTTTCAAGTAATTTATGCAGGAAAGCTTTTGTCTAAAAGTAAAGTCCAAACATAGAAGGGAAAGACAAGTATTCCCGTGTTTTCAGATTGCAAAAATATGTTGGTATTGAACTTGGGTAATTTACATTAGACAACTAAAATCAGGAAAAAGAAGGAAAATACTTTTGGTATTTTAAAACATTTTGTGGCATTAATATCAAATTGTAATAACTTCCTTTGGTAATGATTTATTGCAAATATCATTATCTGGATCTCCCTTTGATATTTTTGTGGTGAGTAACAAGTTCATGCTTCAGCCGTCCTGGTGGAGATCGAATATATGGTGTTTTTGACCATCAACTTCCAGCTGCTCTGAAAAAGCTGCCTTTTGATCGTCATCTCTCTACGAAAAATGTACAAAAAGTTGTTTCAGAAGCTGATGGTTATCAGCCACACTTAATTGCTCCCGAACAAGGATACAGAAGATTAATTGATGGATCTATCAGTTATTTCAAAGGGCCAGCTGAAGCCTCAGTGGATGCCGTAATCCTCTTAAGTTTCTTTCTTCATGAATTTCAAGTTTTCTTTGTTCAGAGATGTTTCTGTTTATGTGTGTCTAGTGTTAGTTTCATTCCTTATGGAGGCCATGCATTTGATGGATTTTGATTGTTTATGTTGTTTTTGCTTCTTTGGTATACAGATAAATTAATTGGTAAAACCTGGGTGTCTGACTTGTTTTCTTTTTTAATTCATGAGTGGTTGTTGAGTCTCTTTTCACACCTAGATTGCTTTTGTTTGCAATTGATCCATCATTGGTTATCATTTATAGCACTCAGTTACTGCATTGTCAGGACACAAATTATCCATTCTAGTCTCTTATGCGGCCTACATGGAATAAAATGATATATTTGTGCATCAGGCACATATATATTTATACTGAGTAGAGATCTTTCAATCTAGACCTTGAGTTGATATGGGATTAATTAATTTAATAGGTCCTTTATTTGTGAAAGGTGATTGATTTTTGGCTTGTACTATTCACTGGTAGCAGCAATCCTTCCAATGGAAGGAAATATTTTGGCTAATTAGTGGATCCTGCTAGGATAGAGAAGGGGAAGTTACGTGTTTAGAGAGAGATTTTTGGCCAAGTCCTATTGCCACTGAAGCATGTGGAATATCAAATCAAGCTTAAATCAAGAGTTTCAAGCTTAAATTTCTGCGACATTATACTTTTCGCATTTGAGCTGGATTGATGGTAATGACAGCAAGCTAGCATCTCCCATGCAAAGGATGAAACCCCCTCAAAGTTTGCTGTGTCTATGCTTTTAGGTTTTGCAGTTTCTTACATTATTAGCCTACGGTATTTGACCACCAATTTTGATAACCTATACTTTTAATTTTTCTATGTCAATTCTTCACCGAGTCTCAATAGTATCCTGACTATGCTGCATGACCCTAAATTAATGTCTTATCTTCATATCTTGGATTGTTCTGCTGGCCTAATTTTTTTATGATATTATATCATTTGATTCTGAATCCAGATGAAAATGACTTGACAAATTGGGTCTTGGTGAGATTTAAATTGGTTTATCATCTTTCCTAACTGATAGTTTCTGCCTTATTTTCTTAGGTGCATTTTGTTTTGAAGGAACTTGTACGGAAGTCTATAGCTGAAACAGAGGTAATCAATTCTCTCTGCTTATATTTGATGTCACAGAGTCAGAAGAATTTGTCAAAATCGTTTTGATTTACGTGAATGTTCTCTTGTGGTGGTTGCAGGAACTGAAGCGATTTCCAACACTTCAATCTGACATTGCTGCGGCTGCAAATGAAGCTCTGGAAAGATTCCGCGATGAAAGCCGGAAAACTGTGTTGCGCCTTGTTGATATGGAATCTAGCTACTTAACAGTTGAATTTTTTCGGAAGCTTCATCTTGAAACAGAGAAAAATGAAAATATAAAGGGACATTCAAAATCGAATGATCCAGGCCTAAATGCAGATCGTTACTCTGATAACCATTTCAGGAGGATCGGTATGTAATACTCTACTTTTCAGGATTTCTCATTCTCTCTGTGTGATAATCCAAGTTCAAGTAGCACGTATTGGTCTGATTTTTTATTCAAGAAATCCATTCTTACATCTTTTCATTTCTTTCAAAAAGATCAAGGATGGATATTCTATGCATTTTTGGTCAAAGAAAAAATGAAACGGTTGATAATGCTGACGTTTGTTGCATTACTTTTTCAGGAGCTAATGTTAATTCTTATATTAATATGGTCTGTGACACGCTGAGGAATTCTATCCCCAAAGCTGTAGTTTATTGTCAGGTTCGGGAGGCCAACAGATGTCTTCTCAATCACTTCTATGCTCAAATTGGTAGAAGGGAGGTAAGGCTTCCATTCTTATTCCATGTTATATACATGTTGGCACCATATGAAAATTACAGCGGCATGGCTGGATTGCTTAGCTCCAGATAAATTATTGTCCAAACAGGAGAGCAATGCACACCTTTTAAAAATTGGAAACTTAGAATTGGTGGAATGGTTTGGCATTCAAGGATAAGTTTGTTATTTAACCAATAGGTAATTGACTTAGAAGCACGGTTAAACTTGGCTAATGAATGATGAATCTTAACAATACGAAACAATTTGAAACGGAATAGTATTAGATGATTAAATAAGAAGAGGGCAATGTACTATTGTTAGACAGAGCCAAGGAAGAAAAAGGGTGAAAAACTCGAACTGCTGCAAACATGAACATAGTAGCTTGGTGGTTTTAGAGATGTAAAAAACTACCTTATAACGCACGCGGATAGGATGACGGGATTTTATGAAGATGATGATCAAAATACTCTGGAAAGTTTGTTTTTAACTTACTCTTCATTCTCCAGCACATACTAGGTTTCCTGCTATCGTTGGTCAGAGGTTAACCTTAACCTATGAGGAATGGAGAAGCTGATCTTTTTGTGTTCAAAGTCTTTGTTTGTGATGTTTAAAGAATAAATGGTTATCTTAATAAGCTTTGGTAATTATATTGACCTCAATTACAGAAGGAGCAGCTGGGTGCAATGTTGGATGAGGACCCGCAGCTAATGGAGAAGAGAACAATGCTAGCCAAGAGGCTTGAACTGTACAAATCAGCAAGGGATGAAATTGATTCAGTGGCTTGGAAATGAGAGATTCTGTCGCACAAGAAGCATGAAATGTGTTCATTTTTACCCCACTATTCTTTTCTAATACAACCTAAGACACGCATTGAAGATTTTACATATCGACTTCAAGAAACAGCATAGCCTTGCATGCCATGTGGCTGTAGATTTTTCTGTGATTTTGCTTCAATATTAGTTGCAACTTGCAAGAGCAAATAATTTTTAAAGATATGACCAATCCTGTCTCAAATTCCCTACCCTTCTGCTATGTATACGATGTAAACCTGGATATACAATATCACAAGTTGGGACACTGAAAATGCACCTGAACTATGCGTGTAGTATATGGACTATGCACAGTACTCCATAAGGTGAAGAAACAACTCAAAATTATCAACTCTGGAAATATATGTTTTAAAGATGAGCAGTTTTCTTGCCAATATATATATTAGGAATATAATAACATAAATTAGTCATTAGAAATTGCTTTTAAAAGATAATAATAATATACTAATTTTTTAACTTTACAATACAATCATCAAAAGTCTTGCTTTTATCTAAAATATTTATCAATTCATCTTTAAAACATGTATTTCTTAAATGAACTTTTTAAATTGAGTTTGAAAGTATTACTATTATTAAGTGATTTTGATAATTGACTGTGTTTTTTAGATCTCACAATTAAAATTGTTTGAATATCATTTTTTGCTTTTAAACTAAAAACTAATCTAATTATTTTATGATATTAAAAGTATTTCTATTAATTTCATAAAACAATTGATTTAGTGGATTCACTCCTAATTTTTAACAAGGATAATAACACACATAAGCAAATAAAACTACAAAAGGCGTCTCCATGCTAACAATTTTCTTTTGTGGATCTAGTAATTTCACGCACTTATATCGACGACTTCTGACGGTGACTTTTGTTTCAGAGTTGGTAGGAGACAGCAACACTTGCACATTCAACGTTGACAAAGCATTCCAGTGTGATGGGTTCCAACGACGTTGTTTTGTAATAAAAACTACACCCGCAGAACTTTCAAAATAATGTCATATTGAGCAGAGTTATTGGAAGAGAGCATCTGCTCCACTTTGATGAGCTTGACTTTGAGAATTGCTAATTATGAGCTATCATATTCATGTATTAACGCACTTCCCGCTACTTGACGTGAGTCACTTTTAATCACATATTTTTCAATTTTCAATATTAAATTACATATAAATCATGTACCGATGGTTTACGACATTCCTTCGATAAGTATTGCTTAATTTATCGACGGAATCACAATTCCGCCAGTAAAAATTTTCATTCATGAAATGCATCCTACATTGCTAAATCGCGAAGCTACCGTATGCTTGTTTAGGTGACCTTTAATTCTTTGTAAATGCTATGTTGCATGATTTAGCAAAGCTACCGTATGCTTGTTTAGGTGACCTTTAATTCTTTGTAAATGCTATGTTGCATGCCAATTGTTTTTAAAATCTCGACGTCAAATTTGATTTTAATGTCAACAGCTATAAATTATTTGTGCATAAGTTTTTGATTTATTTATATATTTGTTTTGTTTAAACAGAAAATTAATTGAACATATAAAGGAAAAAGATTTCTTAGTTGATAATAAAAACATTAAATTGTACATAAATTGAATTCAAATGAGTACAACAATCCTATTGGTGAGCGCGGATGGTTATCTGAGTCTTTAGGCTCCCCGTCAATTGCTCCATGTCATTTTGGAACTTATTTATTACCTACTGTTGTCTCAAGTTGATGGATACGTTGTGCTGTCGGCCATCCACTTGATGCTGCTATACTGGACATAGAGGACTACGAATAACATGTGTTCCCAAATGAACCTAGCCCGAAGATCCTTCCACGACTGTCCCTACCACCAACCGCATCAAAATATGCCTGCCTCTCATCAACAACTTGTTCTTCCTGAGTCTGTCGCTGAATTATTTGTTGTATTTTGTCATATTAGGAGGCAATGCTTATATTATAATTAGTAACTGAAAATGATTAAGAATGAATATTAAACCATGAATTTCACATACATTTAGTTCTCTACATCGACTGTTGACGAATGTTACACCGTCATGCTTCTCAATGTGAGTATGCAAAAACAACTGTTGGGGTATAGGCCTTATGCCCATAGACTTTTCCTACATAACAATAAAATGTTCTAAGTTAAACTATAATTTATAAAAATTTTGACAAACTTTTCTCTATTTTTATGATATTGCCCCCTGTTGGACAAAGAAAATAACTCACTGCAGCCATATATGGCACCAGACATTTATACCATGATCATTATCCATCATCATAACAGTCACAATTCAATTTAAATTGGAAAACAACAAAGTAAAAAAATTAGAATATAAGTGTAATAGTTAGATACTTACAAGTCTCTCTGCATGCTCGTAGTGGGTAATTGATCCTCCCGTATGAATGGCAAGACTGTCTCCCCCTGTGCCTCCACGTTTGTTGGTCGAGTTATGTCCTGATATGGGCATTGCCTTAGGTGATGCCCAGTACTACTGCCAACGACTTCATATGCCTCCAGAAATATAAGGCGGTCGTACACCGGTATTGTGTATTGCACCAATAAAGTCACGATAATGTGTATGAGCCCGCCTCTCCTAGAAACCATTTATGACCCCGTCGATACCAAAATCCCAGTAAAAGTTTTTCTGAAATTAAAAGGAAAACATTCGATAACTTATAATCTACTATTATTTATGTAATTAATGTATACAAATAAATGAAAAAGGAAATTATTTGCATATTGTACCTCAAACTCTTGAAAGTAAAATGCCTTTGTGGCCTAAGAAATCTTCTTCCATACATAACCATCAGGATCAATCCTCTCCTTAAATGTAGATGTCATATGTCTGGAACACGGTCCAGACGGAACCGACCTAATATAAGAACAAATAATTTTTTACCAATTGCAAAATAATTAAACCTAAAACTTAATTATAAACATATATAGTGTTTCATATGATGTCACTTACATATTATTTTGTATTATGATATATTTTCTTCCTCAGGTCCTTTAGATCTAGGCTAGCGGTCATCTCCTTCATCCGCTATTGGCATAGTGGATGAAGGGTCAGTGGTGGGTGGTGAAACATCAGGAGCAACAGTTGATGTTTCATCTGCAACTGGAGGCCTTGGAGGTGGAGGTGGTGATTCCGTTGCAGCTCGAGACTGTGACGGTCCACCCTTACAGTAAGTACCACCGAACATCCCTCTGAACCTGGGCCGCATAACATCACGTTGTCTCTTTGGTCCCATATTTCAACCTGAAATTTATTGTCTCACAATTTTGTAGAATTATAAACATTCGCACTTTTACAATGCTTTACATAATAGTTATAATAGGATATTGTGATTTGTTGAATATTATATTGAAGTACAAACTTTGGAATCAATTATGAGAATAATTGTTATAGTCATATAACAAATGTAATTAGTTTGAAGCTGAGTCTACAATATTGCACAGATAAATCACAATGATATTATTATATTTTTGGATTCCAAGTGACATGAGAGTCGCTGAAGGTAAATGAGTCCCCGATGGTTGGATTCTCGAGAAGGGTCCTGGCATATTCGAACGCACTAATGGAAACAGTGAAATTTCTTCCCTCACATGTAAAGTTTTGAACACCTTCTTGCAACAACGTTTCTGCTATTGCTAAACTTGTAGATGAAACGGTAGGAAACTGTTTACCTACAACACAATTAGTATAGAACTTACATATTGTCAGATTAGAAAGCGGTTAAAGGAACCTATCGTGAAAACTCATTCCTATGTGAATTTTCAGACGAGCTCTGTGGAATTGGCAACTTTTCCAAAACATCTGCTTTCCCTAATCCTTCATCGACTGTTGTGTCATTGCTCCCGCCTCCTTCAGCATACTTGTCATCTTGGAGATGCAAGCAAGCTTAAAACACGTAGTTTATACCATCGAATGTTAATAAATATAATATCTTTATAAAAGGAAATTAGATGCACATAATAAGGAAAGTGACGTTGTTCAGATGATACTATACACCTTGAAGCAGAAGATCGGCCATAGAAGAAACGATCATTACTTCAAGAAGTGGAGATTTTTGTTGCATTGTGTAATCCTTCGGCAGGGACAATTTTGCCACATTCCTCCCAATGGAATGAATTACTACCATTCGGAACCATACGCCATGTCAACATTCCTTGATTAAGAATTGGAATTAAATATTTGACAAAATATATTGAAAAGTTTGAAATGATCTTCTTTATTGAATAAAATATTCACATACAAACACAAATTAATTGCTATCATAACTTAATTGTAAATTACAATCATCTTTATTTTCTGAAGAATAAGAATCAAATTTCGGCTCCTCATCAGATCTCTGACCCTCCTCCTCCTGTCCAGATGAAATGTCAATATCTTCGTTCAATGGATCGTTCAAAGGTTTATTATCATCATATGTGACAGATGCATTTATAAAATAAGCATCATCCTGAAACGGTTCACTTTCAATTCTCTCTTCTCCTTTTCCAAGTGATTCAAAAACATCTCTAGGTTTAACTTTACAAACTGCCAACCAATTTGACTTATCTCGTTGTAAGTTGGGAAAAGGGACACAACACACCTGTTTCGCTTGCATAGCCAACACGAAAGGTTCAAATTGTCTCAATCTTCTTCGGTTATTGATTTCAGCAAGATTGTATTGGCTATGGACTTTTGTTCCAACATTTAGAGTCAGGTCAAACCAATCACATTTAAAGATCATAGTTCGCTTGATTGGCAATGCAGGGTACTCAACTTCAAGTATCTCAATAATTTTACTGTAGTAATCTATCAATTCGCCCTGTATGAAAATTCCACTATTTATTGTTGCCATGCTATGACCATGATATTCTGTATTAAATTTGTATCCATTACAGAAATACATCAGATATGATTTAACGGTTCGCAAAGGTCCCTTAGCAATATCACAAATGAACTTGTTCTCTATTGGATTTTCTAAGGCCTACATAAAAATAAATTATAATATCAATGAGTATGATGTTATTTCAACACTTAATTCTTATAATTCAATTTTGAGAATATTTGTAAGTGGAAACTTACATATCTCTCGAACCATCCTGCAAAGTGTCTTCCAACCTCATTATTTACTTCATCCTGTGTGCTGTCTGGCATGATCTCGCATAACAATGCCTCGTATAATCTAATTACATTATTATGTATTTTAGTTATGAAATTGTCAAAATTTGAAAACCGATATAATAATGTTCAACTTACTACACGAAAGGTTGAACCCTTTGACAATTTAATAAAATGTAACCATGGGCAGCCTCAATTTCTTGCTCTGTTAACATTCTTCTTATTGTACATCCATATGCTTGCCCAAGATATGTGAAAATGGATAAGTTACCATCAGCATCACTCGTTCTTCCTCCATCGTCATTACGAGGAACTTTTCTTTCTCTTGTGTGAACATGTAGCTTAAAATAATGTCCAGAAAATGTACTAGCTTCCTCTACTAAATAAGCATTACATATGGAACCTTCAACCCTAGCCTTGTTTTTGACATTTTTCTTCAAGTGATGCAAATACCAATATTAACAAATATGGTTATTACAATTTAATTGTTAAAACATATTATTACTTCAATTACAATAATTTGAATTTGAATTACCCCTCAAACGGATACATCCATCAATATTGACCTGGACCAGCTAGTTTTGTCTCGTGTGCTAAATGCATAAGTAAATGCTCCATACAATCAAAGAAGCTTGGAGGAAAAATTTCTTCTAACTTGCACAAAATAACTGGAATCTCCCTTTCTAGAATTTCCATTTTAGTGAACTTGATTTCGGATGATGTTAAACTTTTAAAGAACAAACTTATTTTTGTTATCACTTCTCAAACCTTATTCGGTAGCAACTTCTGAAATGCAATTGGAATTAGCCTTTGCATAAACACGTGACAATCATGACTTTTCAAACCTAATAATTTGTACTTCCTCATGTCCACACACCTTGCCAAGTTTGAAACATAACCATCGGGAAACTTTAGACCTTTCAACCGTTCACATAATATTTTCCTTTGTTTTTTATCCAAAGTGTAACATTCTTTCAGATATTTACAGCTATGAGGATCCCGATGTAACTCATTCCTTCTACAAAAAAGTTGCAAATCAGCTCGTGATTTTGCATTGTCTTTTGTCCTCCCTTCAATGTCATGATGGTATTAAACAAATTATCAAAAAAGTTTTTTTTCAATATGCATCACATCTAGAATATGACGTATTAAATTAGTTTTCCAATATGGCAAATCCCAGAATATGCTTCGTTTTCTCCAACCAAAGTTTTTACTTATGCTTGTGTTAACTTCATCAGCTTCAAATTCTCCTAATTCATCAACTTCCTGCAAAATCGCTTCACCAGCTTTGTAAGGGGGAGGAGGTGTTTTTACCATCCTATTCTTAATGAACTTTTGTTTAATGCGTCTAAATGGATAATTTGGAGGAAGAAATTTCCTGTGATTATCAAACCAACACACTTTGCCCCCGTTTGGAAGATAAAAGACATCATAATCGTTGCCACAATAAGGGCAAGCCAGTTTTCCTACTATGCTCCATCCAGACAACATGGAATATGCCAAAAAATCACCAATGGTCCACATAAATGCCGCTCTCAACATAAAATTCTGTTTCAGAGACACATCATATGTTTGAACACCATATGCCCAAAGATGTTGCAATTTTGATATCAATGGTTGTAAGAAAACATCAATTTGATGCTTCGAATTTGAAGGGCCTGGCATAATCACTGTCAAGAACATATATGCATCCTTTATACACACCCATGGAGGCAAATTATAAGGAGTTATTATGATTGGTCAAGTTAAATATTGCTGGTTGGATTGACCAAAAGGTTGGGATCTATCCGTCGACAATCCCAACCTATTGAAGTCAATCACACGTTAATACAAGACTTAATAAACGATATACAAATGCACAAGAAGGGGGGGTTGAATTGTGTATTCTTTTT
>JAOTAX010000196.1:7677295-7695780 GCA_025629825.1 Erythroxylum guanchezii | reverse complement strand
GTGTTTATGTGGTTATGAATGAGTTAGGAAGCTTGAATGAGGGGTTAAAGGACTTTGGGGAAGTCCCATGTCCGTTAGACGGACATTGGAGTCCGTTTAATGGACTGTTTCGGGTCAAAAAGGACCCTTTGCATTTCCCCCTGTCCGTTTAACGGACTGTCTCGGGTGAAAATGGACACTTTGGGCAGTGTGTGTTCATTAAACGGACATGGATGTCCGTTTAACCGACTGTCTCGGGTGAAAATGGACAGTTTGGGCGCTTCATGTCCGTTAAACGGACATGATGTCCGTTTAAACGGACAGCCTCGGGTCAGCTATAGTATTTTGCAATTTTGACCAGTTTTGAGGCCGAATCTCGTTTTGAGGCCTCTAATACAAGTTGTAGATATGGATGTTATCTTTAAAATGCCACAAGAACGAAGGAATTTGGATATTTGTAGAAAAAATTATGGCAATCGCGCCAAAGTATGTTCAATATGATTTTGGGGAATGAGCATGGTATATTCTTTTGATCATAACTCCCTCATCCGACCTCCAATTGAGGTGATTCTTATGGTAATGGTTTTCTAATACATGTAGCTATCTCTCCATAAAATTTTGTAGCAATTGGAGTTGATTTGAGGAAGTTTGTATCAGAGCAAGTAAGAGGTCAGCTAAGAGAGCATGATTAGGGTTTTATGCACGTTATGGTATTTTGATGATATCTTGAGTTGTAGAACTCCGATTGAGGTAATTCTTTCACCAAATTAAACAATAGTCATAGAGCTATGATTTACATGAAGAATTCAAATTGAAATTAAGGTTTTAAGTTTTCCGAATTCTACTCGCAAGTAGGAGAAATAAGTTCAAGCATGGTGATTAGGTAGCTTGGGCACACCATGGAACTAATATAAGTGAATTTTGAGATGTTATAAGATTGAAGATGTATTCATAATGTCTTTAAGGGTTCAAAGGGATTAAGAATGAATTTTTTTTTTATAACACTTCAAGGTTACACGCACGCTCAAGTTTCACGATTTTAAGTAAGAGAGTTGGGCTCCGGAAGCGGGTTCCAACAGTTATCTACGGGCTTTAAGCTCACCCCCATTCTCCTCCCCATATTCAGGTGATGAGCAAAAGATCGAGTAGTCAAGAGTCAAGGCATCACTCCGATTATGTTTATTTTGTATTTGGAGCTAGTTTTTGTAAAATAAGGCTTTAGTCGCATTTTGAGCTATTCTACCTTTTCTAAACTATATATTTTGGATTATGTTGTAATGTGGCTTGAAATGCCCATTAAAGCTTTGTAAAACTCTTATCTTTTGATGCTAATGGAATATGATTGCGTTTTGCCCATGACTCTCAAAGTTTGTACATTGCATTTTTGAGCTTTTCATAGGGGTAAGAAATTGTGTTTTGAATTCTAGGGTAAAACTGTATTGATCTAGGCAAAATTGGACAAGTTATCTTCTGGAAAGTTGTAGTTTGTCTTTCTAGCTTTCCAATGCTATGTAGTATGAAAATTTTGGACATTGGAGTTAAGAGATATGATCATTATAAGTAGAGATGCTTTGGAGAGTGTAGTTAGTGATTTAGAACTTTAGGTGATGTGAGAAAGACCCCTAGAAATCCCCTTCGTTTGATTCAACTTGACTGAATCTTTCGTCTGATTCAACTTTGACTGAATCTTCGTCTGATAATCCATCCGTCTGAGTCAAAGCTCAGCTTTGAATGCGTCTGAGTCAACGCTCAGCTTTGACTGAATCATCGTCTGATTTAGTTTGGCTGAATCCTTCGTTTGATAATCCATCTGTCTGAGTCAAAACTCAACTTTGACTGCATCTGAGTCAACACTCAGCTTTGATTGAATCATCGTCTGATTCAGCTTGGCTAAATCCTTCGTAATCTATCCATCTGAGTCAAAGCTCAGCTTTGACTGCGTCTGAGTCAACGCTCAACTTTGAATGAATCCTTTGTCTGATTCAGCTTAACTGAATCCTTCATCTGATAATCTATCCGTCTGAGACAAAGCTCAACTTTGACTGCGACTGAGTCAATGCTCATCTTTGACTGAATCATCGTCTGATTCAGCTTGACTAAATCCTTTGTCTGATTCAGCTTGACTGAATCCTTCGTCTGATAATCCATCCGTCTAAGTCAAAGCTTACCTTTGACTGCATCTGAGTCAACGCTCAGCTTTGACTGAATCATCATCTGATTTAGCTTGACTGAAATCATCGTCTGATTCAGTTGGACCGAATCCATCCATCTGAGTCAAAACTCAGCTTTTACTGCACCTGAGTCAACGCTCAGCTTTGGTTGAATCCACCATCTGATTCAACTTTAACTATTTGACTACTTTTGCATCTTCCTTAGACGCGTGTACTTCGTCTACGTCTTGCTCAGACGTGTGTTCTTCGTCTGCATCTTGAATAGACGCATGTACTTCATTTGTGTCTTGCTCAGATGCATGTTCTTCGTCTGCGTCTTGCTTAGATACGTTTAATTCGTCTGATGCGTTTGATCCGTTTGATCCATCTGATCCATCTGTGATTTAAGCATAGAGGATGAAGACGATAGTTATAGAAGTTAGAATTGGTTTAAACAACCGAGAGAAATTGCAAACTGAACAGTCTTATTTCTTTTGACCATAACTTCTTCTCTAGACATCCGAATGAGATGATTTTTAATTTAGATTAAACTAGAGACATAGGGTACAGATTATATGAAGAAGTCAAATTATGATTTTGGATGTTAGGCTCCAGAAACAGGGTCCAATAGAAGCGTTTCAGGAAGATGATGATTTTATAAATTCATCTGTCACATAGATGATAATGAACCTTTGAACGATCCATCTAACGAATATATTGAAATTTCATCTGGAGATGATGACGAGGGTCAAAGATCTAAAAAGGAGGTAGATTTTGATTCGTATTCTTCAAAAAATGAAGATGATTGTAATTTACAATAAGTTATGATAGCGAATAATTTGTGTTTGTAATTGAATATTTTATTCAACAAAAAAGATTATTTCCTTTTCAGTATATTGTGTCAAATATTGAATTCAAACTTTTAAACAAGAAATGTCGACATGGCGTCTAGTTTCGGATGGTAGTAATTCATTCCGTGGGGAGGAATGTGGCAAAATTGTCCTTGTCGAAGGAATAAACAATGCAATAAAAATCTCCACTTCAAACATTAATGATCGTTTGCCTTCCATGGCCGATCTTCTGCTTCAAGGTGTTTAGTATCATCTGAACAATATCACTTTCCTTATTATGTACATCTGATTTCCTTTTATGAAGCTATTATATATATTGACATTTGATGGTATATACTACATGTTGTTTTAAGCTTGCTTGAATCTCAAAAATGACATGTATGTCGATGAAGGTTGAAGTAATGTCACAACGGTCCATAAAGGATCAGGGAATCGATTGTTTTGAAAAGTCATCAATTCCACAGAGCTCATTTGGACATTCACGTATGTATGTCACTCCAGTATTGATTCGTTTAACGATTCTCTAATTTGACAATGTCTAAGTTCTATACTAATTGTGTTGTAGGTAAACCATTTCGTACTGGCAGTTCATATGGAGAGTTTGTCTTCCATCCTAAATCAAGCAGCTCATTCACTGTATCCTCTACAAGTTTAGTAATAGCGGAAACGTTGTTGCAATAAGGTGTTAAAAACCCTACACGTGAGGGAAGAACTTTCACTGTTTCCATTGGTGCGTTCGAACATGCCAGGAACCTTCTCGAGAATCCAGACATTGGGGACTCATCTACCTTTACTGTAGTGAACGAACTTATCGCACCGGCCCTCGGCCTGCCATGCCTCTAAAGGCCCGCGTCGCTACCGGGGTGAATTTCCCCTCGGTATTGTCCTCTTTGGTTCTTGGATGAGTCACAACTCGAACCCAAGACCTCAAGGTTTTATTGTTCTTTAAGAACACGCCTCTTACCATTGAGCCATTAATACCGAGGGGAAATCCACCCCGGTAGGGCCGCCTGGCCCGAGATCAGGGTCCCTACATTTACTGGCTCTCATGTCACTTGAAATCCAAGAAAATAATTATATGATTGTGATTTATCGATGCAATATACTAGACTCAACTTTAAACTAATTATATTATTGTTCTATGACTGTAACAATTATTCTCATAATTGAATTCAATGTTTGTACTTGAATATGAAATTCAACAAATCGCCTTATTTTCTTTTGCATATATTGTGTAAAATATTGAATTCAAATTCAAATTCTTATATTTCTAGAAAATTCAATAAATAATGAATTTTAGTTAGAAATATGAGACCAAAGAGATATCGTGATGTAGTGCGGCCCAAGTTCAGACGCATGTTAAAAGGTACTTACTATGAAGATGGACCGTCACAGTCTCCAGTTGCAACTGAATCACCACCTCCCCCTCGAAGGCCTACAGTTGCATATAACCCATCACCTGTTGCTCCTCATGCTATATCATCCACCATTTCTACATCGTCCACTACCCCTATAGCAGATGAAGGAGACGACCGCCAGCCTGGAGTTGAAGGACTTGATGGAAGAAAGTACATAACAATTGTCAATAATCTGTAAGTGAAATCGCATGAAATACTATATATGTTTATGATTAAGTTATAACTTTAAATTCTTGCAAATGGTATAAAATTATTTATTCTTATATTAGGTTGATTCCGTCTGGACTGTGTTCCAGAAGTATGACATCTAAATTTAAGAAGATGATTGATCCTGAAGGTTATGTATGGAAGAATATCTCTCGGGCCACAAAGACATTTTACTTTCAGGAGTTTGAGGTACAATAAAATTCTTTTTTAATTGATTTGTATACATTAATTAGATAAATATTATTACATTATAAGTTATCGAATTTTTTTCTTTTTATTTCATAAAGAATTTTTCTAGGATTTTGGTTTCGACGCGGTTATACATAAAGTATGGGAGAGGCGAGCTCGTACACGTTATCCTGACTTTATTGGTGCAATACATAAGGCCGGTGTATGGCTGCCTTATATTTCTGAGCAAATTTGGACTCTTTGGCAGGAGTATTGGACATCACTTGAGGCCCTGTCCATATTAGGGCGTAATTCGAGCAACAGACGTGGAGGCCCAGGGGAGATGGTCTTCCCGTACATATGTAAGGATCAATTACCCACCACAAGCATGCATAGAGATTTGTAAGTATCTAAACTTTACACTTATATTGTTTTACTTTGTTGTATTTCAATTTAAATTGATGTCTGAATGTTGGAATGAAAATATGTGTATTATGGATAATGATGATAGTATAAATGTCTAGTGCCATATATGACTGTGTTGAGTTATTTTCTTTGCTCAACAGGGGATAAATATCATAAAAATAAAGGAAACTTTGCAGAAATTTTTATAAATTCTTGTTAACTTAGAACATTTTATTGTTATGCAGGAAAAGTCTATGGGCATGAGGCCTACACCTCTTCAACTGTTTTTGCACACTCACACTAAAAAGCATGACAGTGTGACATTAGAACTGAATGTATGCTTTACTATTCATTCTTAATAATTATCACTTACTAATATAAACATTGCCTCCTAATAGGACCAAATACAATAAAGCATTTGGCGACAATCTCAGCACGAACAAGTTGTTGATGAGAGTCAGACATATCTTGATGATATGGGTGGTAGGGACCATCGTGAAAGGATCTTGAGGATAGGTTTATTTACTAACACATGTTATTTGCAATCCTGTATGTCCAATACAGCAGCATCTAATAGACGACCGACAATGGAACAATACCATCAGCTTCAGAGCACAGTGCAGACATTGATAAGTCAGTTGCAACAGACAATGGAGTACATGGCTAAGCTTCAAAATGACATGGAGCAGTTGAAGGGGAGGGTTAGCGCCTCAGACCATCCGCGGTCACTAGGACAATAGGATTGTTGTAGTTTTTTGGTTTGAATTTCCAAAGACTTATTATGTAAACAAATTAAATATATAAACAAATAAAAAAATTATGCACAGATATTTCATAACTGTTGAAATTATGCATTAATTATAAGATTATGAAATAAAATTTAATGTCATGATTTAAAAAAAAGTTAATATCTTTACCAACGGAATTTTATTTTCCGTCAGTACAGTGCATGATATTTACTGACAGTTTATCATAAACCGTCAGCAAAATGTAAGATATTTACAAAATGTAAGATATTATATTTACCGACGGACATTCAGTACCGTCAATACATATACAGACGGATTATTCTTTTCGTAGGTAAATTTACCGATGGTTAACACTTTTGACATACCGACGGATAGAATAATCCGTCTGTATATGTACCGACGGTACTGAATATATGTCAGTAAATTTACCAATGACCTCTTTAACGATGCCTTTGTTCGTCAGTTAATTTTGTCGCTAAATTATTTTACTGACGAAATATGAACGTTTTCCGTGAGTAATTTCTGCCACTAAACAACTCAAAATTATCAACTCTGGAATTTTATTCTCCTCAATTCTTACTGTAGCATGTACTACTGGGACTTTAGAAAAAGCAGTTGAGGTGCATACCAAGAATTTAAGATCCGTGAATGGTGGAAAGTACAAAAGCCCATTTCATATTGTGAGCCAAGGATCAACAATCGGTAAATTAGATGAGCAATTTTCTTGCTACCCCTAATTTATAAATAATACCATAATATATATATTAGGAATTGTTAATAAGAATATTTGTTGAATATTTGCTTGATTTTGGAACTTATCTTGTGCCGATCAGGATAAGATCGAGCAGATTTTATTGTTTTGATTGAGTTGGCAGGAAGTATTCTATTAAGGAAATAAAAGGGAGATATTTTTAGAAAGATAGAGGAAATCAGCTGAAAATCAAGGAGGAGGATCTTGTACCCTGAAGGTATAAAAGGAAGAGGAAGCTGCCAATGAGGAGGATACATTGTTCTTGTTTTTTTTAATTCATTATTGTATTTTAGATTTTTGGGAGAAGTATGTTTAAGAACTCCAATTTTGTGTTTTCTACAACCATGATAGCTTAGTCTTCTTCGATTGAAGGCACAATCAAGATTGGTTTCCAAGTTGTGAGATTTTAGCCTTCAAGTAAATTCCTTGCCAATATTTATGAATTTCCAGATTTATTTCTAAGGTTTTTCTTGATTGTTGTTACAATAGGATCCTTGTGATAGCATCTAAGATTAACTGGAAGCTAATTAACTAGTTCTAGTCCGTAATTACTTTTACTAGTTGAAGTTAGTAGCAATTTAGTAATGAAACACTCAAGGAATTTCACAATCTAATTTAAATGAATAACACGGTTGAGTTTATTGGTTAGAGTTGGGTTCTTCTAATTCTTAATGTTGTTAACGAGCTAAATTCAATGAAGTATCTTCTTGGGTTGTTTGTTAGCTAGGATCGATTAATGAGCATCTCTTGATCGACTGATATTAACAAAGAATTTTCTGTTAGAAGCGTCTTCAACAGTTATAACCAACTTATTGGCTAAAGATTATATTTAGTTATCAATGATCAATTTTAGAAATCAAGACAATGATTGTATTCGATTGAGTTTCAATACCCTTGTTTGCAACTTTCCTCTATGACAATTGTTTTCCTTGTTTTCCTTATTTTTCTGTGCTTTATTCACAATCTGAATTTTAATCTCAAATCCCCCTTTATTTATTTTTTTATTCAAAAGGAATTGATATTTACAACTCTTTGTGGTTCGACCCTGTTTCACCGCTATTACAAGTTTTCGCTGTTTCAGGAACATGAATTATTTTTTGGCAGTCTGACGACCTATCAATTTTGGCGCCATTGCCGGGGAGTTGTCATCACTTGATTTTTCTTTTGAATGACCAGGTCTGATCGTGAAGGACTTCTTTACAATCCAGAAATTGAAAAGACTGCCAAGAGGTTAAGGAAAGAAACGAAGTTAAAGAAGCAAGCTGCCAAAACTTCCACGTCGACTTATACATTAGCAGTAACTTCAGAACTGAATCCAGACACAAGCAGCTGTTTGGGTGCATCTGGAAGTGAAAGTGAAGAAATGGCTGTATAACGCACTTTGAGAGAGCTAGTCGCACCACTCTTTAATCATCAACCTTTGTGTATCAACTATCCAGACTTAGAGGTGGCGTTTGAATTGAAATCAGGCCTAATTCACTTACTGCCCAAGTTTCGTGGTTTAGAGAATGAAGACCCTCACAAGCATCTCAAGGAATTCCATATTGTTTGCTCACGCATGAGACCTCAGGGAGTAACTGAAGAGCAAATTAAACTTAGACCTTTTCCTTTCTCTTTAGATGATGCTGCAAAAGATTGGTTATTTTATTTACCACTAGGTTCAATGAACACTTGGACTAAATTAGTTCGTTTGTTTTTGGATAGATTCTTTCCTGCATCTAGAGCCGCCTCAATTAGGAGAGACATATGTGGTATCCATCAGAAGGAGACTGGAAGTCTCTATGACTACTGGGAAAGATTCAAGAAGTTGTGCTCAAGCTGCCCTCAACATGATATTTCCGAGCAATCACTTATTCACTACTTCTATGAAGGCCTTTTGCCCAAGGAAAGGAAGATGTTGGATGCTGCAAGTGGCGGAGCAATCGTGAATAAAACGCCCCGTGAAGCTAGAGATTTGATCTCTATCATGGCCTTCACCTTGCAACAATATGGCAACAGGAATGATAACTCAAGAAGGGTTCATGAGGTAAACGTCTCTTCTCTTGAGTCGTAAATTTCGCATCTCACTACTTTGGTACAGAATATGGCAACCGGAAATCAACAACCAACCAAGGTTTGTGGTATATGTTTGCATCCGGGACATCCCACGGATATGTGCCCATCGTTGCAAGAAGGGGAGCCCCAACAAGTGAATGCAATGGGAGGCATGATGGTATAGCCAAAGTATGATCCTTACTCTAATGTTTATAATCCAAGACTAAGAGACCATCCCAATTTGAGCTATGGGCCAAGGTCACAAAATTTTCAACATTATTCGCAAAGACCATACCATCAAAATCAATCTTCTTCATCCAGGAGTCTTGAGGAAATTGTTAAATCTCTTGCCACTAACACTCAACAATTTCAGCAAGAAACAAAGGCAAACATACAAAATTTAGAGAACCAAGTTAGTCAGCTTGCTACTTCTTTAAGTAAGATTGAGTCCCAAAGAAAGTTGCCATCACAGACAGTTGTGAATCCCAACCAAAATGCAAGTGCAATTACCTTAAGGAGTGGAAAAGAGTTGTTGGACAGTCTACCCAAACAATCCTTGAAGCAAGAGCTTAAAAAAGAAGCAGAACAAGAAGTTGAAGTGTTGCACGGAGAGAAAGCTGAAAAAGGAAAATATGTCCAGCCCAAACCACTTGAGACCAGACCCCCATTCCCTAAAAGATTAGCTAAATCAAAGAAGGAAAAAGAGGAGAAAGAGATACTTGAGACTTTTCACAAGGTTGAGGTGAACATCCCTTTGTTAGATGCCATTAAACAAGTGCCCAGGTAAGCCAAATTCTTAAAAGAGTTGTGCACCAATAAAAATAAGTTAAAAGGCAACCAAAAGGTGAGTTTAGGAGAGAATGTGTCTGCTGTAATTTAAAGAAAATTACCTCCTAAATGCAAGGACCAGGGTATGTTTGCAATTTCATGTAAGATAGGCAATGTAGGAATTAAGAAAGCCATGTGTGACCTTGGAGATGCTATTAATGTCATGCCATTGTCTATATATTCCTTTTTGAATGTTGGTCCCTTGAAGACCACTGGTGTTATTTTGTAATTGGTAGATAGGTCGATTGTGTATCCCGAAAGGAATCCTTGAAGATGTTCTTGTCCGAGTGAACGAGTTGATTTTTCCAGCAGATTTTTATATCCTTGGCATGGAAGATGATAAGTTTTCCAACTCTTCAGACATTCTTTTGGGTAGACCATTCCTTCGTACAGCAAGAACAAAGATTGACGTCTACGATGGTACTCTTACCATGGAGATTGATGTTGAGGTGATTACGTTCAATGTCTATGATGCTATGAAGTATCCTAATGACATGTCCAGCGTATATGGTATAGACATTCTTGAGCCTTTAAGTCATGAAATATTTGAATTAAGTGGATTTGATGAACTTAACACCATTCTTTGTAAGCATATTGATCTGTCCAGTTTGAAAAAATTGGAAAACTTTCTTGTTACTAATGATATTTTGCAGGAAACAGTGTATGAATTAGAGGCTCTCAAACCATTAAAGGATGCCACAAAACTTTGTCCATTACCAACTTCTAATGATAAACTTTTGCCTTCGGTTTTACAAGCTCCTAAGTTGGACTTGAAAACACTTCCTAGCTATCTCAAGTACATGTTCTTAGGGGATAGAGAAACTCTCCAAGTGATTGTCTCCAATAAACTTAGCACTCTTGAAGAGGAGAAATTGATTCGTGTGTTAAGAGAATACAAGGAAGCAATTGGATGGACCATAGCTGATATAAAGGGAATTTCGCCATCCATATATATGCATAGAATTCTTTTGGAGGAGGATAACAAGCTGACAAGGCAAGCACAAAGGCAATTGAATCCACCTATAATGGATGTTGTGAAGAAGGAGATTTTGAAGCTCTTGGATGCAGGCATCATTTACCCAATTTCAGACAGTAAATGGGTAAGTCCTATATAGGTAGTGCCCAAAAAGACAAGTATTATTGTGATCGAGAATGACCATGGTAAATTGACGCCCACCCGAGTTTAGAATGGTTGGAGAGTTTGTATTGATTTTCGGAAGTTCAATTCTTACACAAGAAAAGATCATTTTTCACTTCTGTTTATTGATCAAATGCTTGAAAGATTAGCTGGCCGAACACACTACTGTTGTTTAGATGGTTATTCAGGCTTCTTTCAGATTCCGATAGCACCCGAAGATCAAGAGAAAACAACATTCACCTACCCATTCGGCACATTCACCTATAGGAGGATGCCGTTTGGACTTTGCAACGCTCCTGCCACTTTCCAACAATGTATGATAAGTATTTTCTCTAACTTTTTCGAAGAAATCATTGAGGTTTTTATGGATGATTATACTGTATATGGAAACTCCTTTAATGAGTGCTTAGAAAATTTAGAAAAAGTCCTTGCAAGGTGTTTAGAGACAAATCTGGTTTTGAATTATGAGAAGTGTCATTTTATGGTTGATCAAGGACTGATTTTGGGACATGTCGTATCCTCAAAAGGGATTAAGGTTGATCAAGCGAAAATTGATGTGGTTAAGTCTTTACCTTACCCTGTTAATATACGGGAAGCTCGATCTTTTCTTGGCCATGTAGGATTCTACAGGCGCTTTATTAAGGATTTTTCTAAGATATCTCAACCTCTATGCCAGTTACTGCAGAAAGATGTGGAGTTTGGGCTCAATGGTGACTGTAAGAAAGCTTTCGATACACTAAAAGACAAACCAGTTTCGACACCTATCATTCAACCACCCAAATGGCAGTTACCATTAGAGATCATGTGCGACGCTAGCAATCAAGCTATAGGTGCAGTCCTTGGGCAAAGAGATGGAAGGGCACCTTATGTCATTTATTACGCATCCAAAATGCTCGATAATGCCCAATGTAACTACTCCACAACAGAAAAGGAACTCTTGGCTGTGGTCTTTGCGTCGGAAAAATTTCGCCCGTACCTACTTGATACCAAAGTGATTATATATACTGACCATGCAGCCTTAAAGTACTTATTCACAAAGAAGGAAGCCAAACCTAGGTTAATTTGATGGATTCTCTTACTTCAGGAGTTTGACATAAAAATACGCGACAAAAAGGGCTCAGAGAATGTTGTTGCTGACCACCTTTGTCGTCTCCCTTCGAGTGAGCAGCCTACCCCTCTGAAGGACGAATTTCCAGATGAGTATCTCTTTTCCATCCATAAAACAACTCCATGGTATGCTGACATTGTTAACTATTTGGTTTCTGGAATATTACCTGATGAATTGTCTAGAACTGAAAAGGATAAGATAAAAAGAGATGCTAGGTATTTCGTTTGGGATGATCCTTATTTGTGGAAACATTGTTCTGACCAGATTATTAGAAGATGTGTTCCTGAAATTGAAGTGCCTTCTGTTTTGCAATTTTGCCATTCATATGCATGTGGTGGACATTTTGGTCTTAAGAAGATAGCTAGAAAAATTATTGAGTGTGGTTTGTTTTGGCCAACATTGTTTAGAGATTCTTATATATTTTGCAAGTCCTGTGAAAATTGTCAAAGAACTGGAACTTTAAGACATAGGAATCAAATGCCACTCACACCAATTCTAATTTGTGAAATTTTTGACGTATGAGGTATTGATTTTATGGGTCCATTTCCTTCATCTTTCGGTAATACCTATATACTACTTACTGTGGATTATGTCTCTAAGTGGGTTGAGGCAAAGCCACCCGTACTAACACTGCTAAAGTTGTAGTGAATAAGAGAGAAGATGCCTTTTCTGTGGCTTAGCATTGTCCACGTTTTAAAAAAAAAATTCAACTTTCAACAAGACAATGCCACCTCATTAAAAAGCCCTCGTTTCTTTTATGGACTTCACTCTCTCCACACTTGTGTACTTCCCAAGAGCATCGCTGGCAAGCTCGACGGATTGTGTGATGCCAACATGATGGAGGCAAGCTCAGCAACCCGCCGCAACTTCCAAGATGCGGTCGGTGTTTAGTTTTAGACCGATTCGCCACGAACAAAACGCAAACGATACAAGAGGTACTTTCTTCCCTCTTCCCTTCCTCCCTTCACTTGCGTTTTAATTTGCGGTGAGGACACTGCAAGGTTTTGTGTGGGGGTGGAGATTTGACAGTTTTGCTATGAATTTGAGCTTCTATTTTTGATGTGTGTTGAATCGGTAATGACTGGACTGCAGATTTTTGAGAGTGAGACTTGAATTGAATTTGAAATTATGTGCTGAGAATCCATGAGGAATGATTCTGATATTTGCTGTGAAATTGGTGTTTGCTTGAAAATTCTGACATTTGCTGATATTTGGGAGAACTATATTCTTTTGGTGCTAATTGGTTCTGGGCTTTTCTGATAAACATGAAGTGAGCTGAAGTTATTGATTTTCCATGGTAAATACATGAGTTTTCGTGTTAATTTTCCATTTACCAAAAAAAAACCCAACCTAATCTGATTTTTTTCCTGCACTTATGGGATTGTGATCTCTAAAGCAATGGTCTGTGTTGATTTTCTGAAATAATAATAAGGTTTTACATGTTTGTACATAAACCTGCATCATTTGATGAAGCTAATGGAGCCAAGTGAGTGAGCTACTTGTGGTTTCTTTGGTCAAACTGAACCTACGAGAAAATGCTAATTAATAACCCTTGGTGAGATTTTGAGCCTTTAGAGATTACATAGATTTAATCTCATGATTTCTTCTGATGCGTGATTAGTTCAGCCATGCAGTTTACCTCTAGAACTTGCATCAAGTACTTCCCAAGGCCACATTTATTTTGCATTTAGAACAAGGAAATGATGAAGGCAATTAGGATTTAACCACTTAGCCAAAAAGCCTACACGTACATTAATCTTTAGTTAAACCCCTTTGAGCCATGAAAGCCTATTTTCTTTCTTGATTGAACCTACATAATTTAGCCGTTTATCCTCCTTCCTATCCTTATTTGAAGAGGCCATGGTGTGTGATACTTGTTTCTACTTACTTTTGCTGAAAAATCTTTAATTACAAGAAGTTCATTTAAAAATTTTGTGAATTGTGAACGATTGTGCTGCTGGAAAGTTGGTACTACATGAATAAAGTTGCTGAAAAAAAAAAGAGAAGAAAGAAAAAGAAAGAAGAAGAAAGTGCAACAATGTCTTATTTGAGCTGCTGAAATTAAAGTAAAAGAGAAAGTGCAGCAATGTCTTATTTGAGATGTTGAAATTGAAGTAAAAGAGTATGGGTTAAGAGATGATACTCGAGTTGTGCTTTGTTATATGGTTGATTTTCAACGTATGGATGTGCAGAAATTTTGCATGCATGCTTTATGGTTCTCTTTAATTTAGCCTCTTTCCTTCAAATTTTCCTACCCGTAAACCCAGACCCATTACAACCTGTGTCAAGACCTTCTGATTTTTGCTCTGTTTGTGATTACGTAGTGGTGGAGGATAGACAAAAGTGCAAGATTATGGTAGGTGGCTGTACTGTTGTGAACATGAGAGTTTAAACACTTTTAGCCTAAACACTTTCGAATGTTAGAGCGAAATCCTTGTGAGAGCTAGTCCTTGTGGTACAAGTGGTCTGGAACTTTCAGGAAAACTTGTTCACTGTGGTTTTTGAAGCTTCTATGCAATTGATAATGTTTTATCTACTTACATGTGCAATTCTTATATTCATTTGGAAACCCAACAGTGATTTGCTGATTTGATATTGTCCTGGGAAGTCTTTGATTTTTTATTTTTATTTTTTTCTAAAAGTCCCTTACTATTTTCCAACTCTGTTTTGAACGAGGACGTCCAAAGAGCTAGTGTGGGGGTATTTGTTAATAAGAATATTTGCTGAATATTTGCTTGATTTTGGAACTTATCTTGTGCCGATCAGGATAAGATCGAGCAGATTTTATTGTTTTGATTGAGTTGGCAGAAAATATTCTGTTAAGGAAATAAAAGGGAGATATTTTTAAAAAGATAGAGGAAATCAGCTGAAAATCAAGGAGGAGGATCTTGCACCCTGAAGCTATAAAAGGAAGAGGAAGCTGCCAACGAGGAGGATACATTGTTCTTGTTTTTTTTAATTCATTATTGTATTCTAGATTTCTCGGAGAAGTATGTTTAAGAACTCCAATTTTGTGTTTTCTACAACCATGATAGCTTAGTCTTCTTCGATTGAAGGCACAATCAAGATTGGTTTCCAAGTTGTGAGATTTTAGCCTTCAAGTAAATTCCTTGCCAATATTTATGAATTTCTATATTTATTTCTAAGGTTTTTCTTGATTGTTGTTACAATAGGATCCTTGTGATAGCATCTTAGATTAATTGGAAGCTAATTAACTAGTTCTAGTCCGTAATTACTTTTACTAGTTGATGTTAGTAGCAATTTAGTAATAAAACACTAAAGGAATTTCATAATCTAATTTAAATGAACCACTCGGTTGAGTTTATTGGTTAAAGTTGGGTTCTTCTAATTCTTAATGTTGTTAACGAGATAAAATTCAATGAAGCGTCTTCTTGAGTTGTTTGTTAGCTAGGATCGATTAATGAGAGTCTCTTGATCAACTGATATTAACGAAGAATTTTCTGTTTGAAGCGTCTTCAACAGTTATAACCAACTTGTTGGCTAAATATTATGTTATCAATGATCAATTTTAGAAATCAAGACAACGATTGTGCTTTCGATTGAGTTTCAATACCCTTGTTTGCAACTTTCCTCTACAGCAATTGTTTTCCTTATTTTCCTTATTTTTCTGTGCTTTATTCACAATCTGAATTTTAATCTCAAATCCCCATTTATTTATTTTTTTTATCAAGAAAAATTGATAGTTACAACTCTTTGTGATTCGACCATGTTTCATCGCTATTACAAGTTTTTGTTGTTTTAGGAACATGAATTATTTTTTGGTAGTCTGACGAACTATCAGGAGTATAATAACATAAATTGGTCATTAGAAATTGCTTTTAAAAGATAATAATTATATACTAATATAAACTAATTATTTAACTTTACAATACAAGCATCGAAAGTTATTATGTACAAAATTTTGTAATCTTTCTTTTATCTAAAATATTTATCAATTCATCTTTAAAACATATATTTCTTAAATGAACTTTTTAAATTGAGTTTGAAAGGATTACTATTATTAAGTGATTTTGATAATTGATTATCTCTTTTAGATATCACAATTGAAATTGTTTGAATATGTGTATATCATCTCATTATAAGTTAAGAATATTTCATTTTTTGCAAAATTAATCTAATTATTTTATGATATTAAAAGTATTTCTATTAATTTCATAAAACAATTTATTTAGTGGATTCACTCGTAATTTTTAACAAGGATAATAACACACATAAGTAAATAAAACTACAAAAGGCGTCTCCATACTAACAGTTTTCTTTTGTGGATTTAGTAATTTCATGCATTTATATCGAATCGACGACTTCTGACGGTGACTTTTGTTTCAGAGTTGGTCGGAGACAGCAACACTTGCATATTCATCGTCGACAAAGCATTCCAGTTTGATGGGTTCCAACGACGTTGTTTTGTAATAAAAACTACACCCGCAGAACTTTCAAAATAATGTCATATCAAGTGCAGAGCAAAGTTACTAGAAGAGACCATCTGCTCCACTTTGATGAGCTTGACTTTGACACTTTTTTTTTTTTTGAAATTTAGAGAATTGCCAATTATGAGCTATCATATTCATGTATTAACGCACTTCCCGCTATTTGATGTGAGTCACTTTCAATCACATATTTTTCATTTTCAATATTAAATTATATCTAAATTATGTGGACAGAGTTATTTAAAGACTTGTCCATTGGGGTATCTTTTGACTTAATTTTTTGTAAAAAATAATTTAGGTGCAGTCAAAATATAGTTCAATTAATTCATAATTTATTTTTAACAAAAAACAACATAATCTAATTTAGGTCATTTTTAAACTTAAAAGAAACAATAGCGTCGAATTTGAATTAAAAAAATAAATATTTAAATATTTTATTGCTATTTTTTAAAGTTCGGCTTAGAATTGAAAAATTGAAATATTAAACATTTTATTGCTATTTTTAAATTTTTAAACTATAATTAAAAAATAGACGAAATTTAAAAAAAATTTGTAATTAACCCTTTTCTTCACCCTATTTTGGTAGGTATACCTAAGTAAGTAGGACTGAGTCTCATTCTTCCGGGACTCGAAACAAGGTGTTAAGCTGTCATAGTTTACCTGGTTTAATTTCTATCTAGTTCTTCTGTTCTAAAACCTAACGAGACGAACCCAATAATTCAGTCCATTCCTCTCTGTTCTGTTTCATTTTCCAAATTTTTAATGCTTTAAGCATCTGATATAATTACAATTCACAACAAAGGAACAATTTTTTTGGCAGATTGTTTTAGTTCAACAGAAATGGTTCAATTTATAGCTTCTACTCGCGTAAATCCTTCTTTGGCCAGTTTCAGTCCCTGCAGATGCAGCGTCTTTCTCAAGTCTGTCGAGCCAGTTGTTGATGTGACTTTGCAAACTTTATTGCTCACGGTAAGGAGTTAGTTGCAACAACATTGCTACTCATTATTCCGTGCGGCATTGACTTTAGAGCTCAGTCCTACTTGATAGATGAGATGCTCTCTATTTGACTTATCACAACTGTTTTATTTAGACTTGGGCAACAACCATTTTTCTAGTGCTAAAATTCCAAGTTTTTTGGACATTTTGTCAACTTTCGAACATGGAGTCTTCGACCCTAGCATTTTTTGTTTGAAAATTCATTAATTGCATGCATTTATAATGAGGAAAAAGTAGCCCAGTGAAGGTAAGGATAAAAGGAATAATATCTTATGATGGAAATGATTTTTATTTGAGCCTCCTCAAAGCATTCCTGCTTGATGAGCTTGAGCTTTGAAAAGTTGAATGAACATTACTAAATGCTATTTATGAGGTAGTTGATGTCAGTACTCACTTTCGATAACATATTTTGACTTAAAAAGTGGCCAAAATGTTGAAGTTTATATTCATTTTTAAAACTAATTTGTTGTCAACATTTATTAATAATTACTAAATAAAAATAATTACATTTAAGTCTTATTTTAATTTTATTATTAATAAAAAGTGTAACTATTTTGATAATAATAATTAAATAAAATTTAAAATTAAGAAACCAAAATATATAAAAGTATATAACAATAAGGCCAAGCGATGCTCAAGTAAATGGTTAAACAAAAATGGATGAAATTAGCAGGGATAAGAGAGGTTTAATAATAATTTGTCAGGCCTTTAATCGCTATTGTATTGCGTTCTTAATAACAGGAGAACTCGTGTACTATAACTTACTGCTGTCTATTCACATTAACATGTGTTTGGTTCACTTAAGAATGAATTGGTAATTTTCTAAGAATATAATAAATAAAAATAAAATAGAATATATATTATTTGGTTTAGTTTATTCCAAAAACAATTTCTAATGGTCGATGTTTCTGCGCTTTCATATAAGCAATGTTCCAACATTGTGTAAATGAGATGATACTAATTTGATATTATACAGATTGAATATTTTATTGGAATCTTAAAATTCTAAATCATTAAAATTCATGAACCTTCCAAAGTATTGACTTTAATTTTTTTTATGTGAAAAAGTAAATTTTCTTAAATATATTAAGTTTTGGGACCTAAATTGTAAGTTTAAGTCATACACAAATCAAATATTATTATTACTTATTCCCTTCATCTAAAAAATAAAACGAGAAATTGGTGATGCTGTCGCCTGCAACCAAATATAAAAGAAATCACTTCCGTTAAAACAAATTAATGTAGTAGCGGTAAG
>JAOTAX010000196.1:7660697-7677195 GCA_025629825.1 Erythroxylum guanchezii | reverse complement strand
CAAGTTGCTGCCGTCAAATTCCCTCCTCAAAGTTGCTGTTGTCTTCCACGTCCACGCTCCTCTGTTGTTGTGCCGCCGTCCACCTTGCTCCTGTCTCTTCTTCTGAAAACATATATATATCCTCCCTTCAAATTTTGCCGTCAACCATTCTAGGTTTTCTTTCTTTTCTTAAAATAACGTGGGCCCCCTTATTAAATGAAGTGGGCCCCTAGTTGTCTCTTCTCCCAAAAATTCTTCTCTCCTCTTCGTTGTCCCATGTATTTCCCATGCAGCCCATTTCTTTTTAAACCACACACCAAACGACGATAGCCTCATGTTGCCCAATTTAAATGCCAACTGTTGCGTTTTATGCCTAGGTCTGTAGCATTTAATTTGGTCTTATAATTTGATGCCTCCTGCCTCTCTACATGTGTTGTAGCTTAAATCCTTCACGCTGGTCGTTGTGCATCCCTTTTTCTCATGCTTGTAGACTTGTTTACGTTAGTTTTCAACAATTTACTGCTCTCAAATGACAGCTCCAAAAATTCTGAAACTTGGTGAAAACGTTGTTCAGTGAGTCAATATTATGCCTGCCAAATCTTAGAATTTTCTAATGCACCAATCTCAAGATAAAAATTCCCAAAAGTCCAAAGGTCAAATTTGTCAAGAATTGAAAAACAGTGTTAATTTCAACCTGTTAAGGACTTTTTGTATTTTATGTATCTAAAGCTCTAATAATTATAAAACATGATAAATAGGCCATAGATATCCATAAAACACATGCAAGATACTAAATATAAAGTTCTAAAACATATAAAAATATGATTGCATCAATTGTCATTGAGCATGCATTGTACATAGTCCATGTACACTTTTGTGCATGAATAAATGCTTATAATTGTACCATTATTAATGTGTGTGCAACGTGTGTCTTGCATAAATGGGTTGTGCAAGTTAAATGTTCGCATTTAAACGTTTACATAATTTGGAAGTAAATGCTAATCTGGAGCGTACTATGAGTAGACCTAGATGGTTTCATTTCATTGTTTGTTCTGTTTGGAATTTTGTATTGATTGACTATTGAATGCTCACGTGAATGTGATTGATTGTGTTGATTTTCAGACAGAAGGTCCGATGATTGTGATGTTTGATTGGGATATTGAAGTGCTACTTGTATGTGAATGAGATGAAATAGGTGTGCATAATTTGACTTTTAAATGTCGAACTAAGGTTCGATGATATGTGAATGTGATTGCATGAGTATATGCAAATGTGATTAAGGCATTCCATTTTATGAATGCATGAAATATAATGGCAGTTGTGACTTGAGTAGCCACCGAAAAAGAGCTTAAAGCTCAAAGTGTGAAAAGAGCCTCGAGTTCATAAAGTGATTAAGAGCCTAAGGCTCACTATGTAAAATGAGCCCTATATCTCCATCGGATAATGGACAGTTAGCAATGAGCACGGTATCCAAAATGGATACGGGACAATTTAGGCACTCGGTCTCAACAAAGTAACAAATGGAAAGTGGGTCTCATGTGCACTGCATATGCATAATATGAACGATTTAAGTGTATTGAATGTGAAATGTGAAATGATGTGAATTAAGTGTTATGTAACTAGGTAAGCCATCGATGATGATCACTTATTGAGTTCACAAAACTCACCCAAAATTTGCAAATATTTTTCAGGATCAGAAGAATACCCCATTAGGCAAACGGGAGTATACCTACTGCAGGCAAGTGAGAGATAGAGGTCGGGATCATTCCATGTCTGCATTGTATTTCTTTATTTTTGAACTGAATTGTATATTCCACAATTTTTGTATCAAATTATGTATTCCCAAAGTTTTGTACAATGTGTATATGATTGATGTTGTAATGTAAAGATACTATGACTAAGATGTTTTGTGTTTGTAATGGGCTCAAATGGCTATTGAAATTTTGATGATTGTATTTCTATGGTTGAAAAAGTTTATGATTAAAATGGGCCCGATTTGAATGTTGTTTTCCACTTATGTTTGTTAAAAAAATTGTATTGAGTTTTGACAGATTGAGTGCTCTAGCATGCCACGCTCGTGGGGCACGGGCTCGGATATCACTCAAGATGTCGGGTACATATCTTGCGAGAGTGGGGTGCTATAGCTTTCCTAGCACATAAGATTCACAGAATTCCAACTTCTGTAAGTTTTGTTCAGAGAGATGGAACAAGCTTTTGTTCCCTGCATGACCTAATCTTGCATGCCATTGCTTGGTTGGTTTATGACTTCCATTTTTCTGAAATTTGATTGACTTCTGTTGAGCTTATAATGTTGTATAGCCCACCCCTTTCCACTCCTCTAATAATGGCTTTACCATCCCTTAAGATTTATGTGAGTCCATCTTTTGATCTGATCTGAAATCCTTGCTTGTCAAACAAGCTTTCAGAAATCAGATTTCTTTTTGTTCCAGGCACAAATCTGACATTACTTAGGATCCTTCTCTTTCCACCAAACATGTTGATGGAAACACTTCCAATCCCCTCTATCCTTTGCTGCCCAGAATCTGCCATTTTAACCTTGGTAGTGACTGGTTCAAATGTAGTGAACCACTCTCTATGAGGAGTGATATGCATTGTACACCCTGAATAAAAAATCCACTTTCTACTAAGGTCTTCACTGTCTTTAGTGACAACCAGAATTTCATCACCACTTGAATCTTCTAGTTTTTCCACATTCCCTGAAACTTCACTTTCTGCTGCCTTATCCCTCTTCTTCTTTCTGCAATCCCTTGCAAAATGTCTCTCCTTATCACAGTAAAAGCAATTTTTTCATTTTCCCCTTTTCTTCTTTTCTTCACCTTCCTTGGTGTGTTTTTCCTTCCCACTTCCCTTCTGCCACTTTCCTTTCTTGCTATTTTTCTTATGAGATTTCTTCTCATGATTGTTCTCTACAAACATTACTTCTACCTCTTTCTTAAATGGATTTACATCCACTATTTCTTCGATTAGAGGGTCTAATACCCCCTTAACCGTGAGGGATTCTCCACTAGCATGTTTAATTACCTTCTTGAATGCATTGAATCTAGAAGGTAAAGCCTTTAAAATTACTATAGCCTGATGCTCCTCAGAAATTTTCTCATCTGTAGCTTCTAAATCTTGAACTAGCTTAAAGAAATAGTCTAAGTTGTCATCTAAAGAGACAGAGGTATTCATCTTGTAGTTAGCAAGATTGTGAAGAAGTGTCATCTTGTTAGGAAGACATTGCTCTGCATAAAGTTCATCAAGTTTAGTCCAAAGCTTCTGTGCAGTGTTACAATTCTGCACTTTTCTTATCACTGTTGGTGATAAGTGAAGCATTAACTTACAATGTGCAAGTCTTAGCATTTTGAGTTTCTTTACTGGATCCGTCTCAAGATCATACTGATCTTCTATAGCTCCATAACAATCATATGATTCAAGAAGAGCTTGCATTTGGAGTTTCCAGATGGTAAAGTCTTATTTTCCAGTAAAAACATCCATTTCTTTTCCTACCATGGTGACTGTAGTTTAAAGAACTTAAAGACTTTTACTTACTAACTGTTTTTGATGATTCTTTGATGCTTGGAGTGACCAAGAAATGCCCCAGGAAGTTTCTGATGCTCTGATATCATTTATGTTGGGATATATGTGCTGTACTGCTATTTGGTTCAAACAAAATTGATAAAGATTGTTATTTTGTAGATATTACGGAATGCAAAAAAGTAAAGAACACCAAGAATTTTTACTTGGTTTGATAGCCTTAATGCTATCTACATCTAAGGTTCCCACTTTTAGTGGTTTCAACTAGTATGGAAGAAGGTGAAACAAAGTTTAAAGAGTTTGAGTGATTGTTTAGAATCATTTGTAAGAGTCTCCAACTCTCCTAGTACTCACTAGTAAGTACTCTAGCACACTCTCAAACTTTTTCCACTCTTTATCTTACACTCTCAGATATTGAATACCTTGAAAAATGAAAATATAATGTCTGTGTATATCTTATGTCTAATGCTTGAATTGTTTCTTTTATAGACAGAGAATGGAGTTGCTCTTTGGATGAGTTTGCATAGACCAGACGAATGCCATGTGCCCCCCATGTAAGTTATTAATGAGTCATCGTCTGACTTGTGTTTTGATGTGTGTCTCACATGGGTTCATATGAAGCTAACTCAATATGTCTCCGTCTGATAGAACCATCGAGTACTTCTCTTACTTCGTCTCCTCTCATGTGGGTTTGTCTGAAGCTAACTTATTATGTCTCTGTCTGATAGAACCATCGAAAACTTCTCTTACTTCGTCCCCTCTGACGTGGGTTCGTCTGAAGCTAACTTATTATGTCTCTGTCTGATAGAACCATCGAGAACTTCTCTTTCTTCATCTCCTTCAAACACCTTACACATATTCACTTTCTGTCTTCAATTTTCACCTGTTTTTGTTGATTCTGAGTGTAGTTTGGTAGAGTATAAGTGATTTCCATCACACTTACACTATATGCTTGGCTATAGCATGATACACCTAGTTCTTTGCCAAGTAAAAGACACTTTGACTACCACAATGCACTTGAATTACATCATATACCCATTTCTTGAATTTGTCCCATAAGTTAGAGTTCTTCTTTAGTAGTCTTAGCTATAACCATATACTCTCTTTTAGTTCTAGACAATATAATTAGAGTACAACTATTCATTACATAACAGCATATGTCTTCATTGCTTTACTGACAGAAATGGTAAGCTTATTACTAAACTTTTCACTTTTCATAAGCATGAAACAAAACAAATTTTGATGATTTTTGTATGAAATTTAACTTTGATAATTAACTAGGTAGTGCATTATGTATTCATCCTCTTAATTTGTGATGCTTGGGTATTATATAACCCTCTTAGATTTAACCACTCCTAATAGTTCCCCTATAACCACTTAGCATCTAACACTCTCCTAATCAAAGCCACTTCTTGACTAATTGCCTACCAATACACCATTGTTTTTTGAAAGCACATATTAATCATATTTTAACTATCTTGACTCCTAAATCTTGGGCTTCCTCACTAATTCTCATGCCCAGGAATTTCCCAAATAATCTAGTTGACTTCTAGAAATCCTAACAACTAAGATCTAAATAATCTTATTCTCGAGGTACCTAAAAAATTAGAAAGGGTTATGTTCTTATATAAATGAATGAAATTGATTAAATTGAGTTATTGTTGATTAGAATTGAGAATATCTTGATGTATTGACAATAAATGAGGGTGTATGGGTTAGAAATTAGTATACTTGAATTGTTAATTGGATTATTATAGATTTTGCCATGTAAATGTGGACTTAATTGAGAACAGACATATATTTTAGAGACCCAAATTGAGCTGTGGTTACTGGTGGATATAGAAGTGTTTTTTTTAATTGCAGGAATGACCCTTCTTTCAAAAAGGGGATGTCCATTTTATAGGGAAAACTTTGCCAAATTTTGAATAGGCTGCTCGTAAAATGTGATATCAAATAAAAAATAGAGCTCCTTAATATTAAGTGATGATCTTATTCTCAAGGAATTCTATAACTATAGGAATAAGGATTCTTGTGATCAATGTACTCCAAATAAGGCTTATGGAATTCTAAGGGGCCAATCAGTCTCAAGTAGGCCTATACAACTTTTGAATACCTTCTCTAACAACTTTCATTGCATTTGGTGAAATCTAGCCCTCGAGTCCATAAAAAATTTGTCTTGCTAAAGAAAGAGAATCTACCCAATGACTTGTAGCAAAGCACATAAAATTGTTTTATTTTCTTGTCAACATCCTAATTGCTTAAACTGTAAAGGACGAATTGGATATCAATTCTAAAATATCTTTTACATAAACAATGTCATTTGTTGTTGAAAGTTACGAGGAGACTTATAATTATGCAAATTATTGAGGATAACAATAATTATTGAATTATTTCAGTATAACTCATGACCCTGATTGATTATAATATTTCATGGTAATTGTTTTAATATATCCTACTTTCTAAACAGTGAACGAATTTGTTATAGGTTGTAGGAACTCATTTGTTGGCAATATTTATATTTTGAAGGAGATTGAAGAGAAGCTTTAGTAGGTATTCAAATGACATTCATTTTCTTATATAGTGTGACAATGTCAACAATGATTTTTCACACATTTTAATGACATTTGTATCAGTTTCCATATTTTTCATTCTAGGTCCGTCATCATCATCTTCCTTCACGTACTTCAAGAAGATCCTTCTGCTTGTTGGATGAGGTAAGTGATTCTGTTTTTTACTACGTTTTTGTGAACTTGGTTTAATTTGGTTATTTTTTTGCGGTTTGAACTTCCCATATGAACTTCCTGCATTTTTAATTGAAATGAACTGCACGATGTGAAACTTGTTTGTGGTATGAACTTCGGTTTATCATTGAATTAATATAGGATGAGTTTGACTTATATTATAGTTCCAATTACCTTAATTATGTCAATCCGTTATTTTATTGATGCTCTCTAAAATGATTAGCTTCTCTTTACTTTTCATGTGCGAATTTTTACACGCATCTTTTAAAAATTGTATATGTTAAAATAATTTATTAAAATAAGTATTCATATTTTTATGAATACTTATTATATTTCGCACTAGTACGTATTTAATATAGGACTTTTAATATTAATAATCTTCTAACATATATGATTACAAACATATATGTTCCATCTTAAGTTTACAAATATTTTAGATATGAACCCATAAACCTTAACCCATAACTCGTGGTGGAGCTCTTGTGAGGCTTATCGGTGAAAAATACGAGGAGCTTAGGAGTCACAACGAGAACTTGTTATCTTGATTCACAAGTCTTATCTTAGATGTGAAGTAATATTTGGCAAACATGAATAATACTAATTATGAAATCACTATTTTAAATTAACAGTTTTGCAGAAATGAGTTATGTTGATAGATTTTGGATGTGTAGACGATTAACACCTGATTGCTACATTAATCCTGAATTTGTTGCTAGAGTTGAAGCTTTTATTCATTATGCATGTTCTTAACTTGCATATATAGATAGGACAAAGATCAGATGTCTATGTAAAAAGTGCAAACACAAATGCTTCCTTCCTATTGATGAAGTTAATGGGTATTTGTTGAGAAAATGGTTTGCCCCTAATTATTTTGAGTGGACACGACATGGGGAACCCGACATTTGTAGCACCTCAAAGGGTAATCAAGCAGAATCGTCTGTCAACTTAAATGAGTTTGAAGGGGGGATTCCATTTAGAACAAATTATGTGGATGGAACTGAAAATCCGTACATGCAAATGGTTTATGATGCAGTCAGTAATACCTTTGAGGAAAATATGGAAAATATGGAAAATCTTGAAGAAAAACCTAACCCACATGCAAAACAGTTTTTTGACTTACTACAGTCAGCTGACCAAGAATTATGACTAAATTATGAGACAATGGCCCAATTGTCTTCAATTGCTCGAATATTGAACATAAAGTCTGAAAGGCATATTTCAGACCATAGTTTTGATAAAATTCTTGGGTGGTATAATGAATGATTGCCTCCTGATCATACAATGATTGATAGTTTTTACAATATGAAGAAATTTATTAGGGGTCTTGGTTTGTCTGTTGAGAAGATTGATTGTTGCAAATTGGGATGTATGTTGTATTGGGGATATGATGTGGAATTACAAGAGTGCAAATTTTGTGGTTAACTAAGGTTTAAGCCTAGAAAGCGTTCAATGAAGCAGAAATTAGTACCCTGGAAGCAGATGTACTATTTCCCGCTAACTCCGAGACTTCAAAGACTATATGCTTCTGATGTTACTACATCTCACATGAGATCACATAATGAACACGAATAAGAAGATGGAATTATGAGTCACCCTTCAGATGCACTGGCATGGAAATATTTCAATAACACCCGTCTTGAATTTGTAGCTGAAAGTCGAAATGTAAGGTTAGGATTGTCGATGAATGGATTCCAACCTTTTGGTCTCCGACCAGGAATATTTATCATAACCAATCATAATAACTCCTTATAATTTGCCTCCATAGATGTGTATGAATGACACATATATGCTCTTGATAGTGATTATGTCAGGCCCTTCAAATCTGAAACATAAAATTGATGTTTTCTTACAACCATTGATATTTGAATTGCAACATCATTGGGAATATGGTGTTCAGATATATGATGTGTCTCTGAAACAAAATTTTATGTTGAGAGAGACATTGATGTGGACCATTAGTGATTTTTCGGCATATGCCATGTTGTTTGGATGGAGCACATCAAGAAAACTGCTTGTCCTTATTGTGGCAACGATTTTGATGCCTTTTATCTTCCAAACGGGGGCAAAGTGTGTTGGTTTGACAATCGCAGGAAATTTCTTCCTCCAAATCATCCATTTAGACGCGATAAACAAAAGTTCATTAAGAATAAGATGGTAAAATCACCTCCTTCCCCTTACAAAGCTGGTGAAGAGATTTTGCAGGAGGTTGATGAATTAGGCTTGCTGAAAGTTACATAATTTGAAGCTGATGAAGTAAATACAAGCATTAGTAAAAACTTTGGTTGGAGAAAACGAAGCATCTTTTGGGATTTGACATATTGAAAAACTAATTTGATACGTTATATTCTAGATGTAATGCATATTGAAATTTTTTTTGGACAATTTGTTCAATACCATAATGAACATTAAAGGGAGGACAAAAGATAATGCAAAATCACGACTTGATTTGCAACTTTTTTGTAGAAGGAATGAGTTACATAAGGATCTTCGCACCGGTAAATATCCGAAAGCATGTTACACTTTGGACAAAAAACAAAAGAAAATATTGTGTGAATGGTTGAAAAGTCTAAAGTTTCCTGATGGTTATGTTTCAAACTAGGCAAGGTATGTGGACATAAGGAAGTACAAATTATTTAGGTTGAAAAGTCATGATTGCCATGTGTTTATATAAAGGCTAATTCCAATTGCATTTCGCGAGTTGCTATCGAATAAGGTTTGGGAAGTGATAACAGAAATAAGTTTGTTTTTCAAAAGTTTAACATCATCTGAAATCAAGTTGACTGAAATGGAAATACTAGAAAGCAAGACTCCAGTAATTTTCTGCAAGTTAGAAAGAATTCTCCCTCCAAGCTTCTTTGATTGTATGGAGCATTTACCTGTGCATTTAGCACACAAGGCAAAACTAGCCGGTCCAGTTCAATATCGATAGATGTATCCATTTGAGAGGTAATTCAAATTCAAATTATTGTAATTGAAGTAATAACATGTTTTAACTAGTAAATTGTAATAACCATATTCTCTAATATAGGTAATTGCATCACTTGAACAAAAATGTCAAAAACAAGCCTAGAGTTGAAGGTTCGATATGTATTGCTTATTTAGCGGAGGAAGCTAATACATTTTGTGGACATTATTTTGAGCCGCATGTTCACACAAAAGAAAGAAAAGTTCCTCGTAATGACAATGGGGGAGAAACGAGTGATGCTGATGGTAAATTATCCATTTTCACATATCCTGGGTGAGCATATGGACGTGCAATAAGAAGAATGTTAACAATGGAAGAAATTGAGGTTGCCTATGGTTACATTTTATTCAACTGTCAAGAGGTTCAACCTTTCGTGCAGTAAGTTGAACATAATTATATCGGTTTTCAAATTTTGTGTTATGCATAACTAAAATACATGATAATGTATTTAGATTATACGATGCATTGTTACGCGAGATCATGCCAAGATGAAGTAAATAATGAGGTTGGAAGACACTTTACACTATGGTTCGAGAGATATGTAAGTTTCCACTTACAAATATTCTTATAATTGAATTATAAGATTTAAGTGTTGAAATAACATTATACTTATTGATATGATAATTTCTTTTTATGTAGGCCTTAGGAAATCCAATAGAGAACAAGTTCATTTGTGATCTTGCTAAGGGACCTCTGCGAATTGTTAAATCGTATCTAGTGTATTTATTTAATGGATACAAATATCATACATAATATCATGGTTATAGCATGACAACAGTAAATAGTGGAGTTTCCATATAGGGAGAATTGATGGATAACTATGGTAAAATTATTGAGATACTTGAAGTTGAGTACCCTGTATTGCCAATAAAGCGAACTGTGATATTTAAGTGTGATTGGTTTGACTCGACTCCAAATGTTGGAACAAAAGTGCATAACCGATACAATTTTGTTAAAATCAACAACTAAAGAAGATTGAGACAATTTGAACCTTTCGTGTTAGCTATGCAAGCGAAACAGGTGTGTTATGTCCCTTTTCCCAGCTTACGATGAGATAAGTCAGATTGGTTGGCAGTTTGCAAAGTTAGACCTAGAGGTGTTTTTGAATCACATGGAAAAGGTGAAAAGAGAATTGAAAGTAAAGCGTTTCAGGAATATGCTTATTTTATAAATGCATTTGTCACATATGATGATAATGAACCTTTAAAAGATCCATTTAACAAATATATTGAAATTTCATTCGGAGAGGATGAGGAGGGTTACAGATCTGAAGAGGAGCCGAATTTTGATTCTTATTCTTCAGAAAATGAAGATGATTGTAATTTAGAATTAAGTTATGATAGCAATTAATTTGTGCTTATAATTGAATATTTTATTCAACAAAAGTTATTTCCTTTTCAGTATATTGTGTCAAATATTGAATTCAAATTCCTAATCAAGGAATGTCGACATGGCAACTGGTCCTGGATGGTAGTAATTCATTATGTTAAGAGGAATGTGGCAAAATTGTCCCTGTCGAAGGAATAAACAATGTAGCAAAAATCTCCACTTCTTTCAGTAATGATCGTTTGCCTTCCATGGCCAATCTTTTGCTTCAAGGTGTTTAGTATCATCTGCACAACGTCACTTTCCTTATTATGTACATCTCATTTCCTTTTATGAAGCTATTATATATATTCACATTTGATAGTATATACTACATGTTGTTTTAAGCTTGATCTCGAAGATGGCATATATGCCGATGGAGGCAGGAGCAATGTCATAACGGTCCATAAAGGATTAGGAAAATCTATTGTTTTGGAAAATTCGTCAATTCCACAGAGATCGTCTAAACATTCACGTACGTATGAGTTTCCAGGATTGGTTCATTTAACGATTCTCTAATATGACAGTATGTAAGTTCTATACTAATTGTGTTGTAGGCAAATCATTTCGTACCGTTTCGTCTACAAGTTTAGCAATAGCGAAAACGTTGTTGCAAGAAGGTGTTCAAAACCTTACACATGAGGGAAGAACTTTTATTGTTTCCATTAGTGTGTTCAAACATGCCAGGATCCTTCTCGGGAATCCAGACATCTGGGACTCATTTACCTTTACCGACTCTCATTTCACTTGGAATCCAATAAAATAATTATATCATTGTGATTTATCTTTGCAATACACTAGACTTAGCTTTAAACTAATTATATTATTGTTCTATGACTGTAAAAATTATTCTCATAATTGAATTCAAAGTTTGTACTTCAATATAATATTCAACAAATCGCCTTATTTCCTTTTGCATATATTGTGTAAAATATTGGATTCAAATACAAATTCTTATATTTCTAAAAAATTCAATAAACAATGAATTTCAGGTAGAAATATGCCACCAAAGAGACAATGTGATGTAATGCGGCCCAAGTTCATACGTATGTTCGGAGATACTTACTGTGAGGGTGGAACATCACAATCTCCAGCTGCAACTAAATCACCACCTCCACCTCTAGGGCCTACAGTTGCAGATAAAGTATCACCTGCTGCTCCTGATGCTTCACCATCCTCATACATCATCCATTACCCTTATAGCGGATGAAGGAGACGATCACCAGCCTGGAGCTGAGGGTCCTGATGGAAGAAAGTATATAACAATTGTCAATAATCTGTAAGTGAAATCGCATGAAACACTATATATGTTTATAATTAAGTTATAGGTTTAAATTTTTGCAAATGTTATAAAATTATTTGTTCTTATATTAGGTTCATTTCGTCTGGACCGTATTCCAGAAATAATGACATCTATATTTAAGGAGAGGATTGATCCTGAGGGTTATGTATGGAAGAAGATCTCTCAGGTTACAAAGGCATTTTACTTTCAGGAGTTTGAGGTACGATAGGCAAATAATTTTCTTTTTTAGTTGATTTGTATACATTAATTAGATAAATATTATTAGATTATAAGTTATCGAATTTTTTTTCTTTTTATTTCAGAAATAATTTTTCTGAGATTCTGGTTTCGACGGGGTCATACATCAATTATGGGAGAGGCAAGTTCGTACACGTTATCGCGACTTTATTAGTACGATACACAAGACTAGTGTACGACCACCTTATATTTCTGAAGGCATATGGAGTCGTTGGTAGGAGTATTAGACATCACCTGAGGCAATCTCTATCTCAGGGTGTAACTCGACCAACAGATGTAGAGGGCCAGGGGGAGACAGTCTTCCTGTACATACAGGAGGATCAATTACCCACCATGAGCATGCAGAGAGACTTGTATCTAAATTTTATACTTATATTCGAATTTTTTACTTTGCTGTATTTCAATTTAAATTGAAGTGTGAATCTTAGAATGAAAATCTGTGTATTATAGATAATAATCATGGTATAAATGTCTGGTGCCATATATGACTGTGTTGAATTATTTTCTTTGTTCAACAGGGGGTAAATATCATAAAAATAGAAGAGACTCTGCCGAAATTTTTATAAATTCTAGTTAACTTATAACATTTTATTGTTATGTAGGAAAAGTATATGGGCATGAGGCCTACACCATGTAAGTTATTTTTGCATACTCACATTAAGAAGCATGATGGTGTGACATTTGTTAACAGCCGATGTAGAGAACTGAATGTATGTGAAATTTATGCTTTAATATTCATTCTTAATAATTACCACTTACTAATATAAACATTGTCTCATAATAGGACCAAATACAAGAAACCATTCAGCGACAGTCTCAGAGAGAACAAGCTGTTGATGAGAGTCAGGCATATCTTGATGCAGTGGGTGGTAGGGACAGTCGTGGAAGGATCTTCAAGCTAGGCTCATTTGCAAACTTATGTTATTCACACTCCTCTACGTCCAGTGCAGCAACATCAAGTAGACGGCCGACAATGGAACAATACCATCACCTTGAGAGCACAGTGCAGACATTGACAAGTCAGTTGCAACAGACGATGGAGTACATGGCTAAGCTTCAAAATGACATGGAGCAGTTGAAGGGGTTAGAGACTTAGACCATGAGCGGTCTCCAGGACAATAGAATTGTTGTAGTCATTCAGATTATGTAAAATTTAATATTTTTATTATTAATGAAGAAAATTTTAACTTTATATGATCAATTAACTTTTTGTTTAAACAAATTAAATATATAAACAAATCATAAAATTATGCAAAGATAATTCATAACTGTTTAAATTATGCATTAAGTATAAGATTATGGAATAAAATATAATGTCGGGATTTTAAAAAAAAAAATTTACTGACGGAACTTTATTTTTGTTGGTAAAATGCATCATACTTACTAACGATTGATGATAAACTTTCGGAACAATGTTAGATATTTACCGACGGTTTAGATTTTCCATCGGTAAATATTTAACATTTTTCCGATGGACTACCCTAACCGTCGGAAAACTAATCGAAGATATTTAACGACGAAATATCTGCATCGTCGGTAAAGTTACCGATGGTTTACTATAGCTGTCGGAAAACTCACTAACGGATACCGACGGTTGTTCACACTATTGAGAACCGTCGGTATATTTACCGACAGAGTTTAATATCCGTCGGTAAATGTACCAACGCCTATATCCGTCGGTGAATTCCGTCGCTAAATTTTATTATCGATGGAATATGAACGTTTTCCATCGGTAATATCCGCCGCTAAACGACCTTTTTCTTGTAGTGACTCTTAATGATTTGTAATCCTGTTTGATTTATATCTAGCTCTTTATGTTCTGAAACCCAACGAGATGAACCCAATAATTCAGTTCATTCCTCTCTGTTCCGTTTCATTTTTCAAAATTTTAATGCTTTAAGCATCTGATATAAGTACAACACACAACAAAGGAACAACTTTTTTGGGGGATTGTTTTAGTTCAAGAGAAATGGTTCAATTTATAGCTTCTACTCGCGTAAATCCTTCTTTGGCCAGTTTCAGTCCCTGTAGATGTAGCGTCTGTATCAAAGTCTGTCGAGCCAGTTGCTGCGATTTTGCAAACATTATTGCTCATGGTAAGGAGTTAGTTGCAACAACATTGCTAACTCATTATTCCGTGCGGCATTGACTTAAAAGTGCAGTCCTACTTGGTAGGTACTCATTATTCCGTGCGGCATTGACTTCAGAGCTCAGTCCTACTTGATAGGTGAAATGCTCTCTACTTGACTTATCACATCTGTTTTATTTGGACTTGGGCAACAACGATTTTTCTAGTGCTAAAATGCCAAGTTTTTTGGAATTTTAGCACTAGAAAAAGTAGCCCAGTGAATATAAGGATAAAAGGAAAAAAATCTTATGATGGAATGATTTTTATTTGAGCCTCTTCAAAGCATTCCTGCTTGATGAGCTTGACCTTTGAAAAGTTGAATGAACATTAATAAATGCTATTTATGAGGCACTTAAAAAGTGGCCAAAATGTTGAGTTTTATATTCATTTTTTAAATATCTAATTGTTTAAGGGGTTTTAAAAAAATATAGCATATTAGCTTTCGTTCATTGAAAAATACATGAACTTATAAATAACTGATAGCTTTCTGCATGAAGTTCCAGGAGATAAGAAACCGCGGCTTCCAAATAATTGTCCTTTACGTGCACAAGATCATGATATAAGAAACCGCGGTTTCCAAATTAATGTCATTTTAACCATTGCTCTACTTGGCAAATTTGGAGAAAGTCATGGGAGTTTTTGTCGGTGCCATTGGGTCTCTACTGCTACTTGCTTTTATTCATAGCAATCTATTGTTCACTTGCACCGGATCTGATTCAAACCCTGTAAGTTGTATCAACATTGAGAAAGAAGCTCTCCTTCAGTTCAAAGAAAGTCTTAAAGGCCTGTCGAGCCAGTTGTCGTCATGGGTTGGCAAAGATTGTTGTTCATGGGAGGGAGTTAGTTGCAGCAACATTACTGCTCATGTAGTGAAGCTTGACCTTCATAATTCTGTTCCATGTGATATGGATTCCACAGCTCAGTCCTGCTTGGAAGGTGAGATAAACCCATCTCTACTTGGCTTGTCTCATCTTTCTTATTTAGATTTGAGTAACAACAAATTTTCTGGTGCCGAAGTTCCAAGCTTTCTTGGTTCCCTGAAGAACCTGGAATATCTGAACCTGTCCAACACACTTTTGGAGGGAAACGTTCCAAGGCAGCTCGGTAACCTCTCAAATCTGAGGTTTCTTGATCTTGGTGGGAGTTATAAACTGAGCATTGCTAGCTTGGACTTTGTTTCAACTCTTCCCCTTTTAGAGTTCTTGGACCTTTCTGAACTGCACATCGTCAATTCCCAGAACTGGTTACAATCCATAAACAGGCTTCCTTCTCTAGTACACTTGAGTTTGGATAATTGTGGCCTTTCTCACTTGCCATCTTATGTGTCTGTCAATGTCACATCTCTTGCGTTTCTTAATCTCGGCGACAACTTCTTCAATTCAACCATTCCCAGTTGGTTGTCCAACATAAGTAACAGTATTCAATATCTAGATCTACATTACGATGCTTTACGAGGATTCATACCAACTGATATTGGTAGGTTCAACTTGCTCCAAATCCTCGATTTATCTTACAATGAGCTGGAGGGTGGAATACCAGACACGTTGAGGGACCTATGCAATTTGGAGGAGCTTTACCTGCAAGTGAACAATTTGAATGGAGAGATTTCGGGATCTTTTGGCAATCGATCTGGTTGTATCAAGCATAGTTTGAAGGTTTTAAAACTTCGCTACAATGTTCTTACGGGTCGAATTCCATACGAGTTGGGAGAGTTCAAGAATTTGGAGTACCTTCTTCTCTCTTCGAACTCCTTTCATGGTCCAATCCCAGAATCAATAGGAGGAATGTCAAGTTTGAGAGGATTGTTTCTCGTTAACAATAACTTGAATGGCAGTATACCAAAAAGTGTGGGACAGCTTTATAATCTTGAGCAATTGCATGTTCAAAACAATTCGTTGAGTGGGGTGGTCTCAGAGCTATACTTTTCAAACTTCACCAACTTAATTGAATTAAAATTGGGATTGAACTCGTTAATTTTCCATGCTGATCCCAAGTGGATACCTCCTTTTCAGCTTTCAACGTTAGAGTTGACATCCTGCAATGTAGGGCCTCAGTTTCCACAGTGGCTCAAATCGCAAAGAACCATCGTTATCTTAGAAATGGCTAACGCAAGCATCTCAGGTAGTATCCCCTATTGGTTTGAAGAACTATCCCGTACCATTGGACTTTTGGATTTATCTTACAATCAAATTAGAGGAAGTCTTCCAAGGATGAAAACTCTTGTTTATACATTTCCCTATAGG
>JAOTAX010000196.1:7609538-7622606 GCA_025629825.1 Erythroxylum guanchezii | reverse complement strand
ACAAATCCATCTATCTGGGTAATATTTACCTTTGTGGGTCTCCACTAAGACGCTGTGAAGAGTTGTCTGAACCTCAGAGTAATTCCAAGTCAAGACTGAAAGACGTGTTTGAGGATATCTGGTTTTTTTCTAGTTTGATGATGGGCTTTTCAAGCGGATTTGTTGGAGTTTGTGCTCTTTTATTACATTTCAAGCCATCGTGGATGCTTCGCGTGATGGTTACAACTAAAACGAGACGAAGGCGAGTGTAGAGTAGTTTGTACGAGACATCACGATTCACGAAAGAGAATGCTTGATATCCACTTTGCAACCATTTCAGGAATGAAATCACAAAATTTTCTTACATTAGCTAGAGATATATCATTTTTCAAGTTTCAACAGAGAAGCCTGTATTAGATATATTCTTCCTCACTTTCTTCAAGTAGAATCGACAAACTAAAACGACATAGCTTTGGGAAACAACTTAAACGCACCGTCGAGATGGAATGAAGATTACAATAAAGGAAAATCCTTAATTTAATCGAACTGCCATAAGTGGAATTCCCAAATTAAGGATTCCATCTTCCTGCTCCTCTCCGAAGGCCCCTCAGATCTTCTGTGCCATTTACCCTATCCCAACCCTGTCCCAATTCTGTCCTATTTTATCTGAACCATCTATTTTTGTTATTCTGTCCTATTTCATTTCAATCATCTATTTATACGGGGCTAACAAAAATAGATGGTTCAGATAAAATAAGACAAGGTTAGGATAGGATAAATGGCATAGAAGATCATGTCCCCTCCGAAGGTCGAACTGCATCCAACATCTCTGGGGATATCAAATCATCATCTTCCTTTGAGTTCTATTTATAACGTTGTCAAATCCCGCAATATCATTGTCTCTACTACATTGTTCTTCAAACGTTTACTCAACTAGGAATTACAATATTCTTTACTTCGTTGTCTTTTCTACCCAGCAATTTTGATGGTTTTACTAACATGGTAAATCCTTCATACAGTCAGAAGCCTTGAGAAGGGAACACCAAAATTACAGATTCCATCTTCTTACTTCTCTCCGGAGGGCATACAACATCTATCTACTCATAAGGTAATACCATTGCCTTAAAAATGTGTTGATGCTTGGAAATAGTTCTCACGGTCTCTGATGGATTTCATCATAGGTCTCTCGCCACACAGATTCTTAAGGAGGATAACGGTACGCCACCTTGCTCAACTCAAATGTTCATCATGTAAGAGGTTTCTTTCTTCTGATTATTATTGATTGATTACACTTACTATAAGAATCAGGAATTAGTTAATTCTCCACGAGGTTGCTAGGTTAAGATTTACTCTCTCTGATTCTCGAATACAAAGTATTTGCTCCTTAATTCCATAAATTAAGGAGGACAAAATCTCATCCCTAGTGAGAATCTTATTCTGAAAACTCTTTAAGCTCGGCTCACTTATAGTTCTTTGATAGTTGAAGTAAAAGAGATGATAAGGACCACCTTACTGGATGAGGGAGAACCTTTCATCTTTAGGAGCCATTCAAGAACATCCATAATCTTACTACCTATACTAGGTTGCAGGCAGAGGTCCCGTATTATGCTCCAAATGATCCAAATGACTTTAGAAAGATCACAAAGGAAGAAAAGATGGTCCCTAGACTCCACCTCTTGTTCACATAGAATTTAAGCAGTATTGGTAGCTATGTCAGACATTTTATCTAATGTGCTCAATTTACCTAAAGTAGCCAACCATAATATGAAAGAGTAACTAGGAATCAGAGCACCATGCCATACAATTGAGGACCATTCAACTTTAGAGGTTTTAGGGACCATCCGATCCCTAAATCTTAAAGAATTAAAGATACCTGGAGGTTGCTTGAGACATTGATAAGAGTCCTTACTTCCAAGATTAGGAATGTAATTAGGAAGGAGATACTGCCACTTAAGAGGGAAATTACCCCACTGTCCCCTTATTAGAATAAGGTTAACCTTAAAATGGACAGCAATAGAGTGCCAACTAACCACAGCTTAAGGAATTTTGATCAGAGGGCCTCGACCTGTCTAATTATCAAATCAAAAGGAAGCCTTTTCCCTATTACTAATTTTACAGAACACAGTTGGTTTCAATATGGCCTTTAAAGCAATTAGGTTAGGAACCAAAAAAAGGAGGTTTTAATTGGAGTAACCCATATATTATTCCCCTTAAGGATATTGTTGTTTTATGCCTTACAGCCAATAACTATGGTTGTAGTTTAGAAACAAATTATTTAAAGGCATTCTTTATCTTGTACATGTTTAGATGTATATGATAAAGTCCATGAAATAATTGTACATTGCAAATGAAATTGTAATGAGATTATAATTATGAGATTCATATTGCATTTATTATTCCTTGGTAGTATCGTCACCTGCAATCAAATTAATACCAACTCTAGCAACGAAAAATGTAGTTAGTGAAGAGTTGAGATCATTCCCACAAAGAATTTTAACAGTAAAGATTATATGAGTTCAAAACTAAAACAAATCGGGATGGGGGTTAATTCAAGAAAATTTGAGAATTTAAAAATGTCAAAAATAAAAAATTAACAAAAATAATCAAATATGGAAATTCAGTAAACAAACTTTGGTTTCGGGTCACCGACGTTATCACACTAATATGGATCTTTGATATAAAATTTCAGTCCATTAACAAACATTCATTGGGTGGTGTTTTCTCTTAAGATTAAATGAATAGAAACATGTATTCTAAACATTCTTATTAGTCAACAACTTAGATACGGTCTTAAGTTTAATTGATTAATAACTTTAAGAACTAAGTAACCAATGAACAAGACAACACATGTACGACATGCATTTAATCAAGTTAAGTATCTTCTTAAAATTTCCAAACTCTAACTTAAAGATGGTAATCCTAATTGCCACTTGGGATTCGCAAAATTGAACATTATATCCTATTAATCTAACTATAAATTAAACAAATCAATTCCTAATTGTGCACCCTTAAATCAATCAATTCAATCATGAAATGTAATTCGGAAGACACTTAATATTCATTAATGAAACAAACTTTATTTAGAAATCTCACACATAATAGATGGTAACGTGGTTTCCTTTAACCAAGAAGAAAGATTTAGTTACTCATAACGAAAGCGAAAACCAACAAAGAAATAGCAAAGTATTTACCAAAAAAACAAAGAAATAGCAAAATACAAAGTCTCCATCCTTGGTTTTTTCCCAGAAAATATGAAAAATCCTAGAAAAACTACTGCAAAAACGTAAACTCCCTAATAATGTATAACATGAATAGTAATTGTGTTTTTGTAATTTTCGATGTCCTCCTCTTCCCTCCTTTTCATTATCTTTAGCAGATATTCGCTTCCCATATTCAGGTTGCAGATCCCCATCCGTAAGGCAACAATTTGATTCTCAAGATTATGAAGATCTTGGGAGGATCGAATTTGATTTCAAATCAGATTCTGCAAATATTCTTTTTCCTTGCACGTGCCTATGCTTAGTCAGCAACATGTCTGCCAGCTTGTATCTATTTCTTTATCTATCCATCTCACGACTTTTTACTTTATAATCAGCTCCAAGAATGCTCAAGACTCCCTAATAACAAAAGATGAGTAAGTCCATTATGTTGAACTTAATTTGCACTCAACAAAAGGGAAATAGAAATCAAAATAGTGAAAATTAATCATCCTATCAAATTCCCCCACGCCTGAACCATTACTTGTCCTCAAGCAATAAATCAAATGCTTCACTCAAACAATTCCGGTCAAGAGTAAATAGTTAATCAAGCATACATAAATCCATCAATGCTTTCAATCCAATTCACTCATTTCAACTCTATCATGATAAAAAACAAGTTACTCACATGCAAGCACACAGTCAGTAAAATATTAACTCAAGATGCATAATATCTAACATTTAAGCCATTTTACATTTGTTATCATATGAACAAGTCAATGATACTCATAACGACACAAATACAGATGAAAAGAAACAATACAAGCAGAGATATGGGCAATACTAGTTTGATAAATCATCTAACTTTTAGATGCGAAGGTGAACATTTTATGGTGAACAGTCCCGGCTACTTCGTTAGATCACCATTTCAAATGACAAAAAGCATCACTCATAACCTCAACTGTAGAGAATGTAAGTTGAAGCTAGCAGAGTGTAGATTACCCAATATATAACAACTCAAAAACAAAAGAACAATGATGCTTCTTATTTAATAACACAAGACAAAGACACTTTTGATCAACAACGCAAAAACAAAGATAGTTATCTCTTTTTGTTTTTGTTTTTGTTTTTTGTTTTTTGTTTTTTTTATTGTTTTTTACTTTTTCAACGCTACATTCTAAGCATCCCATTCCACATTCATATGACAAGCTATATAAAATGCACTTAAATAGCAGACATCATACAAAAGAGTCTCCAAACACATGCAAGGCACACAAAGGCAAAAGAAAAATGAAAAACTTTGAAGTTAGCATCATTTCAAGAGTCAGTTAAAGTTCCTCAAATCAAAAGCATCAACATCAATTCCTGCACCACAATTAACTATTAACTAATGACCGAAATCATTCAAGTTACCACATTCCTATCATCACCATCAAAATCACAACAATCTAAGTGTGCAAATTTCACACTTGTCCCACCCCCATACTTAGAATGGGCATTGTCCTTAATGTCCAAAAATAATAAAACCACAAAAGAGGGACGGGAATAGAAGTACTCCCCTAGATTGAAGACATCATATGCAGCTTTGAAATGAATGATTGCAGCTTTGAAAACACAGAAAGCAGTGTTGAAGTGAAAGATTGCAGCTTCCTTTTCAATTGCCTACAAACAAAACAAACCAAATAAATCAAGTAAAACACTCAAAGCAAACACTCAAAAGATATGCATAAAAGAGAAAAATACACAAAAGAAAGGGATACAAATGGGGTGCCTCCCATCAAGCGCTTATTTAAGTTCATAAACTTAATCTATGGCATATATACATCATCCCTTATCGAATGGATGCTTGAGCCCAACAGGTAGCATGCTTAGACTCCATGAGGAGCCTGAAGTAACTTCCTTTAAAGTCGGCTCCTTCATAGCACGATGCTCTATGACTTCTGATGAGTAGAACTTCATCGTTTCACCTTCATACTCTAATGTCCACTCGTCTTTTTGGGCATCACCTTTCTCAAACCAGGATGATCTCTGTAAGAGTATCACCAATAGGTGTGGAAACTCGACATCCTGCCACCTTTGATCTTTAGCTCACTTGTGCACAGCTCGTTCAACTTATATGTGATTAGCGGTTTTTCTTCTTCTTGCTTCTCTTCTTGTTCTTCTTCTTCTTTTACCTATAACCAATTAGGAAAAGGAAATGAAATTTGGTTAGCAATAACATGAATTACATCACTTACCTTAGGAGGTTGCATATCCTTCATTTTGTCTCGAACTATAACCTCTTCCTCTCCTAACTCTGCTTTCTCTTCCTTTATTGTTTTTGGGTTCTCCAAATGATCTGCACTATCTGAAAGAATGCATAACTCCTTAGCATCACTCTCCTGTTGGCTAAGAACGCTTGCAGACACTTGGGCTTCTACACTCCTTACCACATCCGCTAAATGGCTCAATTGATCTTCCAAGGTCTTCAAGCTACTCCTCATTTCCTATTGGAATTGAAGAGTGTTGGTCATTAAACTCATTACGATCTCCTCCAAAGACATCTCATCAGCTTGTGGCAGTGATGGTGGAGGTGGAGGCTCTGATTGGAAGTAGGGCTGCTCTTGATAGTAGCTCAGTGGAGAAGCAAATTTGTACTGTGTATCCTGCAAAACAGGACAAGTACGAAAAGGATAACCCAAAAATGAGCAAACTTTGCACACCTTAGCTTGTTGGTCATCCCTTGGTACTTGCGCGGCTATCGATGTGAAATCCATCACTTGATAGTCAAACCTGGAAGTAGCAACAAATGGAACTCATCGTCATAATAAGGATAATATAAACAATCATAATCAGAAAAGGCTGTGAAACTAAAACAAACAGAAGACAAGGTAACTAAGAGCAGCAAAAATAAAAACAAAAATATCACAAAAAAATTCGTCAAGGAATTCCCCGACAACGGCGCCAAAATTTGGTACTGTTGTTGCCTGCAACCAAATTAATACCAACTCTAGCAATGAAAAATGTAGTTAGCGAAGAGTTGAGATCGTTCCCATGAGAAATTTTAACGGTAAAGATTATATGATTTAAAAACTAAAACAAATGAGGGGGTTTTAATTCAGGGAAATTTGAGAATTTATAAATGGCAAAAATAAAAAATTAACAAAAATAATCAAATATGGAAATTCAGTAAATAAACTTTGGTTTAGAGTCACTGACGTTATCACACTAATATGGATCCTTGATATAAAATTTCAATCCATTAATAAACATTCATTAGGTGATGTTTTCTCTTAAGATTAAATGAAGAGAAATATTTATTCTAAATATTCTTATTAGTCAACAACTTAGATACGATCTTAAGTTTAATTGATTAATAGTTTTAAGAACTAAGAAACCAATGAACAGGACAACATATGTACGGCATGCATTTAATCAAGTTAAGTATCATTTTAGAATTTCCGAACTCTAAAGTAAAGATGGTAATCCTAATTGCCACTTGGAATTAGCAAAACTGATCCTAATATCTTACTAATCTGGCTATAAATTAAACAAATCAATTCCTAGTTGCGCACCCTAAAGATTAATTAATTCAATCATGAAAAGCAATTAGAAAGACACTCAATATTCATCAATGAAACAAACTTTATTTAGAAATCTCACACATAATAGATGATAATGAGATTCCCTTCAACCAAGAAGAAAGATTTAGCTACTCATAACGAAAGTGAAAACCAAAAAAGAAATAGCAAAATACAAAGTCTCCATCCCTAGTCTTTTCCCAGAAAATATGAAAAATCCTGGAAAAACTACTACAGAAATGTAAACTCCCTAATAATGCATAACGTGAACAGTAACTGTGTTTTTATAATTTTCAATGTCCTCCTTTTCCCTTCTTTTCGTTATCTTTAGCAGATATTCTCTCCCTATATTCAGGTTGCAGATCCCCATCAGTAAGGCAATAATTTGATTCTCAAGATCATGAAGATCTTAGGAGTATCAAATATGATTTCAAATCAGATTCTGCAAATATTCTTTTTCCTTGCACCTGCCCATGCTTAGTCATCAACACCTCTGCTAGCTTGTATCTGTTTCCTTATCTATCCATTTCACGACTTTTTACTTCATAATCAGCTCTAAGAATGGTTAGGACTCCCCAATAACAAAAGATGAGTAAGTCCATTAGGTTGAACTCAATTTGCACTCAACAAAAGGGAATTAGAAATCAAAATAGTGAAAATTAATCATCCTATCATTCCTTAATGTTTGTAGTCATTGTTCTATTAAGATTGGACATTAATAGAATGTAAAAAGACTATCACACATTTTGTTTTTCCTTATGAAGGAAGCAGTCAATCTCATAAGCTAAAGTGTAGAGATATTTAAACAAACGTGTGGGTGCTTGCTAGAGAACAAGTTCATTGAACAAACCCGATATGAGAAATTCATTTCAAACATTACTTGTATGTCTATGGAATTCTCATTGTGATAATTTTATAAGTGATCCTTTGGCTTGAGGTCATCAAAGTTAGCTTGTATGGGGATTGCTATGTTTTGATACTACTTATGATCTATTTAATCATTGATCGTTTAATCAGTAGTCATTAGATATAGCATGGACTTTATGGAGATAGTTGAATGATTAAGATAGGATTTATCACCCTAAAGTAATTAGGGAGAATGTTTTGTTGTTCTCGATTGGGATTGATTCAAGAAATCCTTGGCCAAAGTGAAATGATGCTTTGTAAATAGTTTACAAATGTCACTAATTGAATTGATAGCTAATGGTGGAGAACTAATATGATTAGAGTAGATATTAATTTCATGCTCTATGTCTAATCGAAACATTATATGATGAAAGGATTGAATTATACGAAAAAATTATGTATGGAAAGGTTAGTCAAAACCACTTTGACATTCTTAAATATTTGGGTGGTCATGATGCGTTGCTAGACTCCAATCTTGATCTATAATTATAAATTGTTTAATTGGAGAAATTTTAATTATAAATTAAAATTAGATTTTATAATCATTGCCAACATATTTGGGAACCTAATGGGTCTCACATATAGAATGGGATAAAGAGAGCAAAGGTAATTTTATCAAGTTGGACTTGATTGTAAAATTTGAGAAACTTTATGATTAAATATGAGATATTTAATAAATAAGGATCAATATAAGATATTGAATCTTATATGGGCATAATTGGTATATAATTAGAATTATTTGTAATTATAATTAAAGTTTAATTGAAATTAGAATTTAATTTCAATTAAATTACTAAAACGTCCAAAGTTTATTATAAATAAGCACTTCTAGCTTAACCCTCTCTATAACAGTATGGATATCGTTAGAGGTTGAACATTTGTACGGCTATGGTGGTTGAGACGGATCGGTTTCAAAAACAGTTCGAGGGATACAACAAGATAAAGATTAAGCTTCAAAATAAGGTACGACTTAAGTTTTTGCTTTATTATGATTAGTGTTAATTATTTTATAGAATTAAATAGATCTTGGTTTTTGAGAAATCAAAGGTCACGAAAAAAGTTTCGTGATTATTTCATTGCGGTCAAGATCGAATCCCAACTTGATTTCCTAACAGATATAAGTGTTGAACCATTTGATCCACAATGATTCCTTCTCCAACAAAATATTCCACAACTTTTTGATCAACATAACTTTATTAGTAATACCAATGAAGATTAGCCATATACCTGCTTCTTCCTTTCTCTTGCAAACCTGAGTCCACTTCACTATAGGATGGTGTCTCTCAGAATTGAGATTTTCCTAAACGAATCTTCTAAATAATTTCTCCAAGGTCTTGATAACTCCTTTTGCAAGAAATGAGTTAGAGGATCAGTAAATATGTAAGGAATTTAGCACATATTTTATACGTTGCAATCGACCGCCAAAGGACAAAGTCTTATTCACCCACATATTCAATCTTCTTTGCATCTTTTCAACTAGACGATAGCATTCTAAAAATTAAATCCTTCTAGTCGTTATTGGGAAACCCAGATTGAACAATGGAGCTGCCTTTCTAGCCATACATGTGATTTGAGAAATTTTCTCCTCTAACTAATTTACACTAAAAGCTAAGATGAGACTCTTTTATAAATTTATTTCCAACCCTGGGAGCTCTTTAAAAGCCATTAGAGTAGAGGAAAGTAGTTCCACTAATTTACAGTGAGCTTTACAGAAGAGTAAAACGTCATCTACAAAGAACAAATTAATAAGCTCCACCTTTTTACATTTATTATGGAATTTAAAGTGTTTGTTCTTCCCTATGTTATGAAGAAGCATCTAAGTAAGAACCTCCATACAAATATTAAAAAGATAAGGGGATAGAAGGTCCGCTTGTCGTAGTCCTCTCGCACTCTTAAATAAACCAATAAATACACCACTAATTAATACTGAGAGGAAGGGGGAAGATATAGAAGCCTTCATCCATTTAATTAAAGCAATAGGGAATCCCAATTTCTTCATGTTTTGTAATATGAAACCACATTTAATACAATCAAAATCCTTCCAAAAATCAACTTTGATAACACAATTAGGGGAGGAGTTTTTTTTCTCTAGTATCCTTTCATAAGCTCTTGAACAATTGATATATTATCACCAATCAGTCTACCTTGTATAAATGCAGTTTGATTATTAGAGATAAGAGTGTTTAACACTATCTTCAGTTTGTTAGCCATAATTTTAGAAATCACCTTGTAGAAAAAATTTGAGCATGCAATAGGCCTAAAATCCTCAAAAGATGTAGCATTAGAGCTCTTAGGAATTAAGCATATGTGAGTCATGTTTAACATTTTAAGGAGGATAGTTGTATAAAAGAATTCCTTAATAGCTCTCTTCACTTTAGAACCAGTATCCTACCAAGTCTATTTAAAGAATAAGCCATTAAAACTGCCCGGGCCCTGTGGATGTGTTAGGATTCATCTGAAGGATGACTTCTATTTCATTATCACTAATGGTCTTAATGAGTAAGTGAGATTGCTCCTGCGTAATCCTCTTCTTCATTAATGAGAGTAACAAGGGAAATTTTGATGAATTTGAGTGGTCATAGAATCTCCTAAAATGTTCCTCAACTTTAGCAACAAGATCCTTCTTCTTAGAGATTGTAGAGCCATCAAGCAAGCTTAGTGAACAATTTTTATCAACATTCCTTGTAGCCACAATAGAATTGAAGAAGAATTTAGAACACTTCCCCCCTAAGTCGTTAGACATAAATGTGTTGACGTGTGCTAACCACTGGTGATACGCAACCCCTTTGTAGAGCTTACTAAAAGGCTCTATCCTCCACCAAAAAAGTTTAAACCTAAAAGGTCCCTTCTTACAGAATTATAGAAGAGATTCTCCACTACGATAGGAGAGTGATCTAAGAATAACATATCCAAAAATGTTGTTACACTATAAAGAAACTGGGCAATCTAGTCTTGATTAACCAAAGAGCAGTCTTGCTTTCTTCTCAAAGCCCATCTTCCACACTATTTATTAGACATGTATGTGTAGTAATGACCTTTAGGCTTCAGATCAAATAAACCTATCTTCCCCACACATTCACTAAAACCAATAAGACTACCACCAAGAAAGGCATTATTAACATCCATTTAGCATAGTTCCTAATGCTTGTTGGCAATAACCATAATAAAACTACACATTAAAGTTAAGCGGGCTATAAGAGCAAACACTTCCTCATAGTCAATTCCATATTCCTGAGTAAACCCTTTAGCATCCAGTCATGATTTGTATCTTTCTACTATTCCATCAACTCGATATTTAATTTTATAGACCCATTTATAGCTAATAACAAACTTGTTTAGAGGAAAATCAACCAAGTCCCAAGTAATAGTGTTGTTGAGAGCCTATAGTTCTTATGTCCTTTCTTGCTACCATAAAGGGTCAAAATTGGCCTTGCAATAAGTGTGAGGTTTATATAGAGAAACAATAATGAATAAATATGGAAATCTTTAAGATGACTAGAGCATTGACTTACTCAAGTGGAACAACAAGGAAATGTTTCACACTCAATAGATTCTACTAAAGGAGTAGATAAGGAAAGGTTATTTGATGAGAATGAAGAATCTAACTAGGGAAGATTCAATGGGATGAGGAGTTAGTCGTGTTAAATTGTTAAAGCTAGAAGATTAAGTTATAGGAGAAACGTTAGAAAAAAAATTAGTACTTTTTTCATAATCTAATTTATTATTTTAACTAAATATATACTATCTAAAACTTAATGTTAACTACAAATAATAATAGTGAATAATATAATTTAAATTATTCAATTTTTGAATAAAAATAAAATACTTTTAAAATTTATAATTATGTAATAACTATATTTAAAATTTAAAATTTCTTTAAAATAAATAAAAATTGAAAATTAAAAGTATCTTTAAATTACATACATTTTAATGTTTAAAATAATTATTTTAAAATAATTTTTGAATGAAAAATATTTAATTCTAAATAATAGGATTAGTTTTTGTAATTTAAATTGTATTAATAAAAAATAGTTCACAAAATTACATATTTAAATATAAAAATATATTAAGATTTACTATTAAATATTGTATAAGAGATCAAAATAAAGTATTCACTTAATTAATTTATAAAACAAATCTATCTTAAATTTTATTTAATATTCAATTATTTTAATAATAAAAATATAATTACATTGATATTAACAACTAAATAGGATTTTTATTTTGTTTTAAAAATAAAACATAAATTAGAAAATAAAGATGAAAAATTATAACAAAAAAAAACAAATAATCCCAAAATTTTAGTCAACCTAAATGACTAAGTGATTCAATTATAAAGGTAAGCGCGGTTATATTTTATATAAGAAAGTTAAGATTTGACATAATTACATCGATATTCTTTTGAAATAGAAATTAATGTGCATTAGAGATCTTGTACATCAACTTCAAGAAAAAAAAGAATATTCTTATTGATGTAGAATTATTTATAATTTTTCTTTAATTTTAGTTAGAAGAGCAAGTTGTTTTGATCAATTAAAGATAGATATTCAACGTAACTGTTGGAGACAGAATTGGTCATGACCTGACTCTAACAGTTGAATATCTACCTTCAGCTTTTGTGTTTCTATTTTTAATTTCATACCCTTTTTTCTATTTAAAGATATAAATTTGTGTATAAATACATTGGAGGGCGAAAATTCAGCTATAGGCACAATTCTGTATAAGAGAAAGAAACAATTCAAAATTAGCAATGCCTTTCTCTTGCATTATTTCGTCTACTTTTCCTATAACATGTACTTTTTGGAAATTGAAAATTTATTAAATTCTCAAAGTAGCCACCGGTTCAAATTAGAACAAATAATATTTCTTAACTTTCATCCTCTGGCAAATTCCATATGGTCTTTATTCCTTTACTGGCATTTTTATAGACCTTGTATCCAAGTGTCACTACAATAAAGTTGATTTTGGGCCACAAAAAATATAGCTAAATGTCTAAAAAACGTCACCTATAATTTTCAGATGAAATATCGTCAAATCTCTGTAGATAAAAATTATAAACAACATTTTCAAAAATCATAGCCAATAGTTTTTTTGGTTGCTAAATATTTTTAGCTACGCTTTGGAAAATGTAGCCAAATCTTTTTAGTAACATTTTTCTAAACGTAGCCAAAAAATTTTAGCTACATTTTTTTAAACATAGTCAAATATGTAAATAATGTGATTCCTTGTGTATTTCATATCATGGCTTGCATCTTTATATATACAAATGGTGTATCTCCTAGAGTTATGTTACACGATATACTCTCCTAGAATGAAACTATTACATATAATTACATGTTAAGTATGGATATGAATTCAGAGTGATTTGAGGCTATTGCTTAGCTGATGCAGTGATGGAGTTAAATATGGAATGATATATGTGATTG
>JAOTAX010000196.1:7526267-7541548 GCA_025629825.1 Erythroxylum guanchezii | reverse complement strand
ATATATGTTAATGTAACATATAGAATTTGATAATGTTTAAATAGATTTTATTATGGTAGTCGCAACATCATTTTATAAGTCATAAAAAATTTTACAGACATTTGAACATATTTTTTATGAACTTTTCAAATTTTATCAAATTAAAATTTTAAAATAAATAACAGATTAAGTTCTTTCACTAAGTAAGATATATAATATATGTTATCCCATTATATCGTTGATTAGAAGACCACTAGTGACATGGCCACCAGCTTCAGACGTGATGCGCAGGAATACGTACGGCATCCACGATCCAACGTGGGGAGCTCTACTTGGTGGACCTCTGTGTATTATTTTATTACAACCGATCAATAGAACGTGGAGACTACCACCTCCCAATGTGTTTCATTGTTGAACAAAGATACAAGTCTCTTTTTTAATTTCTTCTTTATCCTCAAACCTTCTTGCTCTCTGCGTGCATACGTATATATATAACTATAAGTCTATAACAGTATTTGATCTTCTAAATCATATGCATGCATAGCAATAACTTGGTGCTGTTCTTGTCCCTTTGAAGTAGTAGGAGAAATCACCATGAGGGTTATCAACAGTATTATTAGTTGCGGGATATGCATTTTTCTAGTTGGCATGTTTCATTTCCAAGCAGCCATTGCTGGAGACTTCGATTACGCCGACGCCCTTGACAAAACTTTACAGTTCTTCGAGTCACAGAGGTCTGGCAAGCTACCGGAAAACCAAAGAGCTCGGTGGCGAGGAGACTCGGGACTCAAAGATGGCTTTCTTCAAGGGGTGAGGGAGCCTCATATCATTCATATATATATATATGTTAATTAAGTCTAAGAATATGTTGTGATTAATTTTTTTCCGTAGTCGATGATGATATTAATGTGTTTTTGGTGATGTGAGTGTACTAATTACGGATGCAGGTGGATTTGGTGGGGGGTTATTACGATGCGGGGGACCATGTGAAGTTTGGGTTGCCAATGGCATTCGCTGTAACAATGCTTGCATGGGGAGCTGTTGATTTCAGGAAGGAGATCACTGATTTGAACCAAATGGAACATACTCTGTGGGCTATCAGATGGGGCACTGACTACTTCCTCAAAGCTCACAAACAGCCTAATCTTCTCTGGGCTCAGGTACTTAAGTTTAAGAATGTAAATTGATAACATATACACATAGACCTGCAACTATACTTCTGTCATGAAAAACATTCTGTAGTAGTGATCATGGAATCAAAAATGCTGACATGAAATTAAACTGTGAAATGAGTTTGCTTTTGGAAAGCAAATTTCCTTCAACTACCTTCACCTTCGCACATACGCAGTCTTACCAACCCCTCCAAAACTAAATAAGAAATGTATGTTAATAACTTAATATATACGGTAAGACAACCTCACGGTTAACAATTTAACAACAATAAACGCACAAATAATACGATATATAGTAATAGATCGATCAATTAGCATTCAAATTTGGAAAATTGGTTTTGGTTTTGATTTTGATTTTGGTCTGCAAATTAATTATTAATTCCAGGTAGGGGATGGTGACTCTGACCACTATTGCTGGGAGCGTGCAGAAGATATGACAACTCCAAGGACAGCATACAAAATTGATGAGTATCATCCAGGTTCTGACCTTGCTGGTGAAACTGCTGCCGCTTTGGCTGCCTCTTCCATTGCTTTCAGACCTTACAACTCTTCCTACTCTGATATTCTCCTTGTTCATGCTAAGCAGGTAATGAAAGATAATAACATACAACTATATATCTATATCTATGTAACATAATAATTTATGGGACATGATCAGCACTTTTTGAGGCATTTTTTAAACTGAAGCGGACTAACTCTTGTTTTTTCTCAATTAGTTGCAACTATATAAATAGCACATTAGTTACACATAACAAACCCAGTTTTCTGATTACCTGTTGCAGCTGTTTTCTTTTGCCGACAGATTCCGGGGCCTTTACTACGATTCCATTCAGAATGCCAGGCAATTCTATGCTTCTTCAGGCTACTCGGTTAGTAGAGTGTTATGTGTAGCTCAGAGAGATATTTCTTTTTAGTTTTGGGTTTTGATGCTTGTATTTTAATTAAAAAGATGTATCTTCATTTCAGGATGAGCTATTATGGGCTGCTGCATGGTTATATAGGGCAACAAATGATGAATATTACCTTAAGTACGTGGTTAACAATGCTGTATACATGGGAGGAACTGGATGGGCTGTCAAAGAATTCTCTTGGGACACCAAGTATGCTGGGGTTCAAATTCTTCTTTCCAAGGTATACACTACTAAGAAGTCAACTTTATCTATGTCCTGCATACACACTTTGCACCAGTACATCAGGGTTAAATAGCAAAGCTTTGAACTTTTCATACTCTATTCTACCAAACTACATTCAGATTTGGGTACCTGGTGAATATAAGATAGAACTTGAATTGCAGATATTGCTTGAAGGGCGTGGTGGCCCCTACACTTCCACTCTGAAACAATATCAAGCAAAAGCAGATTATTTTGCTTGTGCTTGTCTTCAAAAGAATGATGGCTACAACATTAATAAAACTCCAGGTTAGTTTGAATATACAACCATTTCTTCTATTATCTTATTGTATGTTAATATTTTTCTTCCCTTTTTCTCAAAACGTTTGTTTTATTATGTTGATGTTTTAGGTGGCTTAATGTATGTACGAGAATGGAACAACCTGCAGTATGTTTCTGCTGCTGCATTTCTTCTGGCAGTCTACTCCGATTATATGTCTGATGCAAAATCCAAGCTTACTTGTCCAGAAGGTCAATTCCAACCTCAGGAGCTCCTCAATTTCGCCCAGTCACAGGTACCAACCAACATACTCTTTTCTTAATATAATTTTAAAAGTTTGGTGGTTTCTTTAGACTGCAAGCATAGCCTCCTCAAACATGTGAAATTTATCTTATTCACTGCTAAATTGGCATTCAGAATTTTACATTTCGTCTATAAGAATTATATAATCAGATATATTAAAATTTGATTGCACAGTTATATTAAAATTTGATTGCACAGGCTAACTACATTCTGGGCAAGAACCCCAAGTCCATGAGCTATCTGGTAGGGTTTGGATCAACATATCCCGTGCGTGTCCACCATAGAGGTGCTTCCATTGCCTCCGTTTTCACCCTCCACTCCCCAGTGGAATGTGTGCAAGGATTTGAAACATGGTACCGTCGTCCTGAGGGAAATCCTAATGTCATTTACGGAGCTCTTGTGGGAGGGCCGGATCATCAGGACAACTTTTCAGATGATCGTTCGAATTATGAACAAACAGAACCTACACTATCTAGCAATGCTCCTCTTGTGGGCCTCTTCTCCAGGCTCCATAGTGTCTCTGGAGCCACAGGTCCGTGTTTTCTCCTGCTAATTTTGAACCATCTGACTCTCTCCTTTCTTTCATGAACAAATCTAAAATTTTTAGCACATATTTGCAGTTTTTTATCGTAGACAATCCCCAGTTGTACATTCCACAAGCCAAGGTGAGTAGTCATTGCTGCTATATATCTGATTTCCCAAACACCGACCTTTGCCATTGGACATCTTCATACCAATTTACTTTTCCTTCTATAACTGCAGGCTCCTATCAGCACCAAGTGCAAGCACCGATCAGGAAACCAGGTGAGCAGCAATATTCGTTCTCTTCAAAAAATGACACTCACCTAGCAAGCATATAATCATCACAGTGGTACAGAATTCCAGGATATATAAAAATGACCCTACCGAATTTCTTGCATTGTAGACGTTCCTGTTCAATTTCTTCACACAATAACCAAAGCGTGGACCGTTGGCAAAACAACTTACTACAGGCATAAGGTGACAATGAAGAACACATCTCAAAGGCCAATCACAGACCTAAAGCTGGTGGTTGAAAACCTCTCGGGGTCACTCTGGGGTCTTTCTCCAACACAGCAGAAGAACATATATGAGCTTCCTCAATGGCTCAAAGTCCTGAAACCTGGATCAGAGTGCAGTTTTGTTTATGTACAAGGTGGTCCTCAAGCTAAGGTTACAGTGAAAAGCTACAACTGAAGATTCTGCAGGGAAGAAATGCAGTCAAATTTTGAGAACCTAAGAAAAAGAACAGTGCCATAAATAGGTGGAGACCATTAAAACCTCTTTTTTTCTTTTTGGATAAAAATTTTCCTACCAAGTGAGTAAAACTTGCCAGTATACCATCAGAAAATTTGATAACTTTTATACGAGGAAGAAGCAATTGTATTTAACCACAAATTCTCAAATTTTTCAATGGGATTGCTCAATTTCTAATATATGTTTCAAGTGCTTGAACAAATCTCATCTTACGGAACAGTGCTAGACTTTAGCTATTGACTTCTCATCAAAAAGTCATATTAATTCCAGTGAAAGTTAAGAGGATCAGATATCAAAATGACAGAATATTGTTGTCAAAAAATCGGGTGAGGATCTTATCCAATTCGTAGTGGAATAATTACGAAACTTTTTCTTATTTGATTTTTCGAAAACTAAGATCACTTTAATTTTATAAAATGATTGGCATTTAAATTATATTAAAGTATAAATCTTAATGCGTACTTTATTTCAAATTCTTATTCTATTTCTTATCATATCCCTTGAATCGTTTTTCATAAAACAACGTCGTTTTTGATGATTTGGTAGGGCTACGGGCTGACCTGTGCTTGGCCTGCAGCTCGGAAAACCCGGGTCAAAATTAGGCCAAGCTGAGTCAAGATTGACATCCCTACTTAAGCCTATTTATAATAGATATTGGATATTTTAGTAATTTAATTGAAATTAAATTCTAATTTTAATTAAACATTAATTAGAATTACAAATAATTTGAATTAAATACCAATTATGCTCAAATAAGATTCAATATCATATTGATCCTTATTTATTAAATATCTTATATTTAGTAATAAAACTTATCAAACTTTATAATTAAGTCTAACTTGATTAAATATTTTCTTTTTTCAACTTGTTCTTTATGCACTAAAAAAAATTATAAATTACTGATGGAATTCGTCGATAGAGGTAGAGGGAATTTATTTTCAAAACTTTTCCGACAGAATTTAACGACAGAATAGTGGAAGTCGTTGTAAAAATAGGCGACAATGGTTTATGGTAAAAATAAGCGACGAAGTTTACTGACAGAAAAAATTTTCTTAGGGAAATTACCTATGGAAAATTCATTCTGTTAGTAATTTACCGACAAAACTATCATTCCGTCAATAAATTCAAACGACATCGATATTGTTGTCTATTAAATTTAAAAGAAAACGATGTCATTTTATTGTTAATTAAATTACATACCCAAAAGGGCCCCCTACCGTTCTTCATTTTTTTTCTTCTTCTTCGTTGCTCCTCTGCGCACCATCGTCTTCCATCTACTTTCGTTCTTCCAACAACTACTTCCATTATGTTAGGTTTTTTGTCTCTAGGTTGGTTGTCCACTTACTACTCTTGGGTTAATTTTTTTTTTGTCTTCACATGTCCAACTTCTTATTTTGTGTTTATGAGCTGTAAAAAGTGTAAGTACGTGCACTATCTGATTCCCTTTTTTCTTTTAGGATGTATAATATGATTATGGAAATTAGGCAACTTATATGACATTGGTTACTTCTTCCCTTAAATTAAATTTTTTTTAGAAACGAAATTAATTATATTAATAAAAATAAGAGTTTAAATTGAAAGAAATGCAATAATCAAAGTTGTTATAACATAAAACAGCAGCAGTAGCAAAACTACCAAGAAAACCAGTACTTAATAAGGAATTAAATATAAGGCAAAGGAAGATCAAGTCTTTTACTATAACATTATAAAATAACTTAATTCATTGAACTAGTTTAAGATCAACCATCCTTATATTCAACTCAGTGGAACTTTCTTAGCTATTATAAAACCTAAAAAGAGCTCAGAACTTCCATGAACCATCTAATAATTGGTAAAAACGGATGAAGCTTCTAAAGTGAAGTTTTGTTACCAAAGCCTGACTGCATGTCGAGTGCAATTAATGAGTTATTATTTGTTCTCTTACGAATTGTATTATTAAGTTCAGGAAACCAGGATCCTGTGAAGATATCTTTTGAAAAAACTGTATATAGGTTTCCTTTCAATCGGTATTCCATAAATCATGTTGTTAAGAGATACTTGAATATTAGTTCGTCCTCCTCCTTACTCCTTTTATTCCTGCAATGCCAATTAATGAAATCTTTCCATTTGATAGTTAATGTAATCATATTGCCCAACCTTATAATTGTATCTCAAAATTATAACGAGAACCTGCATTTAACAAAAAGGAGTTTGTTTTTGGTCGGAGTAAAGTTAATTTCTTTGTTGTTGGATTATGTTGGTTGCTATCAGGGACTTGCTACAGTTTATGTCCTGAGTATTTTACGTTTAGCCTACTTGTGCTACTTCATGCATATCTGTACCTATGCTCAATTCAAAACTTATCAAAAACTAGCTAATTGTTTATTGTCTTTCTTGCAGGCCGTGTTCTGTGATGAAAAGTGTCAATAGTTGGTATTAAAAAAAATCAATTGTAGGTACCCACACAAACTTGGTCCTTGGAGATAAGTTCTTAATTTTTCTTTCAACCCATATCTTTTTGGTTTACTTCACAAGCATCATTTCAAAGAGAAACTTCTATAGATATGTCTATAATCATCATAAAATATCATTTCACATTATGAGAATTGAAAGTGCTATTACCATATGAGAAAGACCTTTAAGAGTATAACTTAATTATATGCATTTTTAGTTTTAGTTAGAGGATGTGGGTTATATAATGCTTTCTTTTCGACATATGATGGATTAGGAGTTCTCTTTATGTGATAGAGGAGTCTAACAAATGGTTTAGCATATACTATGCTCTTTTAATGAAAATTGACCTATGGTGATTTAAAGAAAATGTCATGCTTCTTTGTTTCTTATAAGGTCCATTTTAAATGAGATTTGGAGTTCACTTTATGTGATAGTAGAGCCTAATACATGATTACATATTACATATAGGACAAAAAATAAAAAGAAATTTTGTGTGAATGGTTGAAAAGTCCAAAGTTTCTCGATGGTTATGTTTCAAACTCGGCAAGGTGTGTGGACATGAGGAAGTACAAATTATTTGGGATGAAAAGTCATGATCGTCATTAGTTTATGCAAAGGCTAATTCCAACTACATTTTAGGAGTTAATACCGAATAATGTTTGGGAAGCTATAACATAATTAAGTTTGTTTTTCAAAAGCTTAACGTCATCTGAAATAAAGTTGGCTGAAATGGAAAAATTAAAAAGGGATATTTCAGTTATCTTGTGCTAATTAGAAGGGATTTTTCCTCCAAGCTTCTTTGACTGTATGGAGCGTCTACCTATACATTTAGCACACGAGGCTAAACTTGTTGGTCTAGTTCAATATCAATGGATGTATCCATTTAAGAGGTAATTATATTTAATATTTAAATAAAACTTATAGCATGTTTTAATCACAGAATTGTGATAGCCCTATTTATAATGTAGGTATTTGCATTGCTTGAAGAAAAATGTCAAAAACAAGGCTAGAGTTGAAGGTTCGATATGAAATGCTTATTTAGTAGAGGAAGTAAGTACATTTTGTTTACATTATTTTGAGTCGCATGTACACATAAGAGAAAGAAAAGTTCTTCGTAATGACGATGGGGAGAAACGGATGATGTTGATGGTAACTTATCCATTTTCACATATTCTGGATGAAAATATGGACAGTCAACAAGAAGAATGTTAATAGAAGAAGAAATAGACGTTGCCCACGGTTAAATTTTATCAAATTGTCAAAAGGGTTCAACCTTTCATGCAGTAAGTTTAAGTTGACTTTGAAATTGATTATTTCTTGATTCGAAGTCAGTTTTGTTCGTAACTAAAATCCATAATAATTCTTTTAGATTATACGAGGAATGGTTATGTGAGCTAATGCCCAAAAAAACATACGTTGATATTAATAAAAAAGTTGAAAGACACTTTCCTCGATGGATTAAGAAATATGTAAGTTTTCACTTGCAATAATTGAAACGGTTGAATTACCATATCAAAGTTATTAAATGACATAATATTATTTAATATAATTTTTTGTGGGCCTCAAAAAATACAATAGAGAACAAGTTTATATTTGATCTTGCGAAAGGACCTTTGCGAACTATTAAATTGTATCCGGTGTATTTTATTAATGGATACAAATTTTATACAGAATATTATGGTCATATTATGGAAATAGTAACTAATGGGGTTTGCATACAGGGAGAATTAATGGATTACTATGGTAAAATTATTGAGATACTTGAAATTGAGTACCCTAAGTTGCTAATAAAACGAAGTGTGATATTTAAGTGTGAATGGATTGATCCACCTCCTAATGTTGGAACAAAAGTGCACAACTGATATAATCTAGTTGAAATCAACCAGCGAAGAAGATTTAAACAATTTGAACCTATCGTGTTGGTGATGCAAGCGATCCAAGTGTATTATGTCCCTTTTTCCAACTTACGACGAGATAAGTTAGATTAGTTGGTCGTTTGCAAAGTAAAACCTAGAGGTGTTTTTGAATTACTTGACAAATGAGAAATAAGATAATTAAAAGTGAAGTGTTTCAAAAAAATGTTTATGAAATAAATGCATGTGTAACATATCACGAGAATGAACCTTTAAACGATCCAAATAATAAATATGTTGAAATTTCATCTACAAAGGATGAGGAGGGATCTGAAGAGGAGCCTAAGTTTGATTTCAAGTCTTCAAAAAAAGAAGATGATGATGATTTTGATTTACAATTAAGTGATGATAGTGATTAAGTTGTATTTGTAATATAATATTATATGAATAAATCTATTATTGCATTAACTATATATTGTCATCTATTTAATTATATTGCTCTATTACTAGAATATTCAATAAAATGTTAATTTCAAGTTTAAAATATGCCATAAAGGAGCAAACAGGAAATGATGCGACGCCCAAGGGTCAGGTTACCACTATTAAGACAAGCCAGTGTCGGTCCAAGTGAAGGATCACATTCTGCAAATGCTACAGAATCAGGTGTTGTAAGTCCAAGCACTGCACATCCAGATGAGGCATTACCTTCCCTACCTATAGTCACCTTCTGTACCTGTTGCTACGTCATCCCTGTACCGACAGAGATATCAGGGGTAAACGATGTGAATGAAAGAGGCGGCCTTCAACCAAAAGCTAAGGGAGTTGATGGAAGAACTTACATCACAATTGTCAATAATCTGTGAGTGAAATTCTATAAATTTTGTAATACATGATAACACCATAAGTTTATATTGAAGTTATAGGTTTTAATTTCATAATGATCTAAATTACCTTATATATTAAGTTGCTTCCATCTAGAACGTGCTCTAGAAATATCCCATTCAAGTTCAAGGAGAAGATAGATCTTGAGGGGTAATATATGGAATAATATCTCTCAAGCGACAAACGATTTCAATTATCAGGAGTTTGAGATGCATATTTTTTAAAAAATCATATTAAAAAGAATTATAATAATTTTTTAAACACATAAATATAATATTTGAAATAAATTGTATCCATTTACATTATAATTAATTGTTATAATAAAATTACAAAAATGAAATTAAATTCACTAGTTTGTAAGGAATAATTATAACAACTTTACCATAGCTACATATTTTTAGTAAATATATATTGATTTGTATTTTATATCATTTATTTTATATAAATATTTTTGTATAATTTATGGGTAATTACATCCTACACTTCATTATAAATCGTTATGTTATAATTTATAATTTAGGAATTCAAAAAAATATAACTACAATTTTCAAATTCTCTTAAAATAAATATATACAAATTTTAAATTTTTATTATAATTTTGGGCAGAATCAAGTCGTAGCCTTGGTCGGGCTATGGGCAGGCCGCTTGCCCGTTCATTCCAGCCCACCTAAGGGCCACAGGCTGCCCTTGGTCTACTTGGACTGAGCCACTGGCTTGGTCATTCCTTTGAAATTTTCTAGCTCGGCCCATTGTCATTCCTTCATTAGAGGAAATTAATTCACATTTTGATTGATAGCGGTAGCACTTACAACTTTGTGGATACATCAGTCGTTAAGAAGGGGAGTTGTGTTGTTCGGAAAATTAAACCAATCTCTATAATAGTAGGTGGAGGGTTGCCGCTGGAATGTCAATAGTGTTGCGAGAATTTTGAACGGACCATGCAAGGGATACAATTTACTATGAGTGCACTAGTCTTATCATTAAGGAGCTGTAATGTTATTCTGGGTGTGCAATGATTGGCAAGTTTAGACGACGTATTGTGTAACTTTAAGGAACAAAAAATGGCCTTTAATTGGAATGGTCAGTTGGTAACGCTGAATGGAAAAATTATGGGCAAGTCACGAGTGGTGTCTTGCAAGGATTTCCAAAGAACTTTGCAACGATCGAAGTGGGCAACTATTGATGATTTAGCTAACTATTCCCATCAAGTTTTAGTTGCACAAATGAAGATGAATGATGGACAATGAAGTGCATTCGATGAAATCAATAGTCCTGGCTAAATATGCTTTGATTTTCCAAAAACTGAATTGTCTCCCACCTGACCTCAAATTCAACCACTAGATTCTCTTGAAGGAAGGCGTTGACTCAATTAACATATGGCCATATTGCTATTTAGGAATACGAAAGGATCTAATTGAGCAGTCTGTGAAGGAACTTATGAAGCAAGGATTTATCTGTCATATCTATGGTCCCCATGCATCACCAATTGTACTCGTGAAGAAAAAGATAATTCATGGCGCATGTGTGTAGATTATTGGGAGTTAAACAAACATATAGTCAAGGACCAGTTCCCAATATTAATTGAAGAATTGCTGGATAAGTTACATGGAGCTAATTGTTTCACTAAGTTGGATTTACGATTAGGGTAATCATCAAATTAGGATGCAATCGGTGGACATACCAAAAATGGCATTCAAAACACACAATGGCCACTATGAATTTCTAATCATGTCGTTCGAGTTAACAAATACTCCATTAACACTTAAACAACTAATGAACGAGTTATTCAAACCACACTTGAGGCTTTTTATTTTGGTGTTTTTTATGACATTTTAATCTACAATCAATCCTTACAACTACATGTGGAGCATATCACCCTAGCCATGCAAATTATAAAGAATAATCAACTGTATTTAAGAGGGAGTACGTGTGCATTTAGAGCACAACAAATTGAATACTTAGGTTATTTTATTTCAGAGAAAGGAGTAGTGATTGATTTTAAGAAGGTGAAGACTATCTTAGAATCGCCAGAACCCAGGAATGTTAAAGATCTCTAAGGTTTTATTGGCGATTACGGGTTATTATCGAAGGTTTATAAGCGGATATGGATAGGTTGTTAAACCATTAACTAAGTTGTTGAAGAAGGACAGGTTCGCTTACCGGGAATGGCAACAAAAGGAAAGGAAAGCATTCCGAAAATTGAAGAATGTGATTTCATCAACTCTGGTATTAGCTCTCCCTAACTTTTCAAAACTTTTTGTGGTGGAAGCAAATGCGAGAGGAGTGGCAATCAGGGCGGTGCTACAACAGGGAGGTCACCCAATTGCTTTCCTCAATAAATCGCTAGCTGGAAGACATTAATGACTATCTATATATGAAAAAGAATTCTTAGCCATAATTAAAGCAATCAAATATTGGCTTCATTACTTGAGTTGTAAACCTTTTGTAGTTAAGACGAATCACTGAAGTCTTAAGTATTTGTGGGAGCAACATTTAACAAACCCTCTACAGCAGTCATGGCTTCCAAAGCTACTCGGTTAAGATTTCGAAGTTCAATACAAGAGTAAAAAGGAAAATGTAGCTACAGACATCCTCTCACTAATTGCAAGTGCAAAGTTACTAATGCTTTCTATAACACAGATGCATAGAGAATTGTTGGAAGATATTGGGAAAGGGATCCATCAAGCTAAGACATCATTTAGAAGCTAGAGTTAGGGACACTGAAATCATCTACTTAAGAATGGAAGGAAGGACTATTGTGATGAAAGGGTCGATTAGCGGTAGGGGCTAACAAGGCACTCAAAGAATGAATAATCAGCATCAGTCATGATGAGGCAGTGGGAGATCATGCGGGTGTAATGGCATCCACTAAAAAGCTACAAAACATGTTCCGTTGAAGAGGATTGATAAGGGACGTGCTATATATAGAAATATATGGAGTGTTAGAAAAACAAACATGATAATGCAGCATATCTGAGACTTTTGGAACCAATTAAGATTCCATAGGGTAGCTGGGGGAAATTAGTGTTGATTTTGTCAAAGGTTTACCGATATCATGAGGGAAATTGGTTATTCTGTTGATTGTCAATAGATTTAATAAATATGATCATTTTATTTTAGTAAAGCATCCTTACTCTGCCACTGACATTATAAAGTCATTCTTTAATCATGTGTTTAAGTTGCATGAGACACTACTGTCAATAATTAGCAACAATGATCCAATATTTTTGAGCAAATTCTGGCAAGAATTGTTGCGTCTACAAGGAGTACACCTGAAGCATTCAACTGTCTACCATCTACAATTGAATGGCCAAACAGAAATAGTTAACAAAATTCTTGAGACTTATTTGCGTTTCTTTTGCAGTGAGTCACCAAAGAAGCAGAGTGAATGGATTCCGTTAGCTGAGTGGTGGTACAATACCACCAATCATTCAGCCATCAACTCTACAGCCTTTGAAGGGGTATCCACTACCAGTTTATACACCAATAACAGGATACTCTAATATGTTGGAAGTGGATCAAGTCCTTAAAGGTAGAGAAGCAATGACAAATGTGGCAAGATTCTATTTACAAAAAACATGGAACAGGATGAAGCAGCATGCTGATGGCAAATCAAGTTAGCAACATTAACCGAGATATTAATTTCAGATTAAAATTGAAAAAATTAAAAGTTTAGGCATTTAGTTACTGTTTTTTTAGTTCGGACTATAATTATAAAATTAAATATAAGTTTAAATTTTTTATAATTAACCCTAAATGATATTAGGGCTAGAAGAGCCATGGAACTTTTCAAATGTCCACATTTACGTTTTGTGTTAATGAAGGCGATGCGAGTGACCAGACTTTTTAAAAATTTAGAATTACATTTGAATTTGTTAATATTTAAAATTTTTATACAAAGATAAAGCCAAATTTGTCCATTTTTACATGTATATTTAATATAAGTTATATACGATTATTTTAAAATTATATATTTATCTAATTGTATAATATCAATTATAATAATAAAATATTCAAAAGTTTTAATTAATTATAAAACCTCAATATTTTTTTATATGCAATAATATATGACAGTAATTAAATTTAAAATAAATAAAAATAATCATATAAGTATTTATCAGTCTTATTCAACCTATAAATTCTTTGTTTTAAAGGAACAGACTAGACATTATTTGACTGAAAAACATTACAAATTATCATGCAAATATTCTTGATTTATGTATTATTCAGTGAAGTGAAACCGTAAATAAAACAAATTAACTTTCACGCTTAAGATTTATTTCGTAGTTTGTCTTGTAAAACCAATTAATTGTAATTGTAAAATTATTTAAAAAACATTAAAGTAGAAATATTTTGTAATTTTCCCATTTCAAGATGTTTAAGGTTAGAATGTGTGATCGTGTTTCTTTAATGCAATGTTATCTACATACGATTAAACATACCTTAGCTTGGAGGTCTTCTACTTTGTTGTCATTAGGAAATGACTAATATATCAAATTAATGAGATAACACCACAACTAATTAAATGCAATAGAATGTAAGCTAATATATTACAATTTAACTTAAAAGTGATTAACTAATTAATAAGTATTCTTCTCTCTTATGTTTTATTAAAAAGACAATTAATAAGTATATTAAGTCTAAAATTTATTCTTATATTTTAAAAATGTTCACATTCCGTGACCAATTAATTTTAAACTGATTATATCATAACATTAATTTATAATTGTTATTGCAATTATTAAAAAATTGTCTATTATTTCATTATATGTGGTAAGGACTCTCTTTGCTTTCTTCTTTGTAGCTCCTAATAACTGTGTGTTGTTCTTGCCTCCAGAATTTCATTATTCCCTTTTGATAATTACATAAAATATCATCCAATATTGACAACTATCGAATACCTAGAACCATATCATTTCTCTCAATATTAATTGCCAAGGCATCAGTCACAAACTTATTGTCATTCATTTGCGATCTAAATTTCAGTAAGTGTGTTTACAATTAAGATGCATTCCTCCTGATAAGATGTAATTTGGTTATATAATTGGATTTATTTCTTGTTTTTTGAATTGATTTTAGTGCTTAATTGACAAAATTAATAATTATTTTGTTTTAAGAGATGACAATTTGATATTGGACCAAAATTGACATAAAACATCTAATTGGAGTATTATTTATCAAAATCACCAATTTTGAAGAAAGATGACAGATTGTTGTGGTAGATAAGGCGAGATCACGCCTAAAGTCATATTCACTATAAGAAGTTCAAATCAATTAGGAAACTTATTCTCTACCTTATTATATAGGGATTTAGATTTGTTTAAAAGATAATGTTTGGAATATTAAAAGAAGTTAATTTTTGGGTAGGAAAAAAAAGAAGAAAACTTTACCAACACTCTCTCCATAACTCCCTTTTGTCTTTCTTTTGTTTTCTCTTCTTATTTCTTCCACTTTTATGGAGGAACTAAAGTTATGTATAACTAAATCTTTTTTTTTTTATGTAAGGAGATTCAAAACTTTATTTATAACCTTTCGAGGCTTGTTTAGAATCTATATTTTTATTTCAATTCAAGTATTTATTGTCTCGAGTTCCTTATTTCATAAGTAATTGACATTGATTTAATAGATTCAAAACTCTATTTATAACTTTATGAGGTTTGTTTAGAATCTAAATTTTTATTTCAATTCAAGTATTTATTGTTTCAAGTTCTTTTATTTCATAAGTATTTAAATTGACAATCTATAGTTATCCATGAATTCAGTAATCCATAATTGTCATAAATAATTAGTACAAGTAGTGAATAAGTTATTTATGAACTTACATATTTAACTTATGATAAATAAGAAAATTAAGTTGAATAATTATAAGTATCTCAATTACATACTGTAAGGTTTAGTCTTTTTTATTACGCTTATTGCAATCATTTAATTGATATAGAATACAATCATACTCAATTAATTTATGATAAGTTTTAATTTGAATGTTGAGTTTGAA
>JAOTAX010000196.1:7506021-7517934 GCA_025629825.1 Erythroxylum guanchezii | reverse complement strand
GGTTTTGCATGCTTTGTATAGTGGATTTTGATATTGATGATGTATTGTGGCATGAGTTGCCAATGAAGTTTGTAAAATTCTTATTTATGATGATAATGAAATATGGAATTGTGTATGGTTTGAAATATGAATTTATGTATGGATGATTGTCAAATTGGAATGTGTATTTGGGTATGGATCAAGGTTGGAGTTAAAATGTGAATTAAATAAGGATGAGATTAAATTGGAATTAGTATAATTGAAGAAACTATCCATTTGAGTTGATGAACTTCAAATATGAATTGCTATATATATATAAGTGAGGCGCTATGGAAAAGAAAGAAGGAAATTATGAATGATGAGATGTTATCGAATATAAGAAATCATATGAATTGAGGTTGAGTGTTAGATGAATTCCAATTGGTAGTTGAATGGATAAGAATGATATTGCATGAGAGGAAGTGAAATTAAGAAAATTTTTAAGTTTTCATAAGGGCAAATTGTGTTTTGAATTCAAAGGGAAAATCTGGAATGATATAGGTCAAATTAGCCAAAAATTTCTTCTTGAAAGTTGTAGATGATCTTTTTAGCTTTCCGACGCTATAAAGTTTGTAATTTTTGGATATCAAAATGGAAAGATATGAGTGTTACAAGTTATGATGTTGTATAGGATTTGTGTATGATGACAGCTATGGTAAATGATAGGAAATTGTGGTTTTGATGAACCAAATGAGTTGAGAATTGAGAATGTTGTCAGATAAATTTGGAGTTTGAGTTGTTATGAAGTGAATTTGCACTAAAAGAGTTGAATTTGGGAAGATATTGAGTGTATATGATGTTAGAATGGATATAGGAGGCTTAAGAGGGGCTATGGAGGGGTTTGGGAAACCCCTATGTCCGCGGACCTTCTCAGGTGTAAAAACACCCCCAGGCCAGTCCATGTCCGTTAAACGGACATGGATGTCCATTTAACGGACTTTCTCAGGCCAATTTGGGCTCTCAAACCCGATACATGTCCGTTTAACAGACATCCATGGGACAGCTTAAGGAAATGGTATTTTTTGACCCTTTTAGAGGCCGAATCTTACTTTTTGGTCTTCATGAAAGTTTTAGATCTCGAAGTCTTCTTTCCAATGGTCTAAGAACGAAACCAATCCGACATTTGTAGTGAAAGTTATGACAATCGCACCAAGACATGTTACTGCATGATTGAGGACTTAAATATGTTTTATTCTTTTGGGCATCACTCCCTCATCTGACCTCTAAATGAGGTGATTCTTGAAGCAATAGATTTCTAAGACATGTTTCTATCTCTCCATGAAAATTAATAGCTTTTGGAGTTGAATTGAAAAAGTTTGATGGAAAGAAAATGAGGGATCGGTTGTAAGAGCATGATTAGGGTATGAACACGCTTTAGCTTTTTAAGCATATCTTGATCTATAGAGCTTCGATTAAGATGGTTCTTGCTTCAAAACAAAATAGAGACTTAGAGCTAGAATTTCTTTGAAGAAGTGCAATTGAAATTCTGGTTTTAAGTCTTCCAAATTAAGTTCACAAATAGGAGAAATGAGTTTGAGCATGGTGACTGATTTGTATGGGCACGCTTTTGACCAAATTGTGAGAAAAATTTTGAGATGTTATGAGCAAGAAGATGAATCGATGATAGTTAAAGAGATTCCAAGAAACCATCTTATGAACCGATGATGGCTAATGAGGGTTCAATGCAATAACCCTTTAAGGTAATATGCCCGCGTTCATGTTTTCGCAAGAGTTAGATTCCAGAATCAAGTGGGATCCAACATGAGTGTCATCAAAGCAAGCGTTGGACTCTGAAAATAAGCTGGGTCCAACAGAAGAATGAGTCCGCAAGAGTTGGATTCCGAAATCGGTGCCCAACATTAAAGATCTGCTACAGGTGCCTAGCAAATGGAGTAATTAACAAACTGGAAAGTCTGCACACACTATGATCAAAATACAAAAATAACATAGCGCACAAGTGTTTTTAAATTGCCCTATCTTCAATAATCAGTGCAATATGGGATAAGAGAATCTAAGAACATTCCAAGACCAAATCACATCCCAAGACCAATTCTAAATTCAAATACTAAATCATATTTGGCTATAACTATGTGCACAAAAACAGAAACTACCGTATGGTTCCTATTTATTTCAATACTAGAATGTAAGACAAAATCTAGCAGTGGCATCTGTCAACAACAGAGATGTGTAACGTGACATACTAGCCGCAGTCTCCGGTGCACAAGTTAGGGATGATTCAGGTACGCAGCTCTTGCCTCCTAGTCGACCATCCAGCGAATCACGTACACAACTTGCCTTCAAACTTGGACCGCCAGATTAAACAAAGATCAAGGGATCTCACCTATGCAGGGTTGTAAGCTCTTTCGCAATTGATTGTATTGTAGTTAAATATTTTGGTTGACTCATCCTTAGTATTGTAAGAGTTCTTGATTTGCCTTCAAGGCTTAATTTATTCAAATTTTTCAAAAAAAAAAACACCCTCAACAACTTAGTACTTGTTTTTATAGCTTACTAATTTCGATACTAGCCAAATAGGTGTACCACAAATTTAGCTTACATCAATATTAAATATTACTATACTATTTAATATAAGTAATGATATGTAAGTATGACAAATTAATTATTAATTATAAAAACAAAATTAATAATCTTATTTATTAATATTATTATATAATACAATAAAATTTTAATGCAAGACTTAATTTATAATAACAACCCAATAAAAATTTCGTTAAATGCAGGTCTGGGGAGGTCCAACGTACATAGCCTTATCCCTAATTAGTTGAGAGATTGTTAAATTGATCAATGTATTATTAGTTATTGATAAAAATGATAAATTACTATACTATTAATTATCAATAAAATGAATTAACATTTTATATTAAATATTTATTTATATTTTTTATATAAGTAATAAGATGCATATATGATGAATCAACTAAATAATAAGAATTTTTATAATTTTATTTATTAATAGTATAATTTAGTGAAATTGTTTACTAGTTATCTGTAAACATAAATATAAATGTATATTATCATTTTATTTAGTTTGTTATATTAATAAATAAAAATTAAATGAAAACCTATCTTATTATCATTTTAAACCAATAAATATATTATTGATGATTAATAAATATATTTATTTTATAAAAATAAAAATAAATTATATATTAATTACTATTGTATTTTTAATATATATTATGATGGCTAACCACGATAAATTAATATATTATAAATTAATAAATCAATATGTTTTACAAATATCACTACTATAGTTTGCTAATTTTCAATAATTGTTTACGGGAAAAAAAGTTCATCATATATATGTTATGTAAGTATTTTTAATAGAAAAAAATTAAGCTTGGAAGACTAATTGTCCAAAAAGATTTAAGTTGAATTAAGATGAAAGTCAAGGAAGTAGAGTCCTAACCACAAACTAATTAAGCTGCCTAATAGATGTTATATCTAATTTTATTAAGGATAGTTAAATAATTCTATCTACATTTCAAAAAAAAAAAAAGGGATTCCCTATACAAGGGATTCATCTCAAGGTAAATTCTCCAAATGATTGTCATTAAGATCAATTACTTATCCTTTTACATATTTAGCATCCTTAAACCTTTTGTGATTTTAGCGTCAAAGTGTCTTTACCAAGAACACCCTCAACATTGTGATTGATTGAGGCTAACAAATTTGATACTAGCCAAATAGGCCCACCACGAGTTTAGTTTATATTAATATTAACTATAATTATACTATTTAATACAAGAATTTCATAATTTTGTTTATTAATACCAACAAATCAATCAAATTAATTATTAATTATAAACATAATTTATAAATAAAATAAAAATTAATCATCTTACTTGTTAATATTATTATATAATATAATAAAAATTAACAAAATACTATGCTAAATTGACTAGTTTGTTAAAAATACTTTGAAATAATATACTATTAATTATAAATAAAATATAATAAATTAATATACTATCAATTATCAATAAAATTAAAATTAAAATTACATTTTATATTTAATATTTATTTATACCTTTTGATATAAGTAGAGGGAGAACCTTACTAATTGTTTCTTTGTGATCATAAGGTTAAAAGTTCGAATAACGGAAATAACATCTTTGTAAAAAAATTGACTCTCACAAAGCGGAGAGCCTTGTGTATGGAATAAGTTGATTTACTTTTTGATATAAGTAATGAGATGCAAATATGACAATTAGTTTAATAATAAGAGGATTTATATTCATATTTTTATTTTTTTGAATAAAGGTAATATATTCAAAAGACAAGGTGAAGCAAGAAGTTTGCAAAATTGGATAATACAGATTAAGGACAACTAAAAAGGATCTAGTTAAGCAAGAATAGACGCTAACTGAACAAAGTTACACAACTTCTTAATGCTACTACAAGTTGGCAGGACTATGATGTAATAAGGCATTCATCGAAGTTGTCTCATTTGAATTTAATGTATCTGCCACCATGAGGTCATTCTCTGACCGACAAGATGCTTATGCTTGTAACTGAATAGGTGTAATCGAAGCTGATCTTGAATGCTTATGGAAAGCTACTGTGGTGTGCTAACAACAGACCTAAATATATGATTGTTCCGCTCCTGCCAAATGCTAGATACAAGATAAGCTTAAGTTGTACGTACTAACCATACATCACCTTCATGGGAGAGCTTGAGTTGAATACTCCAATCCATGATATTAGACCAGATTATAGGGGGTTAGGGATATCGCATTTCATCATGTTGCATCTCCATATCTGATTCGAAAATTTGCAGGAAAAGAAGAGATGATCATGTGATTCAGCGTCACTCTTGCACATAGTACACCAATTACAGAAGCTTAGAAACCTACCATGCGGTCTAGCATAGCAAGTTTAAGTTTGAATGCTTGCCAAAGTGGATGAGCAAGTCGAGGGTTACTCCATACTGTATATGCATCTAGCCGAAGATGTGGTGAACAGACCAGAAGATGATAACCTCCATAGATCTTGTCAGGTCGCCTAGTAAAGGTGATATTACAGAGAAGTGAGGAGTTGCTTATCGGAGGGTTCTTCTTTGTAGTCATCGATAAATGGTTAAACCGTGAGCCACATTTGCATTAGCAGGAATAAATCCCGTAAGTGCATGAAGTTGAGGTAGGTGGAAAGGAATAGATTGATTGAGCAACGAATCAAACCAAAACTTCATAGTCTCCCCATCACCGACTTGAAAGTTACAGTGATTTCTAACCTTGTCTCGAATTTTACCAAAATATTTGATCAAAGCATAGGCATTTCTGGGAACGTTGAAGCACCATATGGATTTTTCCTTGATCTAATAAGCATTAACTCATTAAACCCACAAGGATTGTCGGTCTTGAATTAATCGCCATTCCTTCTTAGTAAGCATGGTTTGATTTAGCAATAAGGAGGTTGTAATGCCCCAAAATCTTGAACTTATGAATATTACTTTTTGGGCCGTGAATAATGTATCCCAAGGTTAATAGTAACACCTGAGACCTAAATTACATTTTATTTTATTTAGCATCTGATAATATTGTTCAAGGACAATCCGAAGATCAAATTAGAGCTCCAAACGAGTTCATTTTGAGGGTTTTATCAAGAGATGAACATTGGTCAAAGTTTGACCCGAGAAAGGGTAAAAGTCAAACTCAAAAATATTAATGAAAATAAATGATATTAATTAAGGTCTTTATATGAAGTTGATATTTTTCTTATAGGTATTTTTTAAGAAAAAGAAAGAATAGATTAATAGATAAAGTTAATTTTGGGTTTAAAAAAAAGAATAGGAAAACTATTAATAAGGGACCACATGACATCCTTGTCAACTTCCCATTCTCTTCTTTTCCAAAACATTACCAAGAATACCTCCCTCCGTTCTTCTCCATTTTTCTTTTATTTTTTTCATTTTCAAGCCAACTTTCTTTAATTTTAACCCCCAAATCACCTGCTAAACACTAAATCATAAATCTAAGGTCCCTAAACTCACTATATCAACAAAAAAATTGAGAAAAGATGAAGAAAATGTCTAGAAGTGTTCTTGATGAATAGTACCTAAAAATTTACAAGGTGAGTTAATGGAGTTTTAATTATTTTTAGTACATGATTTTGGTGTAGTTGCATACATTGATGAATAAAATGCATGAAATTGAATTTGTTATGCAATATTATGAAGATAAAGAAGATGAATTGAAGGAACTAGAGAAAAGGAAAGAGAAAGAATAAGGAATTAACGATGAAATTGAAGTTTACGGAAGTTTAATTTGAAAATTTAGACATCAATTTGGTATGTGTTCTTGCAATTCTACTTTTTCCTAAAAATTGTGTGTTAAGAAATTTAGAGTTCTCGAGTAAAATTGGAGGTTTATAAAATTGTTGTTAAAAATGAAATAGTATATGTGATTAATTGAGATTTTGGACCAATAATTTGTATTTTTCCTAATTGACATACATTATGTTTAAATTGAGAAACTTGATATGCATGTTTTTTTTGACTAATTAGTGAGATGAATATGTCTTGAATGTTTTATGAATTAAATTAAAACCAATAACAGAGGAAAAAAATGACATTTACTTTGGCCGAATATGGAATAACTTGAATTGGCTATTATGAGCTTTTATTATAAAATTTCAATGGAATTTCATTAGATTTGCCCTTAGTAAAATTGATAGGAATTGGAGGAATGTGATAAGGTTGGCATGCCAATTAGGGAGTTAGCAATACTACATCATGATATATGTTACTGGACTATATGGCTCCAAGAGCTCGGTTCCGGTGTAAGACCTTTGATTTGTGTTATGAATTGCATGGCTCCGAGAGCTCAATTCCAATATGAATGTATATAAAAAATGGATCGTATGGTTCTGAGAACCCGTTCTTGTATTTTTTTAAAAAATCTCGCTTATCTGGCTCAGTGATGCAATTCTGATGGATTTTACTTTGGGGCAATTACATAAAGTAGATAAATGCATGATTAATGATTAAAGAACTTCAAATGACATTAGTAGATGAATGTATAATTTATTGATCATTGTATAATTTGATATAAACTATTACAATAGATACATGCTTGTATTTCATAACTTGATTTTAAATGCCTATTTATGTTAAAAATAAATGAAGATATTTATATGTGAAAAATATTATATATTATGCATGTTATGGTTGAATGAATTGAATTGAATGAGAAATGAAATTGCTTGAACACCACTAAGCCTATAGTTTAGTGGTGTGGATTTTCTTTCTGCGCGTAGGTTTTAAAGAGAATTAGAAGAAAGCTATGGTGAATCTACCAGAAGATAAGAATCACATAAAGGATCTTGAAAAATTTGGAGGTGGATGTATTACAAATTTTTATTTTATTTTTGGATATGACATGTACATATAAAGAGGTAAAAGATCTTACAGGATTTTATTGTGAATTATATATGAATAAATGAAAGTTATGTATGAAATTTGATTTAGATGTGTTGAAATATATTAGAGGATGGTAAATTATTTTTTTTCACGGAGTTTGACATGGAGATGGATAGTTGAGTAACATGTATGAGAAGTGCATTTAAGTTTCTTGTAGGAGGTTCTAAGTAAATATAGAGGAAAGTCTGTCTAAACTTTTATAAAGTGAATAGTAATTGCTAGATTAATGAGGTTTTAAATAGAAAATGTTATAGTTGAAGTATTAGGTATTTAAGAATATGGTAACACTTGGTATATGCCGATTCCATTATTGGGTATGGGGTGTTACATTTAGTGGCATCAGAACCATTAAGCAATTTTGGGGTCTATAGTTAAAGAAATAAAGGAAAAGTGAATTGTGAACATGCCAAATGAAGGATTATATGAGAATATGATGTGACTCTAATGTAGATCCACCCTTTTTGCTTGTTATAGATTGAAGAATGGAATCAGGCGCTCTGGGAGTTGCTGAGGGAGAGGAGGAAACTCATGCCTCAACTAGTGATACAGATAAGGGTATGGCGGGACAGCCAGCATAGCTCGTACCACCACCTGTCGGTCACCTAGTTCCTAACCCAGCAAAGTTTTTCCAAACTATGGTGAATTATATGAAACAACAGATGGTTACTGCTCCTCTTATACAACCACAACCACCTCTTCCACTATAGAAGCTTGCATTAGAGAAAGCCAAGAGGTTGGGAGCGGAGGATTTTCTGGGGGAGTCAGCAGTTACTACTTTAGACGCTGAGTTTTGGTTATATCAAAATAAAGAGAAATTTTATTTTCTCCATTGCACACCAAAAGAGAGATTGGAATGTGCGGATGGTCTTCTTTAGGGACCAGCATATCAAAACGACTTGTTCCACCACAAGATCTTACTTGGGAGTACTTTTTGTCCCAATTTGCAAATAAATATGTAGGGGATGCTTATAAGGATGAGATGAGGGATGCATTCCTTCATTTGAAACAGGGGTATAGGACAGTATCAGTATATGAGAAAGAGTTTGATAAATTGAGTATGTATGTGGAGAGATTAATTCCTACGGGGTAGATAAGTGTAAGAGATTTGAAGCAGGCCTCTACCATGACATCAAGAAACCCCTTGTTGCACTGTAGATTAAGGATTATGGAGAGATGGTGAAAGCAGCCTTGAGGATTGAAAACGTTAATATTGATGAACAGAAATGGAGAAATAGGGGACAACAGAAAAGGAGTCAGGGACAATCTAGTTCATCCTTCTCAGCCAGTAAGAAGCGAAAGAGATCAAGGTCTCAAGCTTCAGCACAAACATAGACATCCTACCACCAATCAGGGCAGAATCAAGGATCAATGGTTAAGGTAGGACAACCAGCCCCATCTATAACTAGTACAACAGGTGGGTTAGGATGTGGGGTAGTCTTACCATGTGATCATTGTGAAAAGAAACATGGCAAACAATGTTGGAAGGTGATGGGAGCGTGCCTACGATGTGGTTATATGGAGCATTTTCAAAAAGATTGCCTTAGTAGACAGGTATCAAACAATTAGTCAAGCAGAGAGACCAGTTCCTACAACTCCGAGGGGCAGAGGTAGAAGCACGGGAGCTAGTTCTAATGCTAGTGGTTAGAGGGTCTCATCAGAGACAATTGATGGACTTAATACCTGTACTTTAGCTCGTGCATATGCTATGTGGGCCAGTGATAATGAGGATGCCCCAGATATGATTGAGGTACTTTTACTATCTTTGATATTTATGTTCATGCATTGATAGACCTAGGATCTACACATTCTTATATATATATATATGCCATTGCCTGAAAATATGAGGTTATTTGTTGACACTCTTGAACATGATATTCTAGTTACAAATCCTTTGGGTCATAGTGTGGTCGTAAATAAGGTTTACAAGAATTGTTTGTTATGAATACAGGGTTATGAATTTCCTGGTGATTTGATTCAACTACCTTTTTGCGAATTTGATGTGATCCTTGGTATAGACTGACTATCTAGACATTATGTCATGGTAGATTGTCATCTTAAAAGAATCACTCTTAGAACAATTAATATTGATGAGATCATAGTTATTAGCGAAAGGTCAAATTTTCTCTTCAATGTTATATCAATGATCGTAGCACAAAGGCTTATTCGAAAGGGGTGTGTAGCCTACTTAGCTTGTATTCTTGAAGCTAGAAAGGATGATCCTAAAATTAAAGATATATTAACTTTATGTGACTTCCAAGATGTATTTCCTGAGGAGTTGCCAGAGTTATCACCGGAAAGAGAAGTTGAATTTTCTATTGATGTGATACCTGGTACAACACTAGTATCCATTGCAACATATTAGATGGCACTCATTTAAGTTAAGGAATTGAAAATCCAGCTGCAAGAACTTCTTGAAAAGGGTTTTACACACCCTAGTGTATCTCCCTAGGGTGCACCAGTGTTATTTATTAGAAGAAAGATGAGTCTCTTACACTATGTGTGGATTACAAATAATTGAATAAAATGATTGTGAAGAATACGTATCTACTACCTAGAATAGATTATATTTTTAATCAACTTAAATGTGTAGGTGTTTTCTCTAAGATTGATCTAAAATCAGGATTTTACCAATTGGGAGTAAAGGAAGCAAATGTCCCAAAGGCAACTTTTAGAGTGAGATATGGGCATTATGAATTTTTAGTGATGCCTTTTGGACTTACAAATGCTCCAACAACCATTATGGATCTCATGAATCGTATTTTCTGTCCTTACTTGGATCAATTTGTGGTAGTCTTTATTAATGATATATTGGTTTATTCTAAGAACTGAGAAGAGCATAATGAGTATCTGAGAATTATTCTGTGGACTTTGAAGGATAAATAACTTATAACCAAGTTTAGTAAATGTGAATTTTGGCTTGATGAAGTTTCTTTCGTTGGTCATGTCATATCAACAAATGGGATTAGAGTTAATCCTAAGAAGATATAAGCCATTCTAGAATATAAGCCACCTAGGAATGCTACAGAGATTAGAATTTTCTTAGGTTTGGCAGGATATTATAGAAGATTTGTTAAGAGATTTTCCATAATCGCGGCACCTTTGACCAAGTTACTTCAAAAGAATGCAAAATTCATGTGGAGTGATAAATGTCAAGAAAGTTTTAGGAAGCTAAAGGCCATTGACTGAAGCACCTATTCTTACATGACCTGTACCTGGTAGAGACTTTGTGATCTACAGTAAGTAATGCCTCACATAATGGGCTGGGATGTGTACTCATGCAAGACGGCAAAGTAGTTGCTTATGCTTCTAGGAAACTTAAGCCTCATGAAAGGAACTACCCGATCCATGATTTAGAATTAGCAGCCATAGTCTTTGATTTAAATATTTGAAGGCATTACTTATATGAAAAGATATGTTAAATTTACACAAATCACAAAAGTCTTAAATATTTGCCTACATAGAAAGAGTTTAACTTAAGGCAAAGAAGATGGATAGAGTTGATTAAAGATTATAATTGCATCATTGATTATTATCCAAGCAAAGCAAATGTAGTAGCCAATGCTCTTAGTAGGAAATCATTATCAGCTTTAAGAGCAATGAATGCTAGATTATCTGTAGCCAGTGATGAAGCCATTGTAGCTGAGTTAAGACTCAAACCAAAATTGTTACAACAAGTTAAGGAAGCATAGAAACAAAATGAAAAGCTAGTTATCATTTTAAAACAAATTCAGGAGGGCAAAGATAGTGAATATGCAATCAAAAAGGATGGCTACTTGTATCACAAAGATAGAATCTATGTCCCTAAGAATGATGAGCTGAAAAGAACATCCTGAAGGAAGCCCATAGCAGTTCATATGTTGCGCACCCAGTAAGTACTAAAATGTACCAAGATTTGAAGAGAGACATTGCAGATTATGTTACCAAGTGTCTTACATGCCAACAAGTGAAACCAAAACATCAAGTTCCATCGGGTTTACTTCAACCAATAACAATACTCGAATGGAAATGAGATCGAATTACGATGGATTTTGTGTCAAGGTTGCCTCAAACTAGGAAGGAGCATAATGTCATATACGTGATTGTAGATAGATTGACCAAGTTAGCTCACTTCTTACCTGTCAGAACTGACTACCAACTCTCAAAGTATGCAGAATTATACATCAATGAGATAGTGCGGTTGTATAGAGTACCATCTTCCATCATCTCATATCAGGATCCAAGATTTACCTCAAGATTTTGCAAGAAATTACATGAAGCCTTGGGCACTAAGTTGAATTTTAATACAACTTTTCATCCTCAAACAGATGGACTGTAACATCCCACCCCCGACAGGAAGGGTAAAATAGTAATTTGGCAAAGGTCGAGAGTGATTAGGATTAATTGGATAATGTTATGCATACTGGTATTGGTCAAACAGTGAAATTGTGCACATGCAATAACTGTACATGCATTCA
>JAOTAX010000196.1:7475753-7493970 GCA_025629825.1 Erythroxylum guanchezii | reverse complement strand
GGTAAATATTAGATGTTATTTTCTGACAGGCTAATTCCAAGATTTTAAACTTGATTTGCCCTAAAATGTGATTGTAGTCGTATCGAACTTGATATTAGATTGAGTTCTGGTACGGCACTGTATTGGTATCGGTTAATACTAGGTATTGTTTTGGATAATTTTTTAAATTTATAAAATACTTTGAAATTAATTTATAAAATTAATTTAATAATTATTAATAAATATAATTAATTTTTAAAATTTTTAAAATATATAAATTTCAATAAAATTTGATTTAATAATTAAAAATATGTAAAATAAATATCAGTATATAAATAATAATTTTTAATTTATTTATTTTTTAAAAAAATTTATTAATACTTTTTAATAAATATTATATAAAAATTGAAATAAAGTAATTTACTTTTAAGTTTTATTTAATATATAATTATTATTAATAATAAAAATATTTATTTTATTTTAAAATTAAAAATTAAATATGAAAATAAAAGTTGAACTAAATAATTAATTGAAAAAAAGAAAGGCGGAAGGAGAGGGGGAAGCAATTTTTTAAAATTTTTTGAAAATTTTGTTAATAAATTCATATTTTTTCAAAATTTTCAATACCGGTCAATATATGGCCAAAATTATAAATACTATAAGCACCAGCTGGTATCAGACAAAATATGTCGGTACTAACCAATATTTGCACCCGATACATAAGCATCTCTATTTCGTATTGTTTTACGAAAATAGTTCCACATCGAGCTATAAATTGAGAGAAATGATATAATGATGTGACTGGAAACTTTTAACTTAAATCTAGCAATTTTAAATATTATCTGTTACTTTCAAAATAAAGTTAAATATATTTTGAGGTAACAAAATCCAACTCTATTTTGTAAAATTAAAAAAATACACCTTTAATTTTTGTAAATATCTTAACCATAACAAGCTAATAACATGATTTTACCAATAATATTCATCCTTTGGAGGTCATCAGTTTTGATAGATTATGAATCTATAGTTTCTATGCTAACTGATACGCATGGGAAACCAAATCACAGATAGCAATTCACCGATTCATTTTATTCTTTAACAATAGTATCATTACTTATATGCCAATGCCACCACAAGACAAGCCCCTTCCTTCAAATGAAATGGCCTTGATTAGCATCTTCATGCATGCTAGTAACCCACTCCCTCCCAGCCCCAGGGGAACCCTCAAACTAACTAATATCAAATTGTCAACAACTTCCAACGGTTGCAAACTACCGCAGAAGAAACCCTTCTACGCGTTCTAAACCACAGGACTTTCAAAGCCAGCAAACAGCAGCAAATCACTTACCAGAGACAAAAAGTTCAAAACCAAGAAACTTACAGAAAATGCACGAGATAAACATCAATGAAAAATCCTAAGAAATGTGTTCAAAGTTAAATTTCAAAATCAGTCTACAAGCTAATCAGACTCTGCATATGCAGCCTCAAGATGTGCTTGCTCCGCTTCCTGCACCTCCTTCTCTGTCTTTCTTCCTTTCTTTGACTTGTAATACACACTCATGAAAGTCCCAACAGCTCCATATCTCCTCCTGCAGCTCTCATAGAGCCCAGCATCAAACATCCTCCAGAAGTTCTTCTCGTTCAACTCAGATACAGCATACTGTGGCTGGAAGCTATGGTTTTCAATCAACCAGTTTTCCAACTTGCGAACCGCCTCTGCACCATCAAACACCTCACCCCTCAGGACAGGTCCAGGAGCATAATACACTCCAATATCAGTGTACATTTGGGCATATGGTGTGTCTCCTTGATGATGCTGGTGCTCAAACCCTGGCTCTGGATAAACCATGGTTTTCATAGGAAGCTTGAACAACCTGTGCGGGCATAGCCAAATCGGATAGATCTGGCATATTCAAGAGTTAGTTTTATAGTCCCAGACACTTTGTTCAATCATCAAGCAGACACTTCTCTACAGTTAAGTCCCTGTAAAACTAGAAAATAAAACACGTTCCACCACAACGGTTGGTTAAGATAACAAGAGTAATCCTATATAAGTAAAGAGAAACTAAAATTTGCAACCACATCTGCGTTACAATTACACTGCCTCAATAAAAGAATGGATCTTGCACTGGTAACAGTCCTATAATACTTCAATACTTAAGTAAACATAATTGCAAAGTGAAGGCCCAAAATGACAAATTTGCTTCCTGTTGGAAACGATGTAAACTTAAAACCATCAAACTTCTGTTGATAATCTGTTGGTGGACAACTCTGACTCCTAAATTATAGAGAAACTGTTGTGAACACTCTATAAGTAAACCATAATTCACCAGGTCCTTAACTCTTTTCTTCACTTACCCACAAGATACACCAAAGCAGAACGTGGTTAACTCAAGCAGATTTAAAGTAAATGAAGGAAAAGTAAACAAGGAGAAAATTTTATAATAAAATAAAAAATAAGAGTACATTGAGTTTTACCTCCATTTCACGATGAACCCACTCTAGGGCATCTCCAACCTTATAAAGGGGAACAAGCATGTCCTGAATGACATGCATTTCATGATAATAGTTTCTGATTGCTTCACCTTGAGTAGCCTTCAGCAAAGAAACCTTGGGAGGCATCATCCAACCCAATAGAAACCTAAACCACCATTGATCTCCAAATGGAAGTATAAGCTTTCCTTCCCAGTATAAGCACCTAGTGTGCCTATGATAATAATCCCTGGTGGGAATATACTCTACAAACTCTCCCCTCTTAAGAGCTGTCTGTGCATGCTGGTAAAACCAGGGTTTAAACCACCAGCCGACACTGTTAATTACATTGCCTTTCTTCTTGGCCTCTTCTTTTGAGGCATATCTCCCAGTCATCATGACACCTTCATTAGCATTATATATCATGCCCTCTACAAAATCTGGAACCTTGTCTGGGTTATCCTGATCTCCATCTCTTGGTGCAAAAGAGTCCATATAAGCTTGTGCAAGCTCTTTCAAATTACCCTTCACAGGCTTGTAGGTGAGTCTCATGTATTCTTTAATGGGTATAAGCTTGATCTCAGCAGAGACGAGGAGCCCAAGTGTGCCCTGAGACCAAGGGATGGCATAGAAAAGATCGGAATACGCATTATCCTTGGTAGCTCTAACAACCTGGCCGTCGGCAAGGACAATTTCATAAGCCACAACAGTATCAGAAAACAAGCCATAGATGTGAGAGCTCCCTTCTATTCCATAACCATTGATAAGCCCACCAACGGTAAGATCATCAAGCTCGGCAACCACTGCAAGAGCAAGATTCATTGGGACAGTGGCTCTGGTGATTTGTCCCATGTTGACAAGCGGCTCCACCTTAGCTATCATTCTTTCCTTGTCGATGTCGAGAATGTTACGAAAAGCTGATAGATCAACTTCGAAGTGCCGAGCACGCTTATAGTCAACATTCCTCATGCCAACAGCAATCCAGGGTTTACGAGCTGTGCAAACAAGGCCATCCTTTGATGGGTTCCTTTCCTTGAGTCGTTTCACAACTTTGTTAACATTCTCATCATGTTCCTTCTGACGCCTCTTGTAGGATTTCATGGCGGATTTCACATCTCCAAGATATATAAGGAAGTAAAAGGCGAAGGAGAACGGGAGGACCACAAAGATAACAAGAATCCATCGAAACTTAACCAAGTAGTCCACCCACACCTTTTTCCTCTTGGGGCGAAGGGGAGCCTCAAGATCTGACATTGTGCTTTTCTTCTTCACTGTAAAACATGAAACACGATCACAAATGAAGCTATAAAAATATCAGTGGCATCAATAAGAACGGGAGTTTCATAATGTAACAGCAGCCATCCAAAAAGCAACAACAAAAACAAGTTTAGCGGTCATTTCAGACCATGCCGATCTTTGACAAACATACTTTGTAACTTGTCTAGAAATTCCAAAAGACGTAAATGAAGGGGCTAAGGTTGTATTGCACCAATAATAGTATTACATGCAAGAATATTGGGTTAGATAATACATCAAAGACAAGCATTTAGTCAACAAGGAAAGGAGAAACAACTATACAGCAGGACTAGAAACATAAGCTCGCAGATTGGAAATCAACAAAAGGACTGGAAAGACGAAGCTTTAAGGACAAATCAAAGTAGCGAAAAGCAAAAGTATACTCTTTAAGGTCTAAAGAAAACTAAATAAAAGAATGAAAATTTGTGTTGAATTGGAATACGGATCCACTGCTAAAAATTGTGAATAGACGAACAACAAAGCAAAGAGCTCAAAGAGTCGGTGTTAGACCAATCAACATGCAGATCAAAGCAACTAGCCAAGAAACAAAAGAACGATAAAAAACAAGGTCAACCAAGAAAAAAAAAAAGATAAAGAGAAAAAGTGACTAGCACCATAAATCCCAGAACGCAAAATTAGTGAACCTTGACCAGAAACCCACAAGCAAAGAGAAGGACTAGAAAATGAACCAAAAAAATCAAGAAAAGAAAACTGAGACCACTGCAAATGTGGGTAAAGAAACAGATAGAGCAAATAACAGCAACCCAGAAGCAGAAACAACGATGTACCACACAAAAACACTCTCTCCCAAGTCCAAAGTCCACTTCACACACACTGAGCAGCTACCAAAAATAAGAGAAAAAGGCAAACCAAAACACCGACAGAGAAGAAGCAGAGTGAAGTAGAAAACTGAGTGCTAATCTAAAGCTTAAGAAAGAGGCCAACACAGACAATACTGCAATTAAAGCCGTACTCTACACTCACTCAGTGTACAGATAGACTAAGAAAGCGAGTGACTACCTTACAGAGGGAGAGATGAAGTTAGATGCAATGTGGCTGAAGAAATGGAATTCTAAACTGAGATTTAATCTTATTTTAGAATACTAAAAACAAAATCCAAAGCAAACGATGAGTGAGTCCGATAGTGAAGAGTGTGTTAATTAAATTAATTACACTATTAAGTCCACTAAAACGTGATTAAGTCAATTAGTAATCTATTAAAGAGCAAAAGGACAAACAGAGGGAGAGAATCGAAGACAGATTACGGCCCACAGACACTCCCTTCCGTTTGGCCATGGGATTGGGATTGGCTGGCTGTCAGATATTACTGTGCCTATATTTTCTATTATTTTTCCAATTTTTCAACAATATTTTTGAATTCCAAAAAATGCACAGAAACCAAATATATAGGAATACGAAAAGAAATAATATATTTAGTTTGTTGAAGATTTGAAAGGGACAGGCCATTGACCACATACTTATTTGAGTTTGTCACTTCCAGAAATGACATAGAATTTACTTACATTTTAAAGTTGTCCAATCTTGATTATAAAGATCACAGTATCCAAGCTTAAGTTAAGTAGTAATATGTGTTTGTGTAAGCTGATGTAGGTGCGAGGTTGTTGGATCAGGTTCTGTTGGAACAATTCTTTGATGGATTGTCGATTCTGAAATATACAAGAGTTTCTTTCATCCTAAATGACTTTGATAAAAGAACCAGCTGATATCATGATCAGAAGCACCAGCAAACCGACAGTTCCACGACTTAACCGAGCTCCAGTCATTAGTTGAATGACTAATGAAACATGGGTGTAGAAGGGAGAGTGAACGAAATCACATTTGAAGAACAAGTAATCGTGACTTTCTTCTGCTTTCTGTCAAAGGATGCACCAGTTTGGCATGTAAAGAAAACGCTTCAGCCTATCTACCATTGGCAATCATCCTTTTATAGCTGCTCAAAGTAAAAAGACTATTGAGGGTGAGATGAGATCTTCTGTTCAATATTATGGTATCTTATTCTGTTTTATGAATCTTAATCATTTAATTATACGAGTCTCGCGTTTATTTATACAAGACTTATGTAGAACCCACATAAATAAATGACTGAAATTTATGGAATAAAATAAAACACTATAGTATTAGACAGAAAATATAAACTTATTGGAGGCAGGTGTCTTTTAAAACAATACTACCTTAGACCATGAAGTGGTGGAGAGATTTCTTTGGAAATTGTCTACAAGAGTGATTGGTGAAGGCTCCGCAACTTGTATGCATGCAAATAATTGTGTCATCCTCACCAAGCAGATTAGTTTGTACTATGAGACTTAAATTTAATGTTAAAGGTTATTATTATAAAAAATAAATTAATTCATATATATTATATCAAAAATTACAATTTTTAAACTTGTTTTAGTTAATATCAATGATTGACAGTGTGAAATCATGATAAATTGCAAAACTAAACTACAAAATTATACAACTTAAATTAATATTTACATGTTGATTTCCGATTCAAAGTCAAACACTTTTCAACAATTAAAAGTACACACAGAATGTTACGGCTCTACAACGACAATGATGCGTAATGACAGAATCTCAGTTCTTTCTTAATACTTAAACTATTAGCATGCACATGCGCATAAGCTCTATATATACACACACACACAAATAACCTTGAACAGGACCACTTCAAACTGTTTTTTTATTGTCGGTGGAGTAAAACAGAGAAAAGAAACTATTTTCAAGATCTATTCTAGTCTTTTAAAATGTTTTCCAGTTCGTAGCGTATCAACGTTGGAAAGTGAAAACAAGAGTGTAATTCTTCAAAATATACTAAATTAAACCACACCCCCTCTATTCTAAATCGGGTCGGATTCTAATTTGGAGAGTGTATTGCAGATATAATAAGTAAGGAATGAAAAGTGATTGGTTAGTTGTTGATTATTATTATAAGGATAATAGTTTAATATCTCACTTTTAAGGAATCCTTCGCACCCTCTATTTAATAGAGGAACGAAACACATTTATCAGTAATGACTTTTTTTAATAAATATTTTTAATACTAATTAATTATAATATAATTAATTAAAATAATATACTTAATTAATTAATTAAAATATAATTAATTAATAACATTATAATTAATTAAAATATAATCAAAAAAATTTTCTTAATATTTTTACAAATCAACTATTGTTAATGATAATGGTAATCGTTCATTCTTTTTAATCAACCATCATAATTATAATGATAATATCTATTCCTATTTTTCACTATATTCATTCTCATTCCTATTACCATCCTCCTATGTCAACCAACTGCCTCCTCAATTTTTCATCATTATTTTTTTTTGGTAACATTTTTTTCATCATTATTTTAACAAGTCTAGGAGCAAAAATGGCATGATTAAAATAAATTAATTTAGGAAAAAACTCTAGTTTAGTTTTTTTTTAAAAATACAAAGTACTTCAATGTATAAGGCTCTTAAGGATTGAAAGAGAGTCATCAATATATGCAACATTTTCTTTGCATTTATTACAAAGAAACTATTTCTGTAATTTGAATATATAACTCACCTTTTTCTAGTTTTAGTTAAAAAATCTTAAGAATTATATATTTTTTAAAAAGTTGGTTGCATTAAAGTCTTGGTAAGCGTTTTTGTTCCAACTCTCCAAGATTTTATCTTTAGAAAGACAAAAAAAATATATTTAGATTTGATTTGGATGAGCAATCCAAAGTAGGTGAAGGGAAATAAATAATGTCTAGCTTGATTTTGTTTGATTATAAAAATGGGACCTGACCTGAGATGTTGTTATGGGACGATTACGTTACAGCGACACCAAACGACCCATACTGAATGAAACTGGCCCATTCCCATCGTGGGAAAGCTGGCATTTCCATCTGTTTATTGTCATAAAAGAGTGGGGCAATAGCTGCCACTGGGGATGACAAAAGGATCAGGCTTTGCCTAGGACAGGAAGAAAATGAAATATTTAAATTCGTAAGTTTAATATGAAAATAAAAGAATTACTATATTTTCGATGATTTCTGGGTATTTTTATTTAAATATATCGTATGATATTTATTTATAAATGTTAAAATATTAATAAAAATTTATTATAACTTATTCAATTTAATTAAAATTCATCTATAAATTAAAATTTGTTTTAATATATACTTTAGTTATAAAAGTTAATTTTATTTGAAAATGTGCTTATTGAATAACTATTACACTAAATTTTATAACTAAATAATATATATTAATTGATAACAAAATCATTATATAACAAAAGGAAAATAAATAGTAAAAACTAAATTTATAATTTTCATAAATTAGAATAAACCAAAATAAAAAACAAAAAGCCAGAACCGAAGTAATACCAAGGATAAATCTTGCGATTGGTATAACCATTAAACTTAAAAAGAGTATAAAGAAGCTTATAACTTATTGCTACTTGATTTTAATAAATAAATAAAAACTGTTACTATTGCTCTATAAACATTTAACAGAGATCCGGCTCATCCCGACCCGGCCTAAAATCAACGGGCCACAGTTTAGGATTTTTGACACCCAACCCGAGGCCCAACTCAAAGCGACAAAACGACATCTTTTTTTTAAGTTTCTTTTAAAAATTAATAAATCAGACCGGCCACGTGCTGACCATCCTTATACTGACCATCCTTACACAATATATAAAACAAAATTATAAATAATGCCTCAAAAACTTTGCCTTCCTCTACAAGGAAAAAAATGCTGCTCTGCTCAGGAATCAGGGTCAGAATTTACATGAAGAAAGTTGTGTACTAAACCTATAACCTCCCCTCCACAAACCACCTGCTTCCCTGCCAGCAATGGAATAAAATTGAATGAAAACACAAGATTTGCAGAAAGAAGTTTTGTGGATCAAAGAGGAGCATCGAAACCTGCTTGCTCACGTGTCAAGGATTGAAGATACTTGAGCCACCAATGTTCAGAGCAATTAGAACTGCTATGCTTGTAATTATAGCAAACCAAAATAAGACGGATCCTGGAATTCACAAAAAGGAAAAGAGACTCGTAAACTCCAGGTTTCAACAGCAATTACAGGTGAAAGAAATAATGGAACATTACCTCCAAAATCTTCAGAGCTATTATTAAATTCTGAGGGTCTTGGTTTGGCGGTAGGCCCGTCTGACTTTGATGCTGCAGTCCCTGCACTTGGGAGATCATCTACAAGTTTGTTAATCCCTGTCTCAGAAGCCACTATTCCTTGAAATTCCTCACTCACAATTAAAGCTGCTAAAACATCCATAAAGGACTCTTTATCTGCTTCAGAAGAAGAACCCTTCCCAATCCCACTTGATTCATAAGTAGCCTGTGATTCATCAATCTCATAGAACTCATCATCAGAAGCATATGCATCAATAGACTTCACCTCACTCCTGTCATCTTCTTCATCTTCAACATATGCCTTGTACGTCAATCGAAGAAGTAGCTCCCCAGCTGACCTCTGTCTAAACAACCCCCATCCTCCTTGCAAAACCACTATCCTATCTGCCGGCACAGTGTCCTGCAGAGATGCCAGATCAACCTGGAAGAACAATGATTTCAGATTGTTGTTTTTAGTCAATAATAACAAGAGAAAACAGCAAACCCCCAATCAAAACCTTCATTTTATGTTAAGCAGAATGTACAAGAAGGGAGACTAAACCAAAGAGATGAAATAAAAGAAGCTCAAAGAAAAATAAATGGCAGTATACAAATCTAAGGGGAAAATGTGCAACAGATAAGAATCAAAATTCAACCAAAACTGAATGTGATCTGCCAAATGTGAAGTGTTTAGTAATACCCTGAGCAGATGGAGAGGAGGTTGCCCATTTAGGAATATGTTGAATGCGTAATGTCAATGCACATTCTCAGTCCCTACAGATTTGACAGCTTTACAAACTTTGTCTATGTTATTGTCAAGACTAAGTGATGCAGCTACCTTGGAAAGTGAGTCCAATTCTTTAACAATATGAATAGCTTATTCCAGAATAAAATAAATTACCTCACCCGTGCCAATGGTCAAATCAGCAAATCCAAGAGAGTCATTCACTTGGATTAACAATTTTTGTCTCCTAGGATTGACAACAAGCATATGAAAATCCTGAAAAAAGAAATTAAATGTAGTTAAAAGAGAAACTCATGCAACTTAAGTTCACAAATGCATCATTGGACTATGCTTTTGGTCTACCTGATTCCAAATGGGCTCACCAGGAGGCCCAATGACAGTGGTCTGGCTGTTCTTTTTACTGCGTATAGTTTGATCCCCCAATCTTAGCACAACATATGGATCTGTTTTACCTGCAATGACAGGGCATCAATGAATACATTCCACGAACACAAGCATATGCAGAAATCCAGAAGCCTCACTCACCAAATGTCAATTATATCACACACAGCAGCTCTATGATTAACTCGATATGCAAATAGCCCGAGCCACACCAGAAAAGACATCATGATATCATTTCAATGCATACTTAGATCACATAAGAGTATAACAATCTATTTTTGAAGTTAGATCAATGTGAATAGTCACCAGAAGCAAAAGTAGACAGGATTACTGAAGAACAATGTTTAAACACAGTGACAATCCTAGCATTCTTTTTTGGCTAAGCTAATTAAGAAAGAAGCTTATTAAATTTTCAAACTGGTGATCAAATCATGTGAACAACTGTACAATCATTCATTAACAGAAAACCATCCAGCTCAATCAAAGGTCACACTGTGATATGTCCCACAAAGAACTGTTCCAACAGAGATATTTCAGAACATACATATCTAAAGTCCTGAGTTCTTGATAGTCAGCAAGAAGGAACTTTAGAAAGCGTTTTACAAACACATAAAGATCAAAGGCAAATCCTTACACATGGGGGTTAAAAAAAAAAACTTAAAGTTATCCTCTCCTAGCAAGTAGTGCAGTGAAAGATGTCAAGAAATCATTCAATCCAAAATTTAAAGATGTGGCCCAAAGCTAGAACATTATACTAAAACAGACCCTCTCACCCATAAGCCCTTTTGGCTGAAAACTGGGGAATATGTGCTTAAATTGATATTTCATTATAACAATCTGACTTGAGTTCAAGATCTCCCAACCATAGAAGCTTTGATATATCGTCAAGAAACCCAATTCAAACTAGTAGGTGGCACTAATCACTCTCTATCAACTCTAATAAAAATTCAAGAAAAGAAAACAGAAGAGGGATTAATTTTACCATAGAAGAAATAGGAAAGTTTGCGAGCATCAACAAGAGTCACTGATAACTCGCCAACAAAATCCCTGTTTCCTTCTTGAATTTCACCTGATCTAAAATCAATTGCAACAGGGCCAACAGCTTTCCCCTTTTGAAAATCCAAGACAATCTTCTTTGGACGTACAAATAGTAGAGGCAAATCCTCTGTGAGAAGTTTCGTCAAGAACCTACAAAAAGTAGAACATTGAGAGGGGGAACGAAATGTAAGGAAATAAAAAACAGCAAAGTTCTTGAAACATTAGTTAACTCAATAACCATGGATAAGAAGAAACACAAACCAATAAGACAATACAAAATAAATATCCATACACCAGGTCCCAGACTGTTAGCTTAGATAGTAAAGAAATTTACAGTGCAAGGAACAGAATAGGTCTATGTATGGTCCTATGTTTTTTAAAGCAAATGCGTACCTACAAAGGGAAGGAACAAAAGTTCACGGATAATCTAAACCAAGAAATATAAATGTCATCATTCGCAAAAGCATCTTTCTGGCGATATTTTATTTGGATGCTAAAATCCAGCTCCTAAGATTATGAAATTCATTAGACAACAGTAGTTTCACCAATCTCGCACACTTAGGACCTAGCAGCAGTGCAAGTATAAATAAAAGAAAAACAAACGTTTCTATGTTCACCCATACAATGCAAGAGTGGAGCAACAACAAGGTGACAAATGCAAATGCTCTGGTTTCACGACACGACTAGCAGAATGCATAGGGAATACAATCTTTAGAACAACCAAATAAAGTTATAATGCGTAAAAATGAAAATTTTTAACAAAATCACATCAAAAGTAGTTCCCCAATAGCATTGTTATTAGGATATAGAAAACCAACTCAAATATCATATTCTGCACAAGTCAATTTCACAATGGTTGTTGCCCACACTCTATCCAGACATGTCATATGGTAAGAAGAGAAAGAATAAATGAAAATAACAATAGAGCACAGTTCATCAAATGCAATTTTCAGGAGTGAAGCAAAAACAAAGATGACAATTGTGAACCCACTATTCTAAGGGCACATGATTTAACAAAGAGTTGCAAGGAAAAACAATCTTCAGAACAAAGCAGTGTATATACACGTGTATAAGCATAAATGTAAAGCAACTTAAAAGGCAAAATCCCACTTACATGGAGAGAACAGGAATTGCTGGTGTTGACCAAGCGTGCATAAAAGATGACGAAAGAAGAAAAACACGTTAGAATCCACAGCATCAATTGGAAAAATAAGAGAACAAATTAAAACATAAAGAAGAGCTTAGCATAAGAATCATCATCTTCGAATTAATTATATTTTCTCAATTCTAATGGTATCCATTTTGCAAGAAAATGAAGATAAGCATAAATGATGATGTGATACATCAATTTAAATTAGACACCATAGCATGCAAGACCTAGCAAATATCTTATTTACAAACATGATTAAAAAAAATACAAAATTATTTCTATTTCAACAACAGTCATCAGAATTACACTGAGAGGGTCAATTTCACAGGAAAAGTTCTCCTGTAAACCAGTTTGCCTGAATATTTATTTAACTTCCACATTGTAGCTTCAAATCTATTTAAAGAAAAATATTCCAACCACCAGAGACTATGGGAAATAGGATAATTTTCACAGTGTACAAGAGAATATTTGACATCAAGAAAAGAGAGATGAAGAAAGGACAGTAAGTAGGGGAAGCTGAGAGCTCACTCTCAAATTTTCTTTTTCTTCTTTAGCTTCTCGACCTGAGCAGCATGAATTATGCATTAGGCAAAGTGTAATTAAATGGAGGTCTTAACATCTATGGGTATTATACCTTATACATTCCCATAAACAAACCATTGACAAGAGAAGAAAAATTGACCACTTGTTAATCTGCAGGATTACACTGTGTTATCAATTTATCTTGCAAAGAATCAAAGAATTTCTATTCCCTAACAAAGGAAGGAGCTTCTATAGATGACTATCTCACTTTCCTTTATTCATATACTCCTTTAATAGTCCATGTTGGGCCATTAAATCTTTCACATTCTGTCTAAACAAAATTTAAAGCCCTCCCTGGCTGCTAGTAACATCATTTTCAGCAATGACATATTATCTTGGATTCTTGGGTAAAGAACAAGGGCACAATTATTCACATGACAGAAGTTGGTTATATGCTATTGCTTTCCATCAGCAAATAAAAACTTCTACACTAGTTTGTTCATATATTACAGGCATATCACCCAGGTGCAACCGTTGTTAACATGCAAAAATATATGTAATCACTACTTTGCATCTAACTATGGCATACCCATTAGATTGAATAATCGGAATGGTGACAATTCAAATTTGATTTTTGGAAGTGAGACAAAAGCCCATGTAACAGCTCCCACCCAAGGCTCTGTTGTTATCAACCGCAACTTCACCCAAAGTTCACCATCAATATCAAAGTCCCGAACACCAACTGGAACAACAATGGGAATAAGGCTAAATTTCAATGACAGCATTAGCAGCATCCGAGCCCCACCAGTATATCGGAGACCTATTTGGTACCTACATATTATAAAAGAGAACAAAAGTTAAGTCACATATTCTCCTATATGAAAGAAGGATTCATGCTAAGTTAAAAGGAAGCAGATAGACTGAAACATTGATCCGCCGGCTTAGGAAATGATGTTTCAGGATCTCAGCTCAACTGGCAGAGTAAAGTAGCCTAAAATCAGGTGACAAGGTGACAAACCAGAATATCAAATCTATTTTCTTCTTTCTTTTTTGTGTTAAGATCACACTAGTCTGGTGCTCAATTGTGAATCAAGTGCTGAGTCTTAGCATGCTTGTTTCACGGAAAAGGCCCTAAACTGGAGTAGGAATCAGTGATTCCCTTATGATTGGCAAGAAGTAAGTCACCTATTCATTCCTTTACCTTCCCTGTTAGATCAGACATCCAATGCCTTGTTAAAACCACTTGTATCCAGTATCAAACTGAATAAATACTCTTTCCACGCAATCCCAACTCCAATCACAATAACTTGAATCAAGCTCTTCATTGCTCCTCAATACCCACGAGTCCCTTGTTAACCAATCAAATTGAATCATTACCCTATTTAGGAATTGTATGAAAGATATATAACCAGTAGAATGTTTTTAGATTCCAGTAACTATAAAGTTGCTACCAAAATCTAGCATCTTATTTCACATTCCTCCTAAAAGCTCAAGGCTACAAGTTTTCTGTTTAAGCCACACAACAAGAGGTAGCCCTGTCCTTCCCAGATCACCAGCAGTTACCGTGGGATTAAAAATCCCAGTACCTCAAATCCCAACACTTGGAATCCCAGTTACGATAGGACATTGTCATAAGGCATATCTAAGCAAATGACGAGTTTGTACATGAATCAGCATTTTAATTCTCAACTTTTTAGCGTCAGTAAACCATATACATTCCTATTCTCCCTTGTGAAAATAAGAAACCACAAGCAGCAACTTCGACCTCAAAAATTAATTCCTCTGGATATATAAAACTAAGAGTAATTAACAAGTATCTAAAATTCAAAACAGAAGCAAAGTTGGAATTTAACCATCAAGTATCGGTACGTACGTAGAGAGCAGGGAGGTGCTCAAGAATAAAGGGAACTCTACTAAACAGTACATCTTTCCATTTTCACCACAAACCTAATATCTATATCAAGGATAATTCAAAATATAACTTACTGCAAATCATTGACGCGACGTGATGTTCTACGCTCAACATTCCTGACACATAATGGTTCATCCCCCAAGGAGAACTGTTTGATTTCAACTCTCTCCACATAATCAGGCTTCTTCAGGTTATCAATAACAGGTTGAAGCAACCCAACTAGCCAATTCTCAATAGCCCCTCTATAAACCTTCCACAACTTCCCCAAAACCATATTCACCCACTCCACCGACTCCTTCCTCTGCAAATCTTTCTCCAGGAATAATGAAAAGCTGGAGGGCACTTGTGGCCACGTCCCACGTTGCCCATTCTCCATGTTAGTCGGGCCTTTCTTCCTCGATGTCCATAATTTATCAAAAACAACGCCAACAAAGAAGAAGAAAATGAACAGCCCGAATACAGTTCTATTTACTGGAGGCGAAGGCATTGAATGTATCACTCCTAGCTGAGTCCTTAGCTTATCAACAATTGGATCTTCCTGGAAACTGGAGAAATTTGACCCTACTTGTAATGAGGAAGCAGATGATGATTCATTAGACGGCTCTTGACTTCCCAGTTCACTGGAAACTCGTTGCAAAACAACACTTTTAGCTCCTTTTCTCGTCGAGTTCGCAAACTCCACATTTACACTCCGCTTCTTACCATCATTCGGGATTCCACAAGCACGAAAACTGAACCTTCTTCTAAAATTTCGATTGGAAAGGTTGGTCAGGAGCACCAGACTTTTTCTTTTTCTTCTTCTTCTTTTGGACGAAGGGTAGGTGGCTGACAAACCGAGAGTGTTGTCTTGGATTAGGCATTTACATGGGCAGAGTTGAGGATAAAAAACTAATGCAGAAGATTGAAAAAACATTAAGAAGCGAAGACAACGTCAGTGCCCTACTTCCAAACAGGGCATTACAGGACTCATTGCATAGGAACATGAATTCCAGACCACTTATCTTGGATTTTGACAACCTCCCCACCTACAGGAAATCATCATCCCAATGGCCGTAGAACTCAAAACAATAAAATTTAGAGAAAACCCAGACAACTACAAGCATAACACTAAACACCCAGCAACGCTTCTTCCTTTACTCATTTAAAGGGAAGGGGGAAAAAAAAAAAGGAAACAAGGACAGGGGGGACTAGTTGTGGTGTTCTTTTGTTGGTGTAAGTGTGTTCCAAGTATAAAATATTGCAACTTGAAAAAGAAGTGGAAAGTGAGTGAGCGTCAGAAGTGAAAAGTTGCGGAGGAGATTGAATAGGCCACTTGTCCGGAAAGTTAATTTTGTGTGAGGTAGAAAATGGCAGGGAGGAGTTGAGTTGGGTCAGTACAGAACTACAGATACAGTAGCCTGATGATTCTGTATATTTACATGTGTCATCTCATCTACGCACATCCAAAGAGTAGTCGTGAGAGGTTGGATCAGATTACGGGAAGTGGGAACGGTACCCGACTAGAATCGAGACCTCACAAACGAGGAAGACGTGGATAATAGCATTTCCATTTTCTAGATTTGCCTTTGCTCGCTCCATATTGGCAAAGTGGTCGCCCCTTGATTTTGGACCTTTCTTTGTTTTCTTCTCATTTTTCAAATGCTTTACGCACTTTCTTATTTCTTAAATTTTAAATAGATATGGTACATTTAATCTCTAAATCTTAATTAAAATTTCAGTGATTATGTTTAATTTATATTTGACAAGAAAGACTTTTATTTGATAATTAGTAAAATAATTCTTATCATATTTTGATATAAGATAAACTTTAAATTCTTAATTATATTATATTATCATTCTCTTATTTATTTTGTTACTAATTTATTAAAGGTTAGAAGTGCATTTTGAACTTCAACTTTTACAACATAATATAAAATAAACCGTAACATCTCGAAATATTTAAATTAAACCATAATGTTTTCAAAACATTCAAACTAGACCAAAAGTGAATAAAAAATTTAACAAAATTAACTCTTCATTAGTTAAATACTACATCAATGCTAACATAATATTATTTTATTTTTTAAATAAAAGTGAGTTTCACTATCATATGACAAAAAAGGCTCCCCGTCTAAAATGTATAAATATAGGCCCTATTGTCACATGACAAGTAGGACTCATTGTTTGAAATTTATAAACAATAGATCCCACTACTACGTAACTGTGAGACCCACTTTTTGGTTAATTTAGAAAATTAATTAAATAACAATAATAATAACACCCAGTATGAATCTCGTCGATTTGTAGGGTTGAGAGAAATCCAATAGTACGTAACATTTTCTTAGAGAGATTGTTTCCAAAATTAATTTAAAAATTAATTGTATATTCAAAATGTCATGTCAAAGTTTAGAATTGATCCTAAGTAGACGAACGATTTGATGGGGTTAACTCCCTTTCAGTTAAAGGTTTATGATATAGAGATTTATCTTACAAATGACCTTATTAATGAGTTCTTAGGCACTCTCATACTTAAAATTTTTGTTTATTATAATTATCATAACAATTATCAACTTCCAACTTATTATGGCTCGTTTGGTAGACAATCAATCAGCTATATTTTTAACTGATTGGTTGTCTTAGTCAAACCTCAAACAGCCATAAAAAACATTTGGTGAAGAGCTTTTTTAATGGTTGGTAATACATAAACAGCTAAAAAAGAAAACGCTCCTTTCGTGAATAAGCTAAAATTTTTATTGTTAAAAGTCAAATTTACCTTTTATGTAGTTATAGGTTAGAAATAAAATATTGCCCTTAAATGAAAATGAAAATAGAAAGAGTTGTATAAATTTTTTATAAATGATGAAATAGTACAGATAAACATGACTTCTTTAAAATCTAAATTTTTATAAGAATATTCAACAAAATACTAAGATATATAATATTCATACTCTTATAATTTTTTATAAAGTCATGTCCTCATAAGTCATTTTACACATAAACAGCTAATTTTACCAAACATCTTTAACAAATAGCTAATGCAATCCGTTGGTCAAATCTGCTAATAGAATCAGTTATCAGTTAACAGCTAATGCAATCAGTTGATTGTCAAACAGGATCTATATATCTAATAGAGTCAAAACCATCTTTCAGTTAGGTATTAGTGTCAAACTTACACGAAAACCCAAAAATATTTTTAGCCTTAAAAGCTATTTCTCTTTCCACCATCTTTTCATCCAACATAACTTAGTTTCTTGTAGTGGCCACTTTAGCTCTCTAGATCATGATGATATTTGGCTAGTTCCACTATTCTGGATGATAATGTTTATTTTGGTTACTTTATTCTAAACAATATGCTCAACTTCAATAATACTAAGAAAAAGAGTCAACACAACCTCTATATCTACTTATCCTCATCCTCATATTTTAGCACTTCAATATTCCAATTGTTGGAACCCATACTCGGATATCCAACCTCTTACGAAAAACCAATCTAACCCTATCCATATAAGTTCCAAAATACTCATCTTTTAATCAATTCTTATTTATTTATTTATTTTTCTACCTTTCTTTCTACCAAAATTTCGGCAGCATAACGGCTGCATTTAACCTAACCCA
>JAOTAX010000196.1:7462774-7475653 GCA_025629825.1 Erythroxylum guanchezii | reverse complement strand
CGTAAAACATGTAACACAACGTACTACATTCACTGCCAATTCCTCATCTAATAATTCTAACGTCCAATCAAAGTTCGAGGTCCAACACCAATTGCTAATGATGAGGTTGATTTTGACTTTAATTTGATTCTACTACTCTTCATCGCATAAGCTACTAACAAGATCTAATCAATGATAGAAACATCAATAATCTAATGATAAGGCCTTCACGTGGTGTAATTACCCATAAGCCTCTTTTGATTCATACTATTAAGCTACCTACAAATGACAAGGCTCCCTCCTCTAAACCATGTTATGATTCTACTATAAACTCTTACTTTAATGTACTAAACGCCCAAGTTGCATTACTTTAACATAAAGTTCAGTTTGTCTAACATCGTACTAAGGACTTGCTCACGTTAGTTAATTCTTAGTATCCTCCTAAACTATCTGATTTTTTTTTATTCTCCCAAAAAGGGAGAGAGAGCATTGTGATATTATATATGTTCATAGGGAGAAGATGTTGTAGTTAGGGAATTTAGTATACCTCTAGTAATTTCATTTAGATGTACTTTAACTTTATATTTGTAGTTAGTGATCGATTTTGGATTGATATTGCACTTGCTATTAGCGGTAAATTTCATTGCACTAGGCTTATGCTTTAGTTTGATTTGAGTTTGAATGGAAAATGATCTAATTCTTAACACTTGAGATTCTTTGGTGATGTATGAATTAAAAGGGAGTCAAATATTCATATTTCTTTGATATAAAGAAATTATATTTGCTTAAATGATTAACTTCATTATTAGCCTTTTATTATCATATGTTTTTTCATCATCAAAAGGGGGGAGATTATTGAACTAAGAGAGGTTATAGTCCATGATTTAATGATAACAAAGCATAGTTATTGTTAATGATTTGTTCTCTAAAGAATTAAAAGAAAGCAACATGAAATTAAGTTAAGAAATAATTTATGGACACTAAATATATTCAAGTATATAAGAACATAAAGACTAAGAAAGATCATTGTACAACAAGTCTACAAATTTGTTTATAATGTTTCTTGTGTCTCTTACTTAGTTATTTTAGTACTTTGGGAGCTCTTCATACATAAAAATTTCATGTTTTGAATTTAATGCATAAATCTTTTCTTTTATCAAAAGGAAATGCAGTTTTGATTTCAAAGAAAACACCCTTCTTGATCTTTAAGATAATCAACGGGAAAATTTTGAAACACTTTTAAATTAAGTTTTGACCAAAGAAGTGGGATTTGATCTTTAAAAGAACTTGAAAAACTTTAATGATGTAGTTTCAAATAGATTAGTCAACTGATATGTAAGCTTGGTTGACTAATGTAGTGATTCTGGAGACATTAGTCAACCAATGTTAAGGTGTGGTCAATCAACGTATTATAGTTTTGAAAAACATTATGTGTACTATGAGATTGGATGTGGCATTGGTCGATATGTTGGTTGATGAATACTCGATTGGTCAACTAATATCAATGTTACTAGTTATTACAACTTGTTTTTGTGTTTAATAATATTTTGGAACTAGTATAAGTATAAATACTTTTAGAATTTTGGTTGTTGGAAATCTTTATGACATTTGAGATTACAATAACATATTTATAAGAGTTTTGAGCATATACATTCTTTCATTCAATGGTTGTGAAATGACTAAGATCTCTTGAGCATTAAAGTGAGCAAGTAAAGTTTATTCGTGTTGTAAACATCAATTGGGTATGACTTTCTTGTATTTGGGTATACTAAGAAGTATTGAGGTTTCTTATCACCTCGAGGGAAGACTTTGTAAGAATTCCTCTTTGGTAATTAAAGATTGACATAAGAAGGTTCCTCTTTACCTAGTTAAAAGCAGAGATTAATGGATTCCTAAAATAGACTTAGAGAGTGAATCTAGGTAAGAGTTGTTTATGGATTAACTATAATTCAATTTGTAACCTGTCCTTCCTGTACTCTTTATTTTTCACTTAATTGATTGATTATGCTTATTTAAATTATTATTACATTTTATTATTCAATTTGAAATCTTTTTAGGATCTTTATTAAGTTGTAAAAATTTTCTTAACAGTCACTAACACCTAATTCACTGCATATTAGGTATCATTAGGTACTAATAATTGATATTTTCGGCGGTTTGAGAAACTAAAATAATCAAGGTATATAAAAAATACTTGATCTTGTATTTATAGTCTTTTTAGACATCGATGGTTTTTAGGTGCAATTATTTATCCAAGAATAGTGGGAGCACTTATAGAGTAACTTATGATAGTGGTGAATATATTATGTATTTATCAAAGGATTTGAATTTCAAAATTCCAACTGGGCTAGTCGAAGAAGAACAATATTGATGACATGTAATGGTGAACAATGGTGAGAAAATAGAATTAGGGACAAAATGAAAAAAAGAGATAATATGATCATTCTTAGCTAAAGTGAACATGGCTTAGCTATATGCTTCTTCCTTTGTACTTGCGTTGTTTTAGGATTTATCAAAAGAATGGGAAAAAAAACATTTTAGGTTATATAGAAAATAATCAATTTCTTCAAGATTTTAAGGAAGATTCACTAGAAACCAAAAGGTGACTTGTTTTCTTGTCTGCATATATTGAAGAGGTTCTTGATAGATTAAGTAAAACTACAATAGTCTTTCAAAAAGGTGGTGTAAAAACAAATAAGGAAGAAACTACTATTTCTATCAATTTTTTAATTTTTTTAAATTAAATTGATAACATAACAACAACAACTCAGTAAAAATTTCTCTGACACGTAGACTTCGTGAAGGTCTAGTAATATGCAACCTTATCCCTAACTAATAGAGAGACTATTTTCAAAATAAATCTTTTTCGTTACGTAAAAGTTTACTTATCAACAAATGTGGTATGTCTTTTTAAAATCATTAATTAAAGAATTAATGACATGCTAATTTTACAATAGATTAAAAACTTGCTTATTTTGTTATTACTTTTAATAGTTCTAACTAATATCAAAATTAAATGTAATTTATTTTTATTATTCATGTTAAAATATATTAAGATAATTACTTAATTATATTGTGTTGATCTACATTAACAATCAAAAGGAGTACGTAAGTAAAAGATTAAACCACAAACTTATTATCTACTCTTTTTATTAAATTATATGGTTTAAAATATAATAAAGTCAAATTTAAAGTTTACAAATTTGAATTAAAAATACTACACCTGCCTATTAAAAAAAGGAGAATAAATACTAAATAAAATAAAGCATTATTGTTATTATTATTATATGAATTAAAATTAAAATTAATTTAATTTTACTAAGTCTAGGCCCCTAACTTTTTTTTTTTAGTAATTGACAAAAAGTGTATTATGAATCTCAACATTTACAACATAATTGAACTTGAACCCGAACATTTTCAAAAAGTTTAGAATAGACCTTAAGTGGATGGAAGATTTGATGGAGTTAACTCTCTGTCTGTTAAAAAGATGTCCTCCTTCATTTGCTTGATTTTAAGTCTAACAAAGACATTGAGCTCTTCTATCATGCTCATATCAAATTCTTAACATATAAATTTAGAAAATTCATTACACAAGCTTTTATTAGTTATACAAAAATAATATCATTAATATAAATTTAATCAATTAGAATGTCATACTTATGCTTTTTGATAAACATATTTATGTCAGCCTTGCCTTTAATAAAACTATTTTGCAAAAAGAAATATACTTAACCTATCATATCAAGCTTTAGAAGCTTATTTCAGACCATATAAAGCTTTAAACAGTTTGTAAACATAGTTAGGTGTATCATGAATTTCAAAACTAGGAGGCTGATCAACATAAATTTCTTCTTAAATAGAACCATTTAAAAAGTATTTTTAACATCCATTTAAAATAATTTGAAATTCATGTAAGATGTAAATGCAAGTAATAATCTAATAACTTCTAATATAGCTACCGTTGCAAATGTTTCTCCAAAATCTATACCCTTATCTTGATTACATCCTTTAGCCATCAATCTAGCTTTATTTATCACAGTGGTACCTAATTCATCTAATTTGTTTATAAAAACCCACTCAGTACCTATAATGTGGTGGTCTTTTGGTATACGTAGTGAATTTCACACCTTAGTTCTCTTAATCTGGTTCAACTCTTTATTTAGAGCAAGAACACAACTTTCATTACTGAGGGCTTTTTCTATATTCCTAGGCTCAATTTGAGAAATAAAAGTAATATTAGATATTTAAAATGTGATCTAGTGATTAACCCTTGTTAAAAATCACTTATAACTTGATTTTTGAAGGATGATTCTTTTTGAATTTCCATTCTTTTAGAAGCACCTCATCTTTCTTGTATCCCTTACATAGTTTAATATTTCCATTTGACTCATATGAGGTGTCTCAGTGATCAATCTTGTTCTTTTCATGGGCTAATTTCTCCAAATTCTTGGATAAACCTTCATTATAATCTTCAAAACCTGTTTAGATACAAGAGGGTTAAATTTAGAAAAACAACATGCATAGACTCTTCAATAACAACACTCTTCCTATTAAATATTGTATATGCTTTACTAGTAAAACAATAACCAAGGAAAATTCCTTCATTCACTTTAGGATCAAACTTTCCTAAGTTATCATTAGTATTTAAAATATAGCACTCAACCAAAAACTTTGAAGTTACTAATCTTTGACTTCTTTCTCAATATCCATCAGCTTTTTAAATTTAAGATTAGTGTTATCTAAACTCTATTAGAAATGCGATATGAGGTTGTTATGAATTCCACCCAAATTATTTTGTAAGATCATATTCATTTATCGTAGTCCTTGTCATGTACTATAATATCCTATTTTTCTCTTAATAACTCCATTTTTTACTGACTTATAATATCTCTTTTTTTCTCTTAATAACTTCACTTTTTAAAGGTCCTTTTCACTCTCTTTACACATTTAACAAAATTTTAAAGCATTCACTTTTACTAGCTAAGAATAAAATCTATATAAACCTACTAATACCATTCAATATGATGAAATCATCAATTTTACTACCTTTAGGCCAAACAAATTTATATGAAGTAATTACAAAAGTATAATGGAAGTTACCGACTTTTTTTGTCTTGAATGAGCTCTTAGATTGTTTTCCTATTTAGCATACTCCATGCACCTTATCTTTCTTGAATTTGACCCTTGGGGGTCTATTTATAAGTTGTTTGGAGTTAAAGTTAGAGATAAGGTATATGTTTACATGTCCAATTCTTTTATCCTAAATATATTCATCTTCATTAATAGAGATTGCACACTTCATATTTTGGTTAAAGAAATTATCAAGATCAACTACATATATATTTTCTTCTCTTTCTCCAGAAATGCAATGTTATTATCAATTACTTTATATATAATGCATGATTTGTCTTCAAACATACTGTATAATCTTTGTTACATAGTTGGCTCACAATTAGCAAGTTATGCTTAACCATCAACTCACGTTATCAATAATAATGTGATCTTCCTTGCTAACTTTGCTAATGCTAATTATCTTACCTTTGGTATTGTCTCTAAAAAAGATAAAATCATCTATCCTTTTGTCTCTAAGAGTTGTAAATTGGGATGCATTTATCAAATATCCATATGCCATTTGCTTTTATTTTGTAAGATACCTATAAAAAAAGGCAATCAATATGTTTTAGGTACCTAAAATAAACTTGGGCCCTTAGTTATTAGTCATTGCTTTTTTTTTTTCAATATACTTTTATCAGGTTTACACTTGAAGCTTTATTTTGTGAAACAAAATTCGTTAATGTGCCCACATTTACCAGAAAAGTGATATACCATGTTATATAAATTATATGAGTTGGTGCTATGATAATGAAACTTAAGGTTTTGATGTAGAAATAGAATCATTAGTCTTCTATGTATATATAAATAGTAAGAATCCCTCATTTAGATATTAAATGTGTCAAAAGTTCTTTTAGGTAGAGGAAAGGCCCAGTATAATTGCATGTGTGTAAATGTTTCTTTAATTATGTTAATGCTTATAAGGAATGTAAACATGTATCATGACATTATGCTTAGTATGAAGCTTATGATACGTAGAAGATTGATGATTACTTGTAGATTGATGTAAAGGCCTAAAATAGTGTGAGTGAGATTGCAAACTATCATATGTCTTTATATATAAGTTATGCCTATTTTTGCCTTGAGAATGTTAATTTCTGGGCCTTGGTTGAGAGCAATATATAAGCATAGGGCTTGCATTTAACGTAAAGCCTAGTGAATGTAGCAAGTGTATATTATTTATGTTTATGCTTAGATTTATAGGCTCTATGATTATTTGTCATCTAAGCAAGAGTTCTCCACTATACAAATTCTTTCCATTAGCGAAAGTAGTTTTGGTATTAAACAAAATTCCATAGTTATATCCAATCCCATGCTTATTATTTGAATGTTTTTAAGGTCTTAACATGCTTTCAAGTTTCCCACTTCTGTTAATGAATTTAGACAATGAGTCTTTTAGAGCATTGTGATCCTTTTTTAATGCTTCATTCTCATACTTTAATTTTGCTAAGTTATGATTATCAATAATGATCACACTCATAGAAGTTTTGATGTTATTTAACTCAATCCTCATCTTTTTATTTTCATTTATACATGCATTTAGATACAGTTGAGCCTCTTTGAGATTAGAATTAGCTTTTTACTTTTCATACTCATAATTTCAATGCTCTTAGTTAGTTCATATGACAATTTAATATCACTATCTTTATTATAAGATTTAGTTAGAGAGTACTTTATCATCATCTTTAATTATAAAGCACAAGTGAGCTATTTCTCTTTATAAATGCCACTTTCAAAATCATTATCAATTTACGTGGAGGCTTTAAGTGCCTTCCTTTTATTTGTGTCTCTATTCTCCTTTTCATTTTTTTTTCATATTTATCACAGTCCTTAAGGAGAGGGAACTAAGACTTCATGTTTTTAGGTATCCTCATTCAAAAAAATTAATTTTATTTAATCTGAGCTCTGAATTTATCTTACCACCCTTGAAATCCTCTATGTTTAAGAACCTCTTTCTCCTTAAAAACTTCTTAAATTTTCTAGTGATAAAGGCAATGTCTAGTTAATGTGTTTTATTCTTCATTTAATTCCTCTTTTGAGGTTGTGAAAGCTAAGTTTTTTCTTAGACCCGTTGTCTTTTCTTGTTAAGTTTACATGAGTGTTATTTCATAGGTGAAAAGCGATATGATAAGTTTCTCTAGTGGTAATAAATTTACGCCTTTTACTCATTGGATTACCATCTCCTTCGCTTCTCAAGAATTTGTAAGAGACTAAAGTAATTTTCTTACCATTTTTGACATTATTATATATCTTGTATAAGTCTTTGAAAGCATTAATAATATTAATAAATCTAGTGAACATGCTAGATATGCTTTTATCATGCTTCATTTGAAACAATTTATATTTATGTATTACCATGCTCACTTTCCTCTCCTTTACTTAATTTATTCCCTCATGCATAACTTCTAAAGTATTCCAAATTTTATAAGTCATTTTACAGGTAGAGACTATTGAATCCGTTTATTTCTATAAAATGTGAATAGCTTTGCTATTCAAGAAAATTAGTCTCTTATCTTGAGGATCACGTTCTTCTTTTAGTTTGGAAGCTTTTCTATCATCTATAAATTTAGTATGAATGAACAAACTACCTGAAACAATTTATTACAAGTTAAAATTTTGTCCATCATGAAGAATTTCATTCTAATTTCCTATATAAAAGTAATAATTTTCATTAATAAAGGATTCTTACTAATATTTTGGTCATATTGGATAAATGAAGTTATAGACGCACTTAGATATTACATGAAGATCTTTTCTCAAATTTTTATTTAAAATTACAATAAAAAAGACCTGTAACTCTTATTATTATCTAATAGCATTCAAGAGGAGAGTTAACTAGATGTTAATGAATTTTAAGAAAATTTTTGCAACTTGACAAAGACCCTTAAAAGATTTCAAATTGAATATGAAATGTAATGGGAATTTAAATACGCTCAATCAATCAATCAAACGAAAAATAAAAGTACTAGAAAGAGAGGTTGTAAGATGATTTTGTGGTGGATCAATAAACAAACTTTACCTACGTCCAATCTCTAATTCTCTATTAAAATTCCACCAATCTCTTCTTTTAAATAGGTAAAGAGGAACTCTTGTATAATCTTTCTTAAAGCGCAAAAAGAAACCTCAAAACTTCTCAACACACCCAAAATATAAGAAAGCAAACCATAATTGATGTTTTTAACTTAAATAAACCTTACTTGATCACATTTATGGTTAAAGGCTCTCAATCACTTCAAAAACAACGAATGCAAATATGTAAATGCTTAAAGCTCTTGTAAATTTGCTATTATAACTCCTAAATGTCACAAAGATGTTCAACAACAAAAATTACAAGTATTTATACCTGTACTAGCTCTAAAATATCGTTAGACATAAAAAAAAACGACATTGGTTGACTAATCTAGCATATTGATTCGCTAATATATCAACCAATGTCACATAAATCTCATGGTACGTAATTTTTCATAACTTATGATACATTACCTTAACATTGGTGAACCAATATCTCTAAGATCACTATATTAGTCAACCAAACCTACATATTGGTCAACCAATATGTATGAAATTTTAAAGTGTTCAATTTCTTTCAAAGATCTTTACTTATTTGACAAAAACCTAATCTAAAAATATTTCAAAAGTTTTCCAATGAGTATGTTAAAGAATAATTTGGTTTTATTTAAAATTAAAACCTTGGTTCCTCTTGATAAAAGAAAATATTTATGTATTAAGTTTATAAAATTATACGCTTATAAATGAAAAGCCCCTAAAATGTCAAAATAACCAAGTAGGGGATACAAGAAAGATTACAAATAAATTTATTATTATGCCGTGATCTTTTTTAGTTTTGGTCTTCTTTCAAACTTAAATATATTTTATCTCCAAATTGTTTCTTAAATTCATCTTATGTTACATTCCTTTAAGATATTAAAGGATTAATAGTAATACCTATGTTGTGTTATCATCAAAACATGGATTGAAACCTTCTATGGATTAATATTGATATTTTTGCCACATTAACATCAATTGTTACACGAGTTTGGACCAATTAAGCTCCATCTTCTTTTAATATGAAAATCATGCCTTAGTTTAAGGCCATAGTCATTTTCCCTAAGCACTGTTGCTACGAGGAGTTGATGCCTTTCAAAAGTAGGGATGAAAGGTTTAAGAAGGCCTCTACCTTATCATATCTAATTATAGATTAAGTACTTACTGGTTTTACAATTTTGATTATAAATTTGAAAAGGAACTTGTTTGGTTGTTTTATTTATTAAATCTTATGGCATAATATGTTGTAGACTATTTGGAAATGGATGGACAAGTTAGCTAAGGCTAGGCAAAGTATTATATACAGGGTTTACACTTTCATTGCCTATAGGTTAGTGCTATTGGAAATCTGGTGTAATAGGTATTTTAATTTATTTTTTAAAAAATTACTAACATATAAATCTTTTTTCATATGAAAACTTAGTTGTTAATAAGTTATGCTAATATGGCATGTTAACTAGAGGGTTAACGGTAAGATAATTTGGTAATAAATTAAAAGTTTGCATTATATTACTATTTTTAATAGTTATGACTAGTATTACAAAATCAAGTAAAATTATTGATTTCAAATGTAATTTATCCTAGTCAAAATATCAAAATATAGAGAATAGTAGGCAAGAAAAGAGAACGATAAGTTAAGTTAAGTTTTGACAACCTTAATTATGTCATTATCATATTTCTTAAATCAAGAACATATTTTTAATTATAAAATTGCATAAGCACATTCTTATTATTGTTAGCAAAACAAAAGCACTAAAGAATTTTTAAGCTATGATTTTAAAATGAAATTAGGTGAAATCTTTCCAAAATATTAATTTATAAGATTAATTAATAGAATTGATTCTAATTTGAAAAAGAACTTTAAAAAATTGTGTTATTTTAAATTATTTAGATCGATTGGAGAAATTATAATGGAGAGTGGTCTAAACTAAAAAAAGAAAGTGATATTTGAGTGTTAAAATTAATTGTATAAGTTTTATTTGGAAGAGTATTTTAGCCTTAGTTATGATTCTTATTTTGTGGGTAAAGGTGTAAATAAAAAGTGCGAGATAATAATCATGTTCGAGTTTGAGATGAATGATTGTTAAGAGATGATCAATATTTTATAATTTGGCCTCCAGTGATTTATGGTTTGAAAGACTTACTGATCAATGATTTGATGATTCTTCACTCTTAAGGCTTGAGATGAGAAATTATTGGAAGAATTATTTTTTATGAAGATTGTAACTAATGTTTTCTATATTTTTGTTACTAGAAATAGAGAAGATCAACTTATATAACACTTTAGTGAAGCTACATATGCAATATTAAATTTGATCATTATGTTGCTCGTAATATGGTGGCCTATGAAGAGAACTTTAGGCTAAACCTAAATTGGCCTCGTCTTTGGTTTCTAGATATTCCTACTATAGTTGAACACTTTATATTGAAAGTTGCTTCGTCATAGAAAAATTGAAGATATCAGTCATATCTTTTTTCAATGTTTAGGTATACAATAAGGTCATTTTGATGCATGCTTTATGTTGAACTTTAATGAGATTGTTGGTTCTAAATTGATCTTTAGGTAGAATACCGTCACCTATTTTTGAATTAATTCTCTTTGGAAAAATGATAAAACTTCATTTCAATTCTTCACAAAGTTTAGTTTTTGGAATAATAGAATTAAACTTGGGCAGACAGAAAGTATGGTCAATATTTAGCTCACTTGCATATTTCAAGGACTTATTGATAAGTTCCAACATATAATGTATTGAAATATACTGTGCATGCTACAACTTTTTTGGTTGATTCTAGAATGAATGTTGATGTTGTTATTAAAAAAAAACTTTTGGCCTTGCCCCAATTCTAGCCTCAATATCGAGTTTCAAAAGTTAAACTTCCTGTAACCTACCTTGGAGTTCCCATTTCATCAGCCAATCCTTCCCCTAGTGGCTTCAAATGCCTCATTGATAAAATTCTAAATCGAATTAGTAGCTGGAGTCATAGAGAACCCTCCTTTACTGGCAAAGCTCAATTAATTAATTATGTTCTCTCTTCTATGACAGTTCATTGGGGATCCCATCTTGTAAATCCCAACTAAAATCACAAGTAGATCAACAGAATTTTCGAGAATTTCTTATGGTTAAGATGCAACATGAATACTAAAGTTGGCAAATTAAATGGATAGATATATGTTCACCTTGGAGGCAAGGAGGACTTGGTCTCATCACTTTCAAATTGTTGAATCAAACCATGCTTACTAAGAAAGTGTGGAGATTAATCCAAGATCCACAACCTTTGTGGGTTAAATGGGTCAATGCCTATTACATCAAAGAGAAATCCATCTAGTGCTTCAAAATTCCTAAGAATGCTTCTACTTTGATCAAATGTGTAGGTAAGATCTGAGATAAGATCAAAACTCACCCAATTATCAACTGGGTAATAGGGAAACTCTAAAGTTTTGGTTTGATCCGTGGCTTAATCAAACTATACCCTATAATCTACTTCAATTTCATGTGCTCAAAGGATTCATTTCTATAGATGCTAATGTGGCTTACTGTTTAACCATTTATCGACAACTCCTAAACTTAAATCCTCCCATAAGCATTTCATCACTTCTCAGTAACCTCACTTTAGCCAGAGAAACTGACAGGATCTTGTGGAGGCTAACTCATTCTGATCAATTATCCACTTCTTCAGTTATAAGCATATATAGGGTGGATTATTCCCAGGTACATGGGTTTTTATGTGTTCTGGACTAAGAACTTTAATCCTAGACTTGCTTACCTACTCTGGCAAGCTTTCAAAACTAAACTTGCCTCCATGGACAGAATTGGTAGTTTCCTATACATTCCTAACTAGTATCTCTTTTGCAAGAACAATTTTGAATCTCATAATCATCTCTTCTTTTCCTGCACCTACTCGAATCAAATTTGGAAATTCATCATGAAAAAATGTGGATTCACAACCCCCCTTTAATCTAGTATGATATCATAGAATGGAGTATTCAACTCAAGCTACCCTAAGAAGGCGATGTATGGTTAATACTCATAGCTCTAGCTTATCTTGTTTCAGGCATCTGGAATGAGAGGAACAATCGAATCTTTAGGTCTATTGCTTGCACACCATAATAGCAATCAATAATCATTTAAGATCAGATCAAGATATACATATTTCTCTATAAGCACATGCACATAACAACCACAAAATGACCTCACGGTGGAATTTATACTAACTAAACTGAAGCAATCCCAACTAAAGACCTGAGTATTACATCTCATACTTGCCAACTTGCTTTAAATCTATTATAATATGATGCACACTCTTACTTAGTTAGGTTGTCTCCAGGGGTTTAGTCCCCTCGAATTGTTTTTCTTTGGCTTGTTCTTCAAGCCTTGCTTCTCCTTTCCCCCTCTCTCCGTTTGATCATCCAAAACAGGCCGTATAGAGTATAGCCTGTTGATTTATGCCTTATAGCCAATCGCTTTAGTTGTAGTTTAGTGATAAATTATTTAATTGCATTCTTTATCTTGTACATGTTTAGATGTACAAGATAAAGTCCATGGGATAATTGTACATTGCAAATGAAATTATAATGAGATTATAATTATGAGATTCGTATTACAATTATATATTATTCCTAAATGTTCCTAGTCATTGTTCTATTAAGATTGGACATTAATAGAATGTAAAAAAACTAACACACGTTTTGTTTTTCCTTATGAAGGAAGTAGTCGATCTCATAGGCTAAAGTATAGAGATACT
>JAOTAX010000196.1:7387723-7419562 GCA_025629825.1 Erythroxylum guanchezii | reverse complement strand
AAAATGTGCTTAATCATCAAATTTTCTTTAAAAATCATTTATATAATTTTATGAAAGTCACTTGTATGTACTGTATACATCATATGATTGTTGAAAACTATTTTTGCTCTATTTCTTCCTATTATTATACACAACTTGATTTTGATAAAAAGGTATTAAGTTAACTTTAATATATGTCTTCATTTATTTTTACAGATAAATAGAAGAAATTTCAAATACAGCTGATAATTCAGTCACTTCAAGTATAGAAAGATTCGATAATCCATTTTGGGCTCATGCTAGATTGATTCATGGAATGAAGAACCATATTATTTGTTTGTATTATAATAAGCATTTGAAAGGTGGTGGCATTACTATATTAAAGAAGAATTTAGATGGGATCAAAGGTGATGTGAAGCCTTGTAAGAAAGTGAGTCATAATGAAATGACAAACGAAGACTTTGCTTGAAAAGTATCAATATGAGAAAGAAAGAAGGCAAAGATTGAACTACGAAATTTATAGTGGAAGTTCTTTTGTTGGTGTTTAGGGTGATAGTAAGGATGTTGAAGGTAGTAGTATCCGTACCCATCAAAATTGAAATGCCTAATGTTTTTGAACCACGAACAACTCTTAGAGCTTAGCCTTTGATTCTTGATGCCTTATAATCTAAAGAAGCTACTCATGGCAATAACTAAATAATGGTATGATTCATGTATAGCATTCAATTTTACTCAATCTTATTATTATCAGCTTATGGTAGATGATATTACCTCTTACGATCTAGGATAAAAGGCTATTTTAATTGATGTCTACAGAGGTAAACTTATGAGCAACTTTGTTTATGAAAAAAAAAGTTGTTTGGATGAAAGAAGAATGATTTAGGCTACTTATAGTTGTTCAATCATTTGTGGTAGTTGGACAAATAGAAGACATGAGCCGATTATTTTAGTTTATTCTATAGTGGAAACAATGTTTTTGAAATCTATTGATGTGTCTAGCCTTGTTAGGAATGTAGATACTCTATTTCAAATATTTGATAAAGTTGTGAATGAAGTTGAGTCAAAAACTATTGTTTAGTTCATTGTTGACCAGGACAGCTAGAAGAAGATTGTAAAGCAAACATAATTCTTTTTATTAGACTCATTGTGATGCACATTGCATTGACTTGATGTTGGAAAATATAAGAGATGCTAGATATTTTTCTATTATTAATGAGACTGTGCAAAAGGCCAAAAAGGTTATCAAGTTCATCTATAACCGTGCATAGGTCTTGAATTTAATGAAAAAAAATCACCAATTGTAGGAATTTAGGTCGTCCAGTTATTACAAGATATGCAACTAATTTTTTATCACTTTAGTGTTTTATTCTAATAAAGAAGGAGTTAAGACAAATGTTTAAAAATAATAAGTAGGTTGCATATCAGCATGCTAGGTCTAATGTTGGATTGGAGATTTCTAAAATCATACTTAAAGATAATGAATTTTGGTCTCAATGCTAATTTGTCATCTGAGTTTGTGAGTATTTAGTAAGGATACTTACTCTGATTGATAGTGATAAGAAGACAATAAAGGGTTATTTTATGATGTCATAAAGAGGGTGAAGGAAGCAATCAAGGTCAATATAAAAAATATGTCTTATTTGTACATACCTTATCTTATAGTCATCAATGAAAAATGAAAAAGTCAACTTTACTCTCTGCTGTTTGTAGATGGGGCATTTTTAAATTCTAGTGTCTATTTTATGCTAATTTTTACAAAAAAAGTTTAATAAGAGAATGTTATTAATTATTACAATAATTGTTGCCCATGAGATGATGCAAGATCTCATAAGCTTACAAATGGAGATTGATAAGGAAGCTTTTGGTGATTTTGGGATGCCAATTGCTATTCATAAAAGAGACAAACTTAATCAAAAAAAAATTTAAAACTTTTGTTACTTGTTGAAAATTAATCGTCACTTTATTTTGTTTACAATAATTCTTTTATTTTCTTACAGTTATTTGGATGGACCAATTTAGAAGAGGTATTCTAGAATTGATTCTATGAGTGCAAAAGGGTGTAAAAAGATTTGGAGCACATTTAAATTCATCCATTCTAAGAAAAGGAATAGATTAGAGTATAAAAAATTAAATGACTTGGTCTTTTTTTTGATATAATTTAAAGCTTTTCGAAATGTATGTTATTATCATTATTAAGTTGGATATTTTTTATAACTTCTTAATAATTTAATTTATTTGTTTATTAGGACTATTAATGGAACAAGTAGTTCTACATATCCAATTACCTTAACTATATCAATATTTTGGCGAATTAGGTTTATAAGGAATCATGTTTAATAGATGAGAGTGACTTAGAAGATAATCTTGGATGAGAAAGTGTTGACATGTCATTTAGCGCAATGAAATTAAATGATGATGATAATGCGCTCCTCTCAATGATAAAGATTTTGTACTAAATGAAAATTGAGGTTAATGCGGCTTGAGCGAATATTCAATTGAATGAAGTTCTAGTTTTTATTTCTCTTCTTCTTTTAATTTTATTTATATTTTATGTATATGTTAAGTTATATATATGCAATATAATATAATTTTAAATGTTTTTTCTTAAGTTTCATTTCTAGTTGATTGTTTCTTCGATATAAACTCTTGTTGTAAATTATGATAATTAGAGAGTTACGAATATTTACTAGTCTTTTTAGTTGATGTTTTGATGTAATTATTATTTATTATATGATAAAATTGGAACATTTTAAACACTTTGTATTGTCTTTAATTTTACATTTGTATGATTATCAAATGATCTTTTTCATATTAATTATGGTTATTATTTATATGTGAAATATGTGAAAATTAATATTAATAAAAATAAATCGTTATTGTTAATTTTAAATTTTTATTATTATAATTTTTAAAAACATAGTTGGTGTCGTATAAAATATTAAGAGGCTATTTTATAATTTTAAGAAAAAAATTAGAAATTATTTATAAATTTAAAAAATTATTCAAAATAATAATATTAGTTCCGATAATATCACCCTCGAATCAAAGAACCTTTTGCGTCCTTATGTTCACATTCATGGGCTCCCACTCAGAGCAGAGCGTACAGGAAAAGATAAAATTGATTGACCCACCGATCCTCCTCACCGATGAGCTCCTTCTCTTTTTTAATCAAGGATGCGTATCCTTAGGCTGATGAATGATAATAATAATAATAATAATAATAATAATAATGAAAAAGGAAGAGTGACTATTTTCTCTTTCTTTTTGTCTTCGTTCGACCTCTGAATCTGGTAAGACTCTTTCGTTTGAGTTCTCTTTTCTTGGGTAAAGCATCATCCTTTTTTCATCATGATACATATTTCATTGCAGATGCTGAATCAAATATTATTATGTATTTTCTCTTTAACATGCTGAATCAAGCATGTTCCTTGTGCTTTGTCGATCAACCGGTTTTAGGATAAACGTTGGGGCTTTCTGGTAGTTCTTATTGCTTTGAGTAAGAACATTAACTGCTTTGAAACCCTATCGGGTGATTATCGAAATCCAAAAGAAGTTGACTTTGGGGACAAAAGGCAAAATGAACCAAAGACGAAGGAAAATAGCGATTGAATAACTCACTAGCTGCTACTTTTTGACTCAGCTGCTACTCCTTTATTCCTAAGAAACCAACATCAATGATCAGCAGCCATTATCTATTCTTCGTCCTACTTTATTAAAGTTAATAGGTATCACCTGGGCCTTGATTTCGGTTCCAGAGATGGGTTCAGTGGGCCCTTTGCAATCATCTCAGGAAACGGTCAACCGCTGGTGAAACATCACTTGTCAAAATTCCAGATAGATAGCTTTTTAACTGAGCGTAAAACTGTACTTTTGGAAGAACAAAGAGAAAATTTATCGTGTGTTAGCTCTTCAAGTTGTTGAATTTCTTTATAGCTTCGTGTGTATGAAAGTTGAATTCTATCTACTTTGATGATCAAGGGCCATCTGTGTGGGTTGAGATTTTGTCTGCAACGTGCCACTCAATCAGAGCGAGTGTTGTTATAAGTTCACAATTGTAAAATTTCTTCCTATTTTCTGCATAATCTTTATTGAAATTTTCAATTTCTTCAGAGCGTCATCTTCAATGTTTATTTCAGATTCGGTTAGGATCATAAACTAATCTTGTAATGCAATGATCAGTTCCAGCTGTGATCACCACTGAAACTTGATACGGAAGGACTTGATAATGGACCATCGAGAGAGGCTATATGAAGAGACATGGGACAAATCGATGCCTTCAGAAAATGAATTTACAAAAGAAATGTCCTCAGAGGACACATTCTTCACAAATTTCAGACTGCTGCAAAATCAGAAAAAGTTGGAAGATAATGGGCATAAGATTAAACCAACTTTTCAAGATTTCTGTAGAACATCTATAAGCCAACCTTCACATTCTCGAGCTGAAAAAATGCAAGATTGGGATCCTAGAGCTATGCTTAACAATCTCTCTTTACTGGAAAAAAAGATACATCAGCTTCAAGATTTCGTGAATTCTATTGTTGGCCAGACAGGCCAGGTTTCAGGGCAGGTTGATCAACTTGTAGCTCAGCGTCAGCAGCTCATCACTACTGAAATCACTTCCATAATTGTTCAGTTGATCTCTACTGCAGGAAGTCTTCTCCCATCAGTGACTGTGAGGCACACTCTTCCTACAACCACTAAAAATGGACAGTTTGGACAGCTTAGTGGACTTCGTGTTTCTTCCAGGGAGATCATGAACAATGTTGTACAATTACAAAGCTTGCAGCATGGTTGTGCAAGTAACGTTTCTGAACCAAACTACTGTGCTGCAGAGCATGAACCAAAAGATGAAGATGCTGATGGAGAGAACCTTCCACCCGGTTCTTATGAGATCTTACAACTGGAAAAAGATGAAATCCTTGCACCGCATACGCACTTCTGCAACATCTGCGGGAAGGGCTTCAAGAGGGATGCAAATTTGAGGATGCACATGCGGGGTCATGGTGACGAGTATAAATCTCCTGCTGCACTTGCTAAGCCCCACAAGAAGCCCGGCTCTGAACCAGTCCTTGTTAAGAGGTATTCCTGTCCCTTTGCTGGTTGCAAGAGGAACAAAGATCACAAAAAGTTTCAGCCTCTGAAGACGATATTGTGTGTCAAAAATCATTACAAAAGAACCCACTGTGATAAAAGTTACACCTGCAGCAGATGCAACAACAAGAGGTTCTCTGTCCTCGCAGACCTCAAAACTCATGAGAAGCATTGTGGCAAAGACAAATGGCTCTGTTCCTGTGGCACCACCTTCTCAAGGAAAGATAAGCTCTTCGGACACATTACTCTGTTCCAAGGGCACACCCCAGCAATTCCCGATGATGAAACTAACGGAAAGGCTGCCTTATCCGACAAAGGGGATAACAAGGAAGTAGGTGATACAGTTGGAAATATGAATCTCAGCTTTGGTTCTAATGATGCCAATGGAAGTGAAGTTCAAAGCATTGTAGATGGGAAGGGGAGTTTAGATGATCATGCCAGTTATTCCCTGCCATTGAGCTTTGACACATTAAATTTTGGAAGATTTCAAGAGTTCCCACGAACCTTGTTCAATGATTCAGAGAGTTCATTCGCTTTCCTAATATCAGGGTCTTCTGAATATAATCAGAAAACTAGGGGGGAACCCAGTGATAGCAAGTTTTCTTGACAATATTACTTTGATCATGTAACAAATGCAGGTGATGCAGTTTTCTGAATTGACAGCATAGTTGATAATTACCCGTTCACATTATTCCCAATTTTGATTATCATGAAAGTAATGCGTGCTCGATTCTTCTTTAAGCATGCTAGAGATTCAACCTTGGATTTCATAATGCTAAGATCTAAAAGGAAGTGTTTTATTTTTTGTTAATTAAAAAAAAGTCAAATTTTACTCAATTTTATAATTATAGCCTGAATTTAAAAAAGTCACAATTAAATCCTTAGGCTTTCAATTTTTTTCAATTCTAGTTCGATATTGATATTTTTTAAAATTTTCTGACGTAACTTGTCACATGTTTTAAAAATTTTAACTAATAATACATGTCAGCTAAAATTAACACAACTAGTGAAGATTAATAAAATGCATCGTTTAATCATATAACTAATATGATGTTGTTGTTAAAAAATGACATAGTTTAACCTTAATTTTTAAATCAGTTTACTCTGTATTGATGCCCTCACTCTTTGTCTTCAATTTATTCTCTTCGTTTTGAGAAATCGTTTTGAGTTTATTTTCTCAAAGCCTTCATACTTCTTTTGCAGTGTGGTCTCCCAACTCCCTCAACCATTCATTTGAGTTTGTTCTCCTGATGCTCGAAGTTACTCTGGCATCGCAGTGCATGAGCAAACTCTTTGCTCTCTCAATCCTTCTCACATCGCAAGAAGCTCATTTTGCTATCGTATTACAAAAGCTCATTTTTAACAATTTTAATTATGTTATTAAATAACTTTGTTTTACTAATCTTTTTTTTTTTTTTGAGGGAATTTTACTAATCTTTATTAGTTGTCTTAATTTTAACTAATGTGTATTATTAGTTAAGATTTTTGGGACACATGATAAATCATATCAGCAAACTTAACGAGGACATTAATGTAAGATTATAATTAAATAAAAATAAAATTTTGAACATCTAATTGTTACTTTTTAAACCCTTTCTTAAATGAGAAGCCATAAAAGGAGTCCCTTTAAGTAAAAACATGAGGTCGAGTCTAAAATGAAGTATTTTTTAAAATCCAATTGGAACATTAACGGGATCCATAGAGCATCTCAAGTTTATACTTTAGTTCAATTTGTGTCTCATGAATTTGATTTTGGTTTTAAGTTGGATTTTTTGTTAAAAATGTTTAATTCTAATTTGGGAAGCAATAACTTATAAATCATGATACTCTATTATTCTATGAAATAATTATTATGAACAATATTTACGGAAAAGAACATCCATCTGGTGAAATTGCGGAACAGATTTAACCTCACCTAAGACACGAAGGTGTCAAAGATAAATAGCACAATATACTCTTAAAATGCTTTCGTATGTTATTAGTGAAAAACGTATTCCCACCTGAAATGAACGAGAGCTTTATCTAAGAGTAGCATAGATAAGACAGAATTACGGAGGCTACTGGATCACTTTCAAATATATAGTTATCGAAGATATCATTCCCATATACTTGAGAAAAGGAAGTTGATTTCTCTCCTGCCAGGAGAAAAACCTGATGATACATAAAAATTGACGAAAATCATATTACATGTACTCTCTCACCTTCAATATTCTCTCTTTACAACCTCCTAAACTGGTCTAAGGGTTTCAAAAACCTACTCGCCTCTAACTAAATACTCGGATACAGTAAGTTACAACAAACACCTTCCTTCTCTTTTTTTCTATTTTCACTTCTTTTAATGTCTGTTAAGCCTTCATAAATCATAACATTAAATGGCCCTATTTAGGTGACGATTTTACTTACAATGGTCAAAATCTATGAACTGCTGTTTTGCACGGCCTGTGAAACACATCTATCTTCAAGAATCTGAGGGCTTAAGATTTTTCGAAGAGAACGATATTGCAGGCGGACATTCTCACCACTTCCAATGATCTTAAGCAAATACCTGGAGTGAAGGGAAATGTTCTTTCAGAAATTACAATTAAAGCAAGTATATTGTTAGGAAATTTCCCACAACCAACTAATAAGATTATCGCTTTACTGCTATGTCGCACATAGGCATGAGTTTCCACTCAAAGAAGGGAGCCATTACAGAGGTTAATCCATAAAGGGAGGATTTCGTTTGCATTTTAAAATATAGGGCATCGTACTTTTATTTTAAGTATGGAGGAGACTCAAGGATTATAGAAGAATTGATACAACACAAGACCACTGACGGGGGGAAACAGTGCAGAGATTGGAAGACAAAGTTTGGCACGCAAAATGCAGAAGAATAGGATAGAAACATAAATGATCACCAATTTCATTACCAAGTAGGACAAATATGGGGGTAATCTGGACCACCTGGTTTTACTAACTTTCAGATAATGGGCATGAAATATAGAAGAATAGCCAAAACAGATGCAAAACGGCCAATCAACCGTTTAATATCATCATATGTTGAGTAATTCAATCGAGTATTACTAGGATAAATATGGAAAATAAAGAGCCCTCTCAACTTACCAACCATTAAGACATTGAGATGTAATGATTGCTTCCTTCCCAACAAACTTTTCGGGCGTCCTTCTATTTCCCTGTACACATTTGACATCCTTCAAATTAGTCATCTAACAAAGCAACTGATAACAGAACAAGTCAAGAAACCGTTGAAAACAAACCTTTATTATTACTTTCTCATTCACAGCAAAAGGATATTGCACACCTTTAGGTAATCCATCACCAGAAGCTAAGTCTCCATTCTCCTGAAGGAAATTAAGGCATGAGCTCATTGGTTTGAAACTACCACTCTTTCTTTTGACACACGTCATGTTGCAATAGATAGAGCATAAATATTTTTATTTTCTTTGAATGCAACTTGCTAGAAATGTTGTTTATTATACCTATGTTTGCTAGAGGATAAATATTCCATTCATAATTCAAACATGAAATACACAGCATAACTTTATCAGAATCCAAATTTCATGAAAGAACAATTGAAGATTTCCTGAGTTAGACTCACATATTCACTTAAATGGTAACTAAAATTTGTTAGTTATAACAAACATATGCACAAAATTCAACTTCATGCCTTTGTACTGAAATCCATAAATTGACTTGGAACTGGTAGGATTAATCATTCATTGTATCATTATGGTCCAAAAACTATCCACCAAACTGAACAAACATCCCTATTAACTTCACAATTTGACCGGTGGTGATTTGTCGACTTGGCAATAGGCCAGACTGGGCCATGTCCCAATTGCAAAGCCCAAAAATTTTCCCACTAGGTCTGACCCTGGCCCAAAGCTTAGTAAAATTGGACTTTACCTATTCACTTTCGAGCTGGGCTTGGGCTTTTATGCCAACTCTAGTAATTGGCATGTAAACTATTGCAAGGACAAGAAACTTAATTTTCAGTCAATAAAAACTCAACCAACAGAACTTTCCCCCAAATAAACGAATGATTGCAAATGTTTCAATAGGCAGCATTTAGACAAAAGAATCAGAAATTTAAAAAAAGAAAATAGTCCAGAAAACTTGTTAAAATTTCAAGTCAGACATAACTATTTGCCATCAGACTACCTGGGTTCTCAGCCTTCAGAATATCAGCATTTTCTTCTTTAAAGATTAAAGTAATGCCACTTTACCTAATTACCACTAAAGGCATCAATAACACCCTGTTATAATGAAAAAGACTTCTGCTTAAACAGTAAATTGGTCAGATGTGTCTATACAGCCAACTTAAGGTCAAAGATTGTGGTGAATCATACTTTTATTTATGTTATGAGTTCTAGACATGGATCACTTGCCCCTCTGTTGCCATATTCAGTTATTTCATAAGAAGTAGAGGAATCAGCATTCCCTGCACCTACTTTGCATTCACCACAAAAACAGCTGAAGCATTTAGAACATTAGAAATTTGTTTAAAACATACCCTGTTGGGTCTTCTCAAAGCATCTGGTTGGTCACCCATTTCTTTGCGACGCTTACGAAGAGACGAATTATGGAATAGCCTTCGATTATCCTCCTGTTTTATGGCTGCAGCTGCAGCTCTAAGAGCTAAAGAACCATCACATATAAGAAATGAGGAGACTAAATTAATGGGCTTGACACAGTGGGAGAGGGATGAAGGGGGGAGGGGAATGCTTTCAAGAATTTAATCACAGAAAAAAAAAAGACAGGATAAACAGTCAACCTACCAATGTTAGGAATCAAAGACCCAGTATCAATTTCTGCATTGCAAAGGGTACATCTAGACTGCAATAAAAATAAGAAGATATGACGATTACTGTTTCCAAATCTTTGGATGGGGTGAGTGAAAAACCTGACAGTTCTACTTACCATATCAATGACTTTACTTAGCATGAGACCACCAAAAGAATGTCCACATGAAACAACCATCGCATCTTCAAGGAATGCACCACTGAACCATATAAAGAAAAAGAAAGACTTTACTTAGCAGTTGTTTGTTTGTCTCCAGTGAATACTAAATTTGTTAAACGGATAAGTGAAATCTACAACAGCAGCTACATAAAGAAATTACATTTAGGAATAGACAAAGAAAAGGCATTCAAAACTAAAATCAATTCGCATAGTAAAATTAAATGTAGAAACAGCCCTAAAATGGTTCCCATGTATATAGAAAAGAGGGAGAAGAAAAAAGCCAATCATTCCATCATCTCAACCATGTTAAAAATGACTTGAGCCAATTCTGATTTGAATGATGTTAACCATTAAAAAAGCCAGTGTAAAAAGGTACAAGTCTAGATAAATAAATGATACATACAATTCATTATTTCTATAGGTATATATATATATATATATATATACACACACATATACACACACAACTATTAGTATACTCTTAGTGAATCCTCTGAAATTATTATATTCCTACGATTATCAATGAAATATTTAACTTCCTAAATAATATAGATCCATATGATTTAGGGATTTAGATTATTTCAAACATTTCAACACTCCCCCTCAATCTGGTGAATAGATGTCTATCATTCCCAGTTTCAGCATTGCCTTCGTGAACACTTCCGCTGCTTGATTTGTTGTAGGCAAATAACTAAACTCCATTCTTCTATCTTCAATCTCCCATTTTATGAAACTTTGATCAATCCTTATGTTTCAAGTGATTATGTTGTACTGAATTGTTAATAATGCTTATAGCTGACTTGCTATCACTATACAACATTGTTGGATAGGTAAGTGGCATTTATAGATCCTCCATCAACCTCTCCAACCAGATTAGCCCACATATCACTTGAGCGGTTGCCCTGAATTTTGCTTTAAACTATGGACTGCTTGTTACTTCTCCATGTAACCAAATTGCCACACAACTTGGTGAAATATCCGGCTATTGACTTGGTGAAATATCCGGCTATTGACTTGCTGTCTGTAGTATCAACCCAATCTGAATGAGCAAAACATTCTGCTCCTATAAAACCACTTTTTCGAAAAGTATCAATGAATCCCTACCAAGGTGCCCCCTTAAAGTACCTCAGGATGTGAAATACTGCATCCAAGTGTTGCTTAGTAGATGAATGCATGAATTGATTCACAACACCATCAACATAAGCAATATCAAAGTAAATAACTGAAAGGTAGATGCATCTCCCGACTAGCCTTTGGTATTTTCCCTAATCAACAGGTGTATCATTTTCGATTTCCCTACATTTCCAACTTCTTTCTAAAGGTGTCCCAATAGAATCGCAACCAAGCATCTTGGATTCTTCTAAGAGATCTAGAACATACTTTCTTTGAGAGATCGAAAGGTTTTATTTTCCACTGGAAATTTCCAAGCCAAAAAAAAATTAAGTGCCCAGATACTTAACATCAAATTCAGATGGCAACAGATGTTTAAGTCTCTCAATTTCTTCGGTATCATCGCCTGTAATTATGATGTCATCCACACACACAGTCAATAAGTACTATTTTCCATTTGCTGTGTGTTTTGTAAGTAGAGTACGATCAGCTTGTCCCCATCTCTATCCAAAAAGAAAAGGAACACAGCTGAATCTTTTGAACTAGTTCATTGGTGACTGTTTGAGGCCATGGAGAGACTTCTTCAACTTACAAACCTTCCCAGCTCCTTGCCCTACTTCAAAATCAGGAGGAATCTTCATATAAATCTCTTCCTTTCACCATTAAGAAATGCTTTCTTATCATCTAATTGCATACGCTACCATTCCATGTTAACTACAAGAAACAGCAGTACCCTAATACAACTCAGACTAGCCACTAGATAAAATGTTTCTTCATAATCTATCCCATAAGTTTGTGTCAAGCCTTGTGTCACTAGCCTTGTCTTATGCCTCTCAATACTTCCGTCCGAATTCTTCTTAAAGAGTAAATACCCATTTGCATCTTACGACCTTTTTATTCTTAGGTAGTTCAACAATATTCCATGTATCTTTTCCTATTAAAGCCTTCAGTTCTTCCATAACATCCGGCTTCCACCTTGGATCCTTCAATGCACCCCCAATGTCTTCCAGAATTTGCGTATTATAAATTTTGATTAAAAACCCGGAATTGCGGAGACAATCTAAACTATGTTAAATAATTCAAAGTAGGATGTTTTGTACAAGATCTTAACTTTTTTTTGAATAGCAATTGGGACATCTAAGTCATTGTCAACATTTATTTCCTCTCTTGGTGGACTAGTCTTTGTTTCCAATGATCGGATCTGATGAGGAGTAATAACTCTGACTTCAAGAATAAACTAGAATAGGTTTTTCAGGATATGATTCTCCATGAATAGTCACCTCTAGTTTGACGAGTTGGGATGGTTGTTGAGCTTGTTTGCTTGGTAATTTCACTAGGTAAGGACTAGGCAGTGATTTCACATATCTGGAAATCATTCATTGCATTCATAAAACCTGTCATGTGATCTGATGCACCGCTATCTACAATCCAACATTTATTAGCAAGTATTTTAAAAGGTAGACCAGATTTTATGTAACCTTTTAGAGCCACAGATGTTGGTGGGTTTTCAGGCCATTTGGACAGTAACAGCTAGTGATGAAGTTCAACCTGTTCAGTAGATAGTTCAGTTCCTTTCCCATTATTAGAGGTGACACTAACTTATTTTCCCTTTTATTTCTCAGCTTCCAATTTGCTGGTTTCTCATTAAGCTTATTATCGTAGTGGTCACACTGTTTGCAAGTGCAAAACTTTGGGCAGTATCTATGGCTGAATTTAACATTAGTCTGCTTTCTTCTCTTCTAACCAAGGCAAAGGCATCATGGGGTGACGGAAGTGGCTTCATCCTAGGATTCGACTGCTCACTTCATCCAAATCAGCATTCAATCCTTTAAAGAAATCAAATATCTTTCCTACTCCGACCATTTACTATACTTCATACTATCATTAGATCTATCCCGCTTTGGATCACATAAAAAATCCATTTCCTGCCATAGTTCTAATGAAGTATTGTAGTACTCGGTGAGCACCATGTCAAGTAGTCCGAATAGCAGATCCGATCTTGAAACATTGGACTGCATGTCCAAGATCAGAATATATTTTTTGAACTGCATACCATATGTCTTTTGTTGTCTTGTAAAAGAGATAGGTTCTTTCAATCTTTGGCTCCATTGAATTAATGTGTCATGCCATAACAATTGAGTTTTCATCCTCTCACGTAATATAATTGTTCGCATCAACAGATGCATTGAATATGCTCTAGAAAGATAGCCAAACTTGACTTTACCTTTGATCACAGCAATGACAGATTGAAACCATTCTCAAATGTTTTACCATTAAACTTCGTAATGTAATTTGCATTAATAATATCAGCTGGTGATTGGTTAGAAGGAATACGTCGAATAATCGTTTTCTACAAGTTAGAAGTGGCTGAAGAATCTTAGCATGGTTAGACTACAATTGGCTGCATCCATAGTTTTTGTCAGCTAACAAGATACAAGTCTAGAGAATAGGAATAACTTGTACATACAATTTATTATTTCCATAGGTATATATATAAAAGTATGAGTATCCTCTAAAGGGATCCTCTGAAATGATTATATTCTTAAGATTATGAATGAAACATTGTACTTCCTAAAATATAGTGAAATATAATTTAGGGATTCAGAACATTCCAACATCAAAGTTACGTTAAGTTGGTCTCACCAATGCAACTACACATATTCTCGTGGTGAGTATTAAAAAGGATCGGTAGATCACAACAATCAACACATTACTGGAAGAGACAACAACTGGCTGATGTAACTAAAAGAATTAATGAATCTGGTAGGACCCTCAAGATTGACAGGAAACATCCAATTACAAGTTTGACTTATCAGAATTTATGCGTGCTGTAGTATATGTATGCAGTTCTATATGTGTGTCAATGTGTGTGTCTTTGTGGCAGAGAGAGAGAGTGAGTGCAGGGAGAGATGAACTTCTCATGCCGTAAAGCAAATATATCGCATCAAGGACAAAAGAACAGAAGGAGATATAAGCATAGAATGAAATGAACATGCAAATTAATGTGTTATCAAATCTTATTGCATACACAGAATGGACTTTACAAGAATGTTCTCAACTGCCCAATCACTGTCATATGGTAATTGTCCTAGAAGTCAATTGAATGGCAATAGCATTTGATTCTATGAATCTACGTAATTCTGTCTCATCCTATCATTATCAGTTTTGAAGTTTTCATAACGTTTTATATTGATAAACATTTCAGAAAAGCTACAGTGATATTTGATTTAAATGTAATATTTTTTCCATGGAGTGATGCAAGTTACACAGAATGCACAACTTCCACGTCAAATTCAAGACTTGAAAGTAAGAATTTATTGGTAAGTTCTTCCCCTATCAAATGAGAAAATTAGGATATCTATGCCAAACTGAAAAGTCAGAGAGAGAAAGAAAGAACACACAAGGACGAAAAATAACTCACGATATTGGATCTGAAAGAACACTTCTCAATGATGGTTCTTTGCTAAAGTTACTCCTATCCACCTGCAAAGCATGATATAATCATACAAATCACAGCCAATCTAGCAACTTGAATTCACTCACTGAAAATTGCTGTACAATTGACAACATAAGGTAATTGTTGATGCATAAGATAACAGAGAACAAGGCAACAAAAGGAAACAATAGTGGTGGGGAAAAGCATGCAATATGAAGTAGTTAATATTATAAGTGATTCAAGTTTTGGTTCAATTTGCACCTTTCTTTTCTGGTTTCTCTACTTGGGATTGTTATTAGCAATGAAAAATTAACTTTGAAAGGAATGACAGTACAAACTATGCAACCTGTTTTAGATCTCACTCAAGTGAGAAAGAAAGACAAACAACAGAGCATGGATACGTAAGTCATGACCTTCTAAGAAAATGGGTAAAGTACTTTCATTAGTGTTACATATTAGTAAGAGAAAATATTACTTACAGTGCTGTCATCTAGCCTACTGCACATAATATCCTCCTCTGCAGAAAGCTCATCCATAAACTGGCTCACAGATATTGGCACATAGCTTTGGGGAATGACATGACCAGCAGCCACCATTCGAGAACAATCTAATATAGCATTACTCTGGGGCATAAGTCTAAATGCCAGTGATGTCCTGAAATCAGGTAGATTGCTGATCAGTTTAATAGTGAAAATTACAATTGTGGAAACTGACATCTTCCACCAAAAGATGCTGTAACTGGAACCAAGTTGATACATATGAACATTAATTTATTGGTTAATTCACAAACATAGTTTGATGTCACAAGCATAGTTTGCTATACCTCCCACCACTATTACTGCTTGATGAATAATCAGATGCGGCTCTATAAACAGCAGTAGGACGGAGCCCAGCCGTCGCATGACTAAGTGCTTTGCCTGTAATCAGTAAAAGATCCCTTGGAGCTGAACTGCAATCAGCTACATACCAGCGACCATTGGGATCGCAAACCTACCGGGAAAATTAGAAAAGGTTCATATGAATCAAACAACAAAGCAACCATAACTTAAAAAGGTCAATGATTATGCACAAAACAGATAGGCATCACAAACATCACAAAAATTGTAAACAGGCCCTCATTGGATAACCATTTCACAAGTATTATGTCTTCCAAGATAGAGAATACACCTGTATACCAGGATTGTCTGAGGAAATCAGTGTTAACAATCCCTTCTCGACTTCACCATTAACAGCTGGCTTCCCTCCTCCTATAGCACCTTTTCCATTTTGCAAAGATGCATGAGAATAGGTCGTAACAAGTACTGACGAGGACACTTCATTTGCAGGTAACGGCGTGTCATCAAGTAAATGGTTGAACACACTACATTTTGAAGTGTTAAACATCATTTAATAGGTAAATTTTGGAACAAGTTTCACAAAATTACAAACCTCCACAACATAAGCATCCTTACTCGCTTCGCAGGCGAAGATGCCTTGCTATTGAGCATAGTGCGACACGAGCAGCCTTTCCCATGCACCTAAATACTTCAGCCATGCACGGAGGACATGAGTCCCAATCTTCCACAGCCCTGCCACAACACAAGCACTATTCATGTAAAACACCCATATGCATAGTCAATCTTCATATGAAAATTAGCAACTGTGTAATTCTTAAAGTTAAAGTTAAAAAGCAGGTCTACGGAGCCACCAAAATCGATGTACAATGGTCAAAAGGAGTAACATTGTAATTCAAGCCTCCAAAGGCAAATTTCATGCAACAAACAAATTGATTAAGATAGCAAAAACCAGAGAGAAAACAAGAAAGAGGTGAAAGAAAATGACTCAGAACTTGCATTATTCAGACATAATTCATTTCTTTGAGCTTTTCATGCCCTGGCAATTAAACTCAGATTATGGATCTATCGTTGCTGAAATAATTTCCCACTAATAGATAAAGCATGGATACTGCAGGGACATTGATGTCAGAAGGAGAAAGAATTGCATATTTTAGAAAAGACAATGGTCTAGGCTTTCACTTCTAAAAGAGAATGACTAATGCGTACATAATTCAGCAACTAGAGCTTCCAAATATAAAATATCAAGTCTAATGGTAGTTTGACTTATATCTTTAAAAAGAGAGGGGGGTGTCAAGGGAGGGGAGTTTGACAGGTGTCCACAATTTGTCATAAAAGTTTGTAGAATTTTAGTTATATTCACTTATGAACAAGCTTTGCAAAGATATCATGGTAGAAAATAATTGATAACAGCTATCCAAATTGCAATCAAAATATAGAACAGGGATGATGTTAATAACAATGCTTAACTCTCTGCAAATTTCAATTTTCATTCAGCAAAATAACATGTTTTTCTTTTATATTAGGTGATGTTTGCTTTTGCAAAACTTATATTGCATACAATTGGCTTTATCAACCACCACAAAATAATGGTTTTCCCATTGTTCTTAGTTAGAACAAATTATGATGTTTTCATTAAACCACCAATAATGCAATGTGTTATTATTGGTGTTAAAAACAGCAAGAAAAGGAATCCTGGCTAGAAAGAATGAGCGAAAAAGATTTTGAAAATTTCAAAAAGTTTTTGATACATAACAAAACTAGGAAAAGAGTAGTCAAGAGTCATTCTAATAGTAAGTAGACCCTACGTGATACAAATACTACAATATAATTAATTAAGTTTAAGTAAAATTTCATAAATGACTAAATATTCCAAAAGAACATGATCATTTACTAATTCTTCAATATCTTACTAGTTGACTACAATATAACAGATAGCTTCTCATATTTATCTTGTAAATATTTCATGACAATCCGTAGAGTAGGACTTCTTTATAATCAGCGTATATAATGCTGAACAGTAAATATGTTGTGGGATTTTAAATTATCAATGTGACCGAGGTTGACATAGCAAGATACCAATCAGAAGATAAAAATCCAAATCTCAAGTTGAACAGTTAAGAAAAGACCAAACAAAGTTGGTTTCAGACAAGGAATATAGATACAAAGTGATCCCCTAATAAAAGTGCCAGACAGCTATTCTCATTTCTACTTATAAAAAGAAGAAAAACTAGCCCATAAATAATGCAACAACCAAAGTTTCCAAAATAGTGAAATATTTAGGTATACGAAGGATTGTTTGACAAGTGTCAAAGTCAGCATGATTGACGCAAATCACCCTGTAGTGTAATTTTAACCGAACATTCAAATTACAGTAGAACATTGTAGAATTTTGGTTTCTAAACATACTCTGTAAAGGTACAAATAATCAGTGGACAGTTACCTACATTTTGATTGAATATAAGGCACTTTTTCTGCAAAACTATCAATTTTTAGTTGGTCCTATGCCTTACATTCAGTACTTATTTGAATTGCCTTACAATAGGTACTTATTTGTATGCATGGAACTGGTTTTGCTTATGTTAGGTTCTATCATCAACCTTAAACTAAAACCCGAATTTGTGCAGCTATAAGCTATTAGGTAGTACAGCTATGAGGTGCTTAAAATGCAGGGAATTATTCTTCTGGAAGAAAGAGAGAAAAATGTGTAACGAGAGAAAAAGGAAAACACATGAAGAAATAACAGAATTAGGGAAAAGGTAAACAAGTGAAATTTTATCCTAGTAGTAAAGAAGACCATATACATAGAAACCCCCTAATCATTAATACCCCCAAAAATTGGAAGTGTAATTGATATCAACTTGTTCAATATGTTCATGGTTGACTGCAATATAAGGAGATGACTTCTTCATTAGCCTGTGTTAGAGCTTTATTATTCCATGGAATACAATTTGGAAGTCCCTTCAAGATCAAAGCATATGGTAAAGACAGTAAGAAGATTACAGGGGATGTTAATTATGAAAATGCTCTAACTTCCAAAACAAAACGAAACATTGAGAAAACCTCGGTTCCCGGTAAAAGTGTAACCTATTGATGAACAAGTCGAATTCAATGAATCATTTAATTCGAAAAAGAAAGAAATATCATATTTTATTTACTACCAGCTTGAGCCATGGCAACTATAAGTACAAAGTGAGCTCCAAATCATCAACGCACATACAAATATATACAAACAAATATCCCTTATAATCAGGAGAGTCTCTTTTTCGCTTAGTTTCAGTTAACAAACGAAGCTAATAAACCATTACTCAGCTAAAAGTCAAAACATTAAGATGAAAGCTTACCTCCCAGCCCTGTACATATAAACCCCGCGGCCATTATTACTACTACTTCCTTTGCTGCGAGCCCTAAAGTACAAGCGCGCAGCTTCCAACCCACACTTGATGAGTGCACCGTCTTGGCCACCTAATTCAATTATTGCTGCGTTATGCCTCGTCAACGACCCCGACAGAGCCTCCACTGCTCTGCTATAGGTCTCAGTAGGCGCCCCGTCGTACGGCTCTATGTCCGACAGCCGGACTCTTGCCAGCATCGGCGCGATCACATGATCGGAGGCTTGGGCCAGAGGGAGAGGGGATTGGGCTAGGGTCGTATGAGGCGGTGGTAGCGATGATCTAAGAGCGGCCGTTGAAGTAGAGTTCGGGTGTGCAGATGAACTCTGCTGCATCATCATCGCAACAACAATCAATCATTCTGATTAGAACTTTGAGGCGTTTCGAAGAAAATTCGAATAAATGAACCAAATATTAGGGTTTTAAATGGGTCATTTTCGTTTCATATCATAATAGCAAGGTGGTCGTGGCTAATAATAGTTAACAGTACATGTGTTCGGAACCTGAGTCTAAAATCGACAGGTTTTCCGTTCAGTTGAGCTTATCGTTAGTCAGAGAGCGGCTGATGAGGTGGTTGTGCTGGTTGTGGCGGTAACGGTGGCGGAGGATGGAGTGGGAAAGCGAGAGAGGGAAAGAACTGGTAGCTGCTCGCTTTTGGCTTCGGAGTTGAGGTTTCTGTAACAGGCAACGTTTCCCTACATAAAGGTGTAGTGACAGGCAGTTTCTTTAGGCTGATCTGACCGTTGAAAGTTTTGATTTTGGCTTGTCTGCTTCGATCGTACGACTCCTATCCGGAAGAGCCAAGGGCATAATGGTAGCAGAAACACGATAACGGATGTTATCTACTTGTAAGTGACTATTTTGCACATTCAAACTTAGTGTTCCCTTGTAAGGCAAGTGAATTAATGATTAAGTCCAAAAATGTGTAAAAGGGAAAACAAAAAAGATAGGCCAGAGGACACCCGCTTACAAATAAGAAGGAAAAAAAAAAAAAGGTTAAGATCAAGTAGATGATTTTCAGTAGATAACTAAATAATTCTAAATATAAAATAAAATTCCAATTATGATCTTTTTTTACTTTTAATTAACTTTAAAAACCTATTTAATTTAGTAAGATATGGTCAGATCGTATCAAACACATTAATAGATATTATTGTTTTATGTTAATATCTTATTATAATTGATAATTTTTCAAAAATGAAGAACTTTTTAGTAAATAAAATAAATCAATGCCCAATTTATTTTTTTGTCAAATTTATATTTTTAATAATTAGCTATCAAATTATGTGATAAATGTTGTGTGAGATTATAATACATCAAATTCGGCGCCCAACTTGATTTGATCAAGTTTCGAGTCAAACTCAGATGTTTTTTAATTTCAATCTCCAGATAGGGTTCGAGCTTTATGATTTCGTAATATTATTGTAATATTACTATGATAGTCTTTTATTTTAATAATAAAATAATTTTCATAATATTATTAAGCAAACTCATAAATTGATAATATTAGCACTATTAAAATCTTTTTAGTAATAAAATGATCTTCATAATATTTTACTATGATATTTACTGCGTAAGCAAACTTATAAAATGAAATGAACATTATTTTATTATTAGACTTAGATAGGAGAATAGTAATCGGTAAAAAAGATAATAATTTAAAGGAAATTATTTTTAAAATAATAAAGTAACACAATGAATTTTCAATAAATTGGGTTTTTAAAAATCTTTTAGCAGTCTTTGTTAAAATAAAAAAGTATTTATTTATAATTTAAAAAAGGCCTACCTGAGCCTGATCAAACTTTGGGTTAAAAAGGCTTGATCGGGCTCAGGTGCAGGCTCTTAACCTTAAAGCTCGAACTCCCTGTCTGATTTTCCCAACGCTCATTCGAGTTTGGACTTGCTCAGCCTACTACCATCACTACTCTCACTCTAACAACATATTATAAGTAAAGTTGTAAATATTGCCCCAAATTAGTATCGACCTTTTTTTTTTGGTAAATAAGTAAGAGTTATGTACAAATTAACAGATTGCCCATGATGCAAATCTCTTTCCTATACTAAAAGGAATAACCTTACCTAAGGATATAAGGAACCCTACAAAAATTGTTCATTATGACCACAACAAACCACAACTATAAGACTATACATATCTGTCAACCAAGATGACCTTATAGAAAAGTTACATCTTACCAGAACACAACCACTTACAGATTAACATTATAAAGCAGTAAAGTAAATTAGTCAAGCATTCCTCTACAAAGCCAATACTTCAGGTCAACACATCATAAGTTGAAGAATCTTAAGTGTGTTCTTCTAATTTGCTAAACAATGTGGGATCTTCTTTGCTTAGGTGATGAGGAAGAGCTCTTACCCCTTGCTTCTTACATCCATCTTGTCCTTATGATCTCTATCGAATGCTTGCACAACTCTTACCCAACCTTCCTTGGTAAAACCAGTAAGGGACCTTCTGGATTTTTAAGAAACCAAACAAAGGAGGAAGGGATCTCCTACTGTTAAGAAGTGGAATTAGAATAACCTTCATTTTAATCATCTCTTTTGCTGCGAGGGAGGGTCCATTGCCGAAGGAGTTCCCCCTGCTGCTTGCAACACCATGTTTCCAAGACTATTGCTTTAAGGCTTTTTGGAGATTGAAGCGTTCCCTAAATCTAGTGTCTCCATTGCTATAGATACCGAAGAGGGATACGATTTCCCTCTAATTTCCTGAACCTGAAATCAAACCTGCAAACATTACATTAGAGAAAATAAAACACTCCAACAATTACCTTCTCTCGGTGTTTGAGCTGAGTTATTCCATAACTTGAAAGATCACTCCAATGTTGATGCTTCCAACTTCCAAGACTTTATCTTTGAAGGTTTGATGGTTTCTTTCAGTCCAAAGGTTGTACACAATAACAGAAAGGAGGATGATAAAAATATTGAGATCACAGTTTCTGAAATTTGGTGGCTGGTTGAACCAATTTAGAATGGATTGAAGGTTTGTCAGGTTAGGAAGGTAGATTTGAAAGTGGTTAAGATAGTGTAACCACACGATTTTAGAGTAAGAATATTCAAAGAACAAGTGATCAATAGTCTCATTATCCGAGGCACACAAAGAGCAGTGATTTAAGGTGTGAAAGTAAAGGAGTTTATCCCTTGTTTGCATCTTATTAAGAAAGGCTAACTACAGTATGAAGGAATACCTAGGGCTATTTCTTTTATGCCATACTAGTTTATGCTAAGGAACACACTGATTTGGAGGTCTCATGGAATTTTAGGTCGAAGCATTTGTATAAGTTTTTGATGAGCTTGCTAGCCATTCCAATTTATCAGGTCGTGAACAATCTAGTTGATACAATAGAGGCTTTAGAGTACGTATGATCCCGATTATTGCCTCTTGCCAGCACCACATATTATTTCTGATTACATCAGACACTCTTGCAATCATAGGTAGCTCCGACCCATTGATCACTCTGAGGGTTGAGAGATCCTTCAAGATACCTCTAGGATGCCAAGGATCTTGCCATAAGAAAGTAGAATTCCCATTTCCTATCCTAAATTTAAATTGGTTCCCAATTAGATCCCTAACATATAAAAGCTTTCTCCAACTCGACAAACTATAGTTGGTAGGTTGGGCACTCCAGAAAATTTTCCTTATAAGAATTGTAGTGTGCACCACTTGACCCATAAAGCTTCACTATCATTAAACAGAACTCAGATTCTTTTTCCTATCAGCACATTATTCCAAGTAGACAAATGCTTAATACCTAATCTACCCTCTCTTTTGGGTCTACATAGGTCATTCCATTTAACCTTTGCATGAGCTTTTGACACCACCTTCCTAGACCACAAAAAATTCTTAAGTTTTGCCTCTATTTCCTTAATAATGGAAGAAGGGAGAAGGAAATGACTAAACCAATACACCTGAAAAGTAGAGAGGACAGAAATAACCAATTGAAGTCTACCAGTGTAGGAGAGAGTTTTATGGATCCACTTGTTAACTCTAGCATCAATTTTATCCAACAAGGTTATACAATCCCTCCTAGACAAATGACCTATTAAGAGAGGTACCCCCAGGTACCGAATGCGAAGGTGACCTCTTTTAAAACCCGATATTATTTCCATTTGATGGGCCATATGGTCCATATTAGGAGATAAAAAGAACTGACTCTTGGAAAGGTTCATATCCATGCCAGACAAATTAGAAAAGGTGCGCATGCAATTAAGTAAAGTTTGGACCGAAGACAAATCAACATGATAAAATAACAAAAGATCGTCAGCAAACAAGAGATGGGTGAGTTTAAGCGCTTTACACCTCCAGTAGTATTTAAAGGATGCACTACCAGCTATAGAAGCATTTAGGCTCCTTAAGAGTACCTCCATACAGATAATAAAGAGAAATGGAGATAAAGGATCCCCTTGTCTTAAACCTGACTTTCCTCAAAAAAAATTTGAGGGGGACCCATTAATCAATATAAAAAAGCAAAACGATGTCGTTTTGGGTTATCAAACTTAGAAAACTCGAACCTAAGCCAATCTTAAACTCGGTAGCTAGGGCCCCAATCTGGCCTGAGGCTCAGCAACCAAAGCTCGAGCCTGATCTAATGCCCGACTAGGGCAAGGAAACCAGGCATGGCTCATTGACTTCAGGCAGGGTCGGATCAAGCTCGGGCTTAGGCCCCTTTACCATCCCTAGATATAATATTAATATATCCCAATACTAAAAGAATACGAATAACTTTTTAAAATTTTCTTTAATTTTTATATGATTAAAATGTAACTCTCTTGTTATGGTTAAAATTGAAAAAAGTTTTGACTAAGTAGCTCAATCCATTAAAATTAATATAAAATATTTTATTTCTTAAACATAATAACTATTAACTAAAAATATTATTCTAATCCTTCAACGTTTCTTGATTTACAATTATTATCCAATATTTTCAGTATTTCAATCCCCAATTTTTTGTTTTTTGATATGATAGGTACAAGTTAAATTTGCAACATATATCTCAATTTTATTTGGTATGATACAACTCATTTTAGTATCTTTTTGTTCTATATGGTTAAGTACACATAAAATTAATTAAAAGTGATTTTTTAAAATTGTTCAATTTAAAAGGGTAAATTGCATTTAAAATTTTGAATTTTTTCTGATTTTTCAATTCACACAAGAATTATCAAGCCTATCACTTACATACACAAACTTTTAATTTATTGTGAAATTAACTTAGCGCTGATCATATTAACTTTGTGGTTTAATCTACAATGTAAGCTTGGCTTTTAATAATAAGCATTCTAACGTGACAATTATTAATATATCAAAAATATTTAACAAAAGAAAACCAAAATACCTATGTGTAATCAAACCCTAATTGTTGTTCACTTATACAAATATTACTACTACCATTGATCATGGCGTCGAATGAAAGAATGTTGAAGCTCAAAACTTTCAATGGAGCTCTAATCGAGGTAGAAAGAGAGTTGGTCGCCATGTTTAAAACAATCAAGTTCTTGATTTATCCTCTGGTTAGCTACTTAAAACAAACTAAGTACTACAGATCGTATGCCCTTCATGCAAGTTGATAAATCTTGTCCGATGTGCTTGCTACATGACGAAACACGGAACCATCTCTTTTCTGAATATATCACTATGAAAGTTGGAAATATATCACTATGAAATGCCAATGGCTCACCTCGAGGTAGACTCTTTCTGATACCCTCTCACATCTATCCACTCAGAATGCGTATACGACAACTGACTAGATGATCCCCCATCTTATGCTAGGTCTTTGTGTCTACTGCTTATGGTAGGAAAGAAATCATAGACGTTTTACCACCATGAGTTCATCTAAAGAAGTTCTGAAAGTTACGCTTTTCGTTGAGGTTCGGGAGCATCTCATTATGCACAATCTACACCAACCTAGTAGTCCAACTATCCTAGCTTCACTGCAACTCTAGCGTCCATACTATAACCATTGTCAACTATGGCTTTGATCATTTTCTTCTTTATTTTCTTTACTTTGTCTTGACATGATACCACAAGTAATTACCTATGATGTCCAACTCTTTTGTAGACTTTTTATCTTAAATTTATTAATTCAATTTCCCTTTTTTCAAAAAAAAAGTTCTTGATTAAAGATGTTACCAATAATGAGACTATTCTAATTCCCAACGCCAATATCTCCCCAATGAGAATGATTGTTGAATGGGGGAGGCAATATGCCACTATAAGCCAATGAGGAGAGTCGGTGAAAGGTGGTGGTAGACTTTTAAGGCAAAATTTTTTATATATAGTCTTTATGGTGGAGAACCATTCTGACTATCATTGAGTTGCTTGACAAAGTTGCTAAAAAAGTTATGGATCTGATGAAAGGAAAAATAGTTGTAGAGACTTGCCAAACTACTCCAGAGTAGTTATACAGAGGAAGAAGAGCAAAATCTTAGAGACTTTAGTACTTGGGCTTTTGAGCTTTCTAAAAAGATGATTTATAAGAAAGTACTTCCATTGATCAGGCCTTTTTTCTTGATTTTCTTTTTTTCTTAATATTTTTAATATACTAAAGATATGCTTGGTTCACTTGGAGAAATGGTAATAAGATTTATAATGAATATAGTGAGGAATGGAAATAGATATGACTTTCATTCCTCACCATATTAGGGGGTATGCGGTATTGCCCCAAAAGGAGATATAGAAACATCGTTCATCCAATCATAATATATTACCAAGCATCATTTTTTATTCTTTACCCTTTCCTTTCTTCTCATACCAACTAACTAAGCACTCCCTAATACTTAGCACATCAAAGTGGTGATTTGTCATAAACTAATCTTATGTAGCAGTTTATATCACCACCATTAACTATAGAATTAACATTAGACTAATTTTGTAATAAATTAAAATTTTATGCATTTGATTATCAACATTAGTATTTCTTGTTAGTACTGCAAATTCAAGCATAACTCGAGATCTTAAATATAATTGACCCAATTTTTAGGTTAAAAAATAAATTTTATACTAAAATTGAAGTGTTAAATTATTTATATTAACTTAAAATTAAATTTAAATTTCTTCTTATAAATCCATATTAAAAGAAAATTGTGTAAGATGACAACTAGATGAAAATATTCTCTTTTAACACTTTAAAAGTTCTTTTTTATTATGTTATACAATAATATGAGTTGAAGATTTAAGAGTTGATTTGAGAGTATATAAAATTATTCTTCCATATTTGACCTTAATTTGAGGTGATAAATTCAAATCTCAAAAGATATCTAGTATAAACTAAATGAATGTTATGCTTTATTATCTAACGACTAAAAATCATCAACTTCTCATATAGTTTCATGAACTCCATTAAAGAAAACCTTTAGAGTATTAAAGGAGAATGTTTTCACCTAGTAGTCATCTTATACAATTTTCTTTTAATATAGATTTATGCAAAGAAATTATATTTTAATTTTGAGTTAATATAAATAATGTAGCACTTTATTTTATTATAAATTTTATTCTTTAACTAAAAATTAGGTTGATTATATTTAAAATCTTGAGTTATGCTTGATTTTACAATACTAGCAAAAACTACTAAACTTAATAATTAAATACATAAACTTTCAATTTGTTAAAAAATTAGTCTACAGTTAAATCTATGGTTAACATTGCTGATATGATTTGTCATATAAGGTCAGTCTTTGACAAATCACTAATTTAATGTGGTAATTATTATTTTATTAAAAATACTAAAAAAAAAGGTAATTGAAAAGCCATAATGTAAATAAAAGAACATCATCACAATGTGTTCATCTATTAACTCTTGCCCTCTTTAACCTGAGATGCTCTTGACCTTGAGATATTGTTTGGCAAACATGACTTTGTTAATAGATCTGACTTGGCTCACTTGATATGTTTGTTGTACTATATTAACCTGATTGATATTTTCTCCTTGTATAAGTCCTCTTTGTAGTCAATTGATTGTAAATCTTATATGCCACCTGAATTCTCTTTCCTATGACCTGATTCCTCTGTTTCTTCTCTTACATTTGCCTTCTTAAGTCTACCAGCTTTATTAGTGAATTTGGTGGCTCTACTTCAACACCATGACTCTTATTTGGATTTTGTAAATGATGTTCACCTTTCTTTGATAAGAATTAGAATAGGGATGATAAATTCAAAAGTACCTAACCTTTTGAGATTTTTATTAATTCAGTGCCCAACCTTTTAAAGTTTCAATTTAGCGACTAACCTTTCAAAACTCCTATAACCTAATGCAAAACATTATCTCCGTTAATTTTTGGCTAATATGGCATGTCTGTAAAATACCAGCAAAATATTCATCTATTATCTATATCAGTAAACAACAAACAAAAATAATATTTTGATTTGGGATGTATGAATTTTGAAAGGTTAGTTACTAAATTAAAACTTTTAAAAGGTTAGACATTGAATTAAAAAATCTCAAAATGTTAGACAATTTTGAAGTTGTTATCTTGTTTGATAAAATTAAGATGATAGCAAATGTTAAGACTGAGAACTAATAATTATAAAGAAATAAACACAATAAAACTTGGTATCAAGAACAATCGATAATCATGTGTTTGCAAGAAAATCTTCTTTATTATATATGGTGTTCTAGTCTTTAAGTCTTCCTCCACCATGTCTAATAGCAAAACATACATGTTGACAAGGGATGCCAATAATCTCTCACTTCTTAGAAGTGCAAGTTTTGTTCCCTAAATCAACCACATGTTGTCCAAAATATATGTGTTCAATTTTAAACAATCTACCACCATTGAAATACATGATCTAATTGCTTGCGTGCTTCTTTGCTTCTCCAACTTAGGTTGGATTCTTGGAAAAATATCTCCTTTATATCCCTCCCCTCCCACCCCCTTAATCTCTTCATCGTAGTGTTGGTTTATGCCCTATAGTTAATTGGTTCATTATAGTTTAGTGAAATAATTATTTAAAGACATTCTTTGTCTTATACATGTTCAAATGTATATAATAAAGTCCATATAATAAATATATAGCAAATAAAGTGATGATAAGATCATAATTATGAGATTCATATTGCACTTACATATTATTCTTAGATTGTTTCTATTTATTGTTTTATTGAGACTGGACATTAATAAAGCATAAAAAGACTAGCACATTTTATGTTTCTTCCTTATAAAGGAAGAAATCAATTTCATAAACTAAAATATAAAATACTTAAATAAATGTGAGGGTCTCTATTCCAAGATCAGAACGGGGGCGGGTACATGTTACACCACGATTTTGAATCAGAAGAGAGATTTCAAGAATCACTAAATTAATCTCATATAAGAAATCTATTTGAAACATTACTTACAAGTCTATGAAAATTCTTATTGTAAAGATTGTATAAGTGATCATTTAACTTGAGATCACCAAAGTATCTTTTATAAGGACTATTATGTTTTGATACTAAGTTTGACCTATCCTAGTGAAGGATAACTCAGTCGGTAGTTATTAGATATATTATGAACTATATGGAGGTAACTGAGTGATTAGTATAGGATTTATTACCCTAAAGTAATTAGGAAAAAGACTCGTTTATTCTCGATTAGTATTGATTCCGAAAAGCCTTGGCTAAATCGAAATGATACTTTGAAAATAGTTTTCAAATGTTATTAATTGAATAATATGATTGGCTCAAATAAAGTAGACATTATTTATATCCTCTATGTATAATAAAAATTATATGATAAAATGATTTAATTTTACAAAAAATCGTACATAAAAAGATTAGTCAAAACTATTTTGACATTCTTAAATATTTAAATGGTTATGATGCATTGTTAGACCATAATCTTGATCTATGGACACAAATTATTTAATTAAAGAATTGAAGATAAGTTAAAGGAGTTTAATTTATCTAATCTTAAATGTAATTTAGGGTTATAATTTATTGAATCTTATTTAAGCATAATTGATATTTAATTAGAATTAATTGTAATTCTAATTGAATTTTAATTGAAAAAAATTTATTTAAATTAAATTAAATTACTAAAATACCCAAAACTTATTATAAATTGGCTTAGACTTTAAGGGAGTTAGCACTTCTTGTCTAACTCTAAATGGTTTGTGGAAAACAATAGAAAAAGGATCAGGCTTCACAATATGATACAAATTAAGATTCATGCTTTATTATTTTTTATATGATAATCATAATATAAACTTTTAAGTAATTTTAGCTTTCAAAAAATTAAAATAAAAAGGTTTCATTATTATTATGTTGTGTGTGAAATCAGATCCTCCAACGATTTCCCAATAATGGTATCAAAAAAGACTTTAAATACATAACTTGATTACATTATTTGATTGTTGTTGATCGAAATTTTAGAATTAAAAAAAACTAAACTTCTAAAATTAAATTAGATTTGATTATGTCTAAAGGTTTTAGATTTTTATAAACCTATTCAATTTACAATAGAACTATTAAGAATATTAAAAACCATTTTTTAAAAGTCAATTGTCACCACATGAGCTTCAACAAATAATAAAAAACCATAATATTAAATTTGAAAATTGTTGATCTCCATAGTTCAAGGTCGAGTTTATGGAAACCCTATATTGGATATGTGGGCTTTGTATGTCAGTTGTTTATTTTGTTGCGATAAATTTTTAAGCTTTGAAGTTGTGTGATTACTGGTGAGGCAACAACTGATTGTGTCAAAATTGGTGGTCATGGATGATGGTGTTGATTTTAGGTTTTATGGTTGTTATGATGGCTACTAGATAGAGCAATAAGGCAGTAGTGGCAGTGAGATCTAGTTTGTTGAAGCAAAAGACACATCTAGAACCTTGTTGATATGGCATCTAGCTATTGCTGTAGAAGGATGCGACATGGGGGTGATGGGGGTGAAGTTGGTGGTGCTAGTCAGAGAGGAGGCCCAACGTTGGAGAAGACACAGGTTGGAAAATACTCCTAATTATATTATTTTAGATTATAAGTTTTTTAGCCCTTTCATAAATAAAGTATAATATATGTGGAATTATGTTTCACATAGTTAAATGACACACACACACACACACTCATAGAGATATACATAAAAGAAACAATTACCCGTTTATGGTAAATAGATCAATTATACAACTATACAGGAAATATCTGGAATAGGAAAAAAAAAGTCATTCTTTCAAACTCTTCCTGTCAAGTTATGACATAGATATCACATATACCGAAATTGGATAGTGTTGTATGGAATAGCCCACTACTAACAACATGAGTCATAATATCAATGGACTGATATGAACTTCTAGTATAAGGAACTTGTATTACACCAGAATGAAAATTATATTTAATACAATTCCTATCTAGTTCAACATTCTTAGTTCAATCATATTGCATTAAATTATTAGCAATTTCAATGATTGCCTTATTATCACAGAACAACACTATAGGCTTTTTTAAACCAAAGCTAAGTTTAGTTAAGAGAAATTCAGCTAATAAAGTTCTATGATTGCATAATGCATAGCATGGTATTCAACTTCTACACTAGATAATGAAACCACATTATATTTTTATATACTCTAAGTCATTAAGTTGCCTCTAACAAATGACAGATATTCAAAAGTGGATTTTTGATCTAGTTTACTAGTAACAAAGTTAGAATCCATATATCCCATAATATTAAGATGTTAATGTTTGGAGAATAAAATACCTTGACCTGGAGCTAATTTCAAATATGCCAAAACTTGATTAACAACATTCATATGTTGACCACTTGGATTGTGTATAAACTGACTCATAACACTAATTGCATAAGCTATATTTGGCCTGGTGTGAGTCAAATAAATCAACTTCCCAACTGTCATTTGCTATCTATTCTTATTTGTTGGAATTTGATTAGGAGAAATAGATAGACCATGATTTACCTCAATGAAAGTATTTATAGGTTCACATGTAGAGTTATAAGTTTCTACTAGGAGATATAAAATATACTTCCTTTGGAGAGAAACCGGTATTACTTATATTGAAAACTTTATTGCTTAATAAGTATTTAAGAAGCCACAAATCCTTTATCTCAAATTCTTAGGCCAAACAATTCGAAGTTTTTCAATTTCTTTAATGTTATTATTTGTTACAATCATATCCTGAACATAGATAAGAAGCTAAAGTAATATCATTATGGTCATATTTATAAAATAAGATATGATCAGCCAAATTTTGCTTGAATCTATATTCTTTCATTGCATGACTCAATCTCCCAAACCATGCTATTGCTTTGAAATGTATAATTCCCTTTATAGTTTACACACTTTTCATTCTTTTAATGTAAACTCAAGAGGTGGATCTATAAACACTTCTTCTACCAAACCATTATGAAGAAAAGCTTTCTTTACATCAAAATGTTATAGAGGCTAGTCTAGATTAACTGTAAGTGACATTATGACTTGAATAGTATTCATACGGGCAACTGGGCACAAGTCTTCTAATAATCAATACCATATATAGGGGCATATCATTTTATGACCGGTCTAGCCTTTTATCTTTCAACCATCCCATGTTACTTGTATTTGACAATCAATACCCATTTACATCCTACAATCTTCTTTTTCATTGGCAACTTGACCATTTCTTAAGTAGAATTCTTTTGGAGAGCCAACATTCCATCTACCATTGCATCTTTCCACTTAGGATCTTGAACGACTTCATAAAAATGATGGAACAAATACAAAAGACAACTGGAGATCAAATGTCTAGTAAGCTATAGATAAACAATGACAGGATATATAGTTTGAGATTGGATAAACAACATTAGAGGCTTTTGAAAAACCAAATCTATTAGGTGCTTTCCTCTCACAAAAAAGATATATTCTATTACGATCAGTATCAGGATTGAGATTAGAAATTTTAGGAAATTTAGGAGAATGGGCACATACCTTAGTGTCAATTTAGCAAGATTCATCTGATGGTATGGTAGTATCATCAAAAGAGATACTAGACTCAAGAGGTGTAACTACGATACCTTCCTTTCTGTATAATAGGCTGGGGGGGGGGGGGGGGGGGGG
>JAOTAX010000196.1:7376107-7387713 GCA_025629825.1 Erythroxylum guanchezii | reverse complement strand
AACCAACCCCCCCCCCCCCCCCAAAAAAAAAAAAAAAGCCCTCTCATGTCTCACATCATATTCAATTTTAGTTTCCGTAATAAGTGGTTCATCTAAAACTAAGGATTCTCCATTTTCCTTACTATTCTCTATACCTAAGATCCATATCTTCTTTTCTCCAAACCATAATTGTTCCGTTTTTTTAACTATCAATCTCCTCCTAAAAAGGAACTAGGGATACATGTCTAGAAAAATATGACTCATTTTCACAAAATTAAACATTCATAAAGATATAATAGGTTCCTATAAGAGGATAAGAACATTTGCATCCCTTTTGTAAACTAGAGTAGCCAAGAAAGATGCACTCAAGAGCATGAGGTTCAAGTTTATTGCTATGAAGAGAGTGATATGAACATAAGAGACACAATCAAAAACTTTAGGACAAATATTAAGAGCAGAAGGAACCAAAAACTTTAGGACAAATATTAAGAGCAGAAGGAATGGAATGAAATATAGATAACATCCTTAAAGGAGTTTCAAATTTTCAAGAATCCTATTACGCATATGAATGATAAGAAAACAACATCCATGACATCTTCATCCCAAATTTTTTTAGTAACATGCATAGTAAAACATAAGCCTTGAGCTACTTTAACAAGGTGGCGATTCTTATGTTCTACAAAGCCATTTTGTTAGGGCATGTAAACATATGTTTTTATAGTGAAGAATGTCATTTTATGTCATAAGATTAGCAAAAGATTGATTAACAAACTCGCAACCATTATCATAGTGAACACTTTTATTTTTGAATTAAATTGAGTGAGGATAATTTTGTAAAATTGAGGAATAATATGTGAAACATTTATCAAATATAATGAACTAACCCTAATACAATCATCAAGAAAAGATACAAAATATTTATCTCATAAAGTAGGAGTAGAGAAACGACCCCATACATCAGTATAAACACATAAAAAGGAATAGTACTTTTATTAAAAATGACTTTAAAAGGGACATGATGGTTTTTAGCATAAATGCATTATTTATTTCTTAAACTAGAAATAGAAATATTAGAAACAATTTAGGACATAAATGTTCTAAATAAGGGAAAGATTGATGTCCCAATCGATAATGCCATAAAAGAATTCTCCCTTTATCATATGTCTCTCTCTTCATTTGGAAATGACGTGTAAGAGTTGATATGCTTAGGTTGTCTTTAAAATAATACAAATCATCCCCTTCCTTATCAATGCCAATCATCATCTTTGTGAGGTTGTCCTATAAAACATAATAGGACAAAATGTATAGAAAATTTTAAAGAGAGTCACATTTTAAACCGATATGATTGGCATTGGATTTCCATCAACAACCTGAATAAACTTAACTGATGGAGATATTAGAGAGGTAATGATAGAAGAATTACTAATCATATGATCGATGGCCCTTAAATCAATAACCCAAGAATTATAACTAGTATAATTAATAAACAAGCCAAAATTGCCTTCTTGAGAAGATGCCTAAGACATATAGAAGCATAAGATATGATGGTAACATTTTGGGCAATTTTTTATTTTTTTCTCTCAGCTTGCTTGAATTTATACCATTTTAGATAGCTATGGCTTTTCCATTAGATATCATTTACTTTTGTGATAGTAGGTACAAAAATAAGATTAAGGAGCTATAAAACCTCTAAGTGCCAAAATAGGAGTGCCTTTTTTGGACAAATAGAGTTGAAGCCTCAAAGTGAATATCTACCCACGTTGTCACCTGTCATTGTACTTCTCAACTAACCAAGGAGTAGGCTTCCTCTAACCTCAGTAAAGGAGAAGTAGCTAAAACCCAACTACAAATCTAATCCGGATTATTTATCAAGACTGACGAGAAATTACATACCTTATCTTCGATACAATTTTTATGTTTTTTCAATATTAACATCATATATCATATCATTTGATCGCCAATAATCAAGCTCCATAAAAATTAAGTTTAACTTATTCTAGTATTATGTTATAGGCTGATCATCTTAACATAATTGGAAATACTTCTTCATTAGTTCATAGACTTGAGAAGAATCAAATACATCAAGGTACCTTCTTTTTACAGCATCCCATACGCCCTTTATTATTCCATAGTGCACAAAGTGTGACATTAGATATCGCTCATTGAATTTATGAGTCAAGATTTGACTAATTCGTCTTTAGCCTCCCATTCATTATAGTTTGAACCACCTTTTAAAGGTTGAACCTTTTTCTTGTTAATATAGCCTAATGTTTTCTTCTAGCAATTTGCATCACAAGAAGCTTAGATTAATCCTGATAGTTAGAGACATTGAACTTAATATGGATGGATGAAGTTGTATCTTAAATGGTTATATTGGTTATTTTTTAATAACAAAAGAGTCGAACCCAGTTATGGTATACATATTATGGGGCAATTAAGGTTTTAAGGAAATGTTTTATATAATTAAATGATGTATCTATATATGCCCATATATAGTAAATAGATCAATTATACAGTTGTATATATATATTCCTAAACTAAAGGAAACTATATAGAAAATATATAGAATAAAAAATAACTCATTCTTTCTAATTAATATTAACAACTATTAATAGATAAACTTAATAAGAAAATGACACTTTAATGTCAGAAAAGGAGTAAGTATTATGAAATGGAGGTTATGCCAAGTCACCTCCAATTTTTAGTTCAAATGAACTTCATTTTCAATTAATGCATCAACATTTTCAGCTCCTTCATAAATAAAATTAACTAATAATATATAAATAAAATAAGAAAATATCACTTCAATGCTAGAAAGAAGTTAGTATTATCAAATACTTGTTCTAGCTACTCAACACTAAAATTTTGTTCATAACATATGATTGTTGTAGTTACCTCTTCTAAGTGTTTTCTCTAAATTATCATGTGTACAATTTATATGTTAATTTTTAAACAATAAGTCTTTGTCTTATACTTAAAAAGTTGTATTAAATTTAGATATACCTCACTATTACTTTGAAAATTAACAAAATAGAAAATTTCAACTTCAATATGATCTCCTCCTTCATTATCAACAATTTGTTCAGTAGCATTATCTGCTTTTTCTACATCTAAACAACTGAATTAGTGAGTTTCAAATCAAAATATAAGAATAGATGCAAAATATGCATTATAACAATTATAATGAGAAATTTTATCATCACTTTCACCGTCAATATATGGTGCATCTGCAAAATAACCAATACAATCATTTTTTTCATATATGTCATCTTGTACAATTCCTTAATTAGTATCACCGTGTTCACCACCTTCAAATGTTTCCAATCAAAATTTACAATTCTACCATTTTCCTTAATTGCTTCATTATTCAAACTTTTATTCTTCAACAAAGGGTATTCATCACCATCCAAGTTTGCTTCCCTATCAGATTGTATAAGTCCATTATATGGTGTTCTTTCATTAAACATTTTAATACTTCTTCAAATGTTCATAAGAAAACTTGTATATGAAGTCTTTTATTGCTCCATACTCTAAAATTTTGGTTGTACGTATTATAACATTGTTAGATAATTTAGATCATTTCCAAATTCACATGTATGTCTCCCTTATATCTCAAATTCAGCAAGTACTTGAATTTTTCCCTTATATTAAAATTTGAACTCTACTGATGTATTTAATAAAAAATAAAAATAAGTTAAGAAAAAGATTTGTTATATTCAAATATGTAAAGAAGATGCAAAATAGACCATTTCTTGTTTTTAGCATTTGGAAAATGTAACGTATAATTTATCATATTTTGTCTTACTTACTAAAAACTAGTTATTTAAAGCCATTTTTTGCATCAAACTCTATTATTTCACCTATTTTTATTTCATCTATTTAATATGTGAAATAAATAAAATAAAAAAATCATAAGTTGGAGTTAATTGTCATAAATAACAAAAGTTACTACATTTTTGTTATGTTTGCATATAAATATATATGTGAATGAATTAATAATCATGTGTGAAATTAAGGCCTTTTAAAAATTCAAATGTAATCCAAATTTCATTACATGTCATTAACAATATGAAGAAGCATCACATATATTACCGTAAGTCTGACAATTTACTTAAGATTAAAATAGGCTAAAGTTGTAATCTGCACCTCATCATTTTACAAGCTATAACGTAGTGTATGGTTACTATCCCCGTGAGTGGGGACAGTTGACAATACAAAGAAATCCTGTCCACCACAACCGTTTGATTCATGTCCTCGCTTCTCTATCCCCTTTCTCCAGAGGACAGGGATAGAGATTTCTGTCCATTCCAAAACCGGAGGACAAAAATCATTTGTCCTTGTCTCCGGAACAAAGATGCGAGTATCCTCCCAAATTACCCATCTCCTCTGATACACATATTTTGTTCCAGATTTACGCTCTATCGCATCTGGAAGCTTTTCTCCTCTGATTTTCACGCTTTTCACGCTTTTCTTCCACATTTTTCTTCCAGATTCACGCTTGTCTTCCAGCTTTTCACGCTCCGTCACATTTTCTCCTCTGCTACGCTCCGTGGCATCTGCCAGATTCACGCCTCCTTCGCATCTTCCCACAGTCACTCGTCTCTCGCACACTGGGCTTCTTCCACTGGGACTCTTCTTCCACTGGAAAGCTTTTGTTTATTTCCTAAAAAAATGTCGCTCCCTCCGAAGGACTCCATTTCTTTGATTGCACGATTTTGGTCCACCTGCCTTTGTTCTTTTCTTATTCTATTCTGGAGTCAGAAATGGAGGACGTTTCTGTTATTTGGAGACCTTCGGAGGCATGGGTTTTTGTACATGTGAACTTGTCATCTGTGGATACCTTCGGCCATAGTGGGGTTTGCAGATCTTGAATGGGATCATGTAGATTCTGGGTTGTAGGTCTTCATCTTATTGGGTCTTCAATTTTTTGTTTCTTATACCAGAATGGGTAGAGGTTTTTGGGGCATATCCTTCCAGATTCAAAGTTGCGCGATTTTGGATGATTCTCTCATTTCCTTTGCAATTTTTTTAAGTTGTTTCTTTGCTTCTGTGTAGGAATTCTGGGTTGTTGTTGAAGGGTGACAGGTTTCATTATTTCCGAGAGCCTCATTACCTCTCCAAAGTTCTTGTTCTGTTTCTTGTGACAGGTATGTATTTTGTGCTAAATTGAGCCTGCATTATGGTAGCATGTTTCTTATTTTTTTTGGGTACTTTAGATGATGCCTTGTGTTGTGTGATGTATATATTGGACAGAAAAAAAAAACACATATGAACAGAAAAAGCTCGAGCATTTAGCAATGTAGTTAGTGGGTTGGTGTTGAGAATAAGGCAATGTAGTTTTGCTGCTGCTTTTATTGGGATTATGGTCTCTGCTAATGGCTGCTCTATTGTTTGGTTATGTTGTGTTTTTGTTTAAGGAGACAATCTGGGTGAGCTCACTTTTGTTTGATAAAAAACATGTTATAGGTAATGGGAATTTAATGGTTTGCAACTTCTAATGTTTGGTTAATTGGTTGCATTACTGTGATGGATTGGCAGTTGTTTCTTTTATGTGCTTTATATTGGAAGCAGCACTATGTATGTTTGGCAATTGGTTCTTTTGTTGTGGTTTATAACCAATCCATTGGGCATAAGGTATATATAAACCAGATGGTGAATATGATATACTTTCAGCTTTAGATTAGTTATTTCAAATCCAGATTGTTCATATGACTCTTGAGCCATCCTTGCACTAGCATTCTTAGATCAGCTAGTTCAACGCTAAATTGTTCATAGAATGATAGGTGTTCAACTTCTAACAAGGGGAAAGTTATCCTTTTTGTATAACCTTGATGTGCATAAGTTATATATGAAGATTTTAGGATCATATAACCATACATGGACCTATTTACTCATATATTTTTTTTTAAAATTAAATGAATTTATATTAATGACTATTTCAAAGGCTTCACAGGGAGATATTATAGAATCCAACAAACAGATGCTTTTGTTAATGAAAACATATGTCCCTGTCTTCTGTCAAATTTGTTTTTCCTTTTATCTTCACAAAGCATAAATATTACAGGTAAAGGATCGTATGAGGGAAATGGAGTCTGTACCCATTCAAGAAGCTCATATTAATAGCCCATTCATTCACTTCTTGTCATCCCTTCACCTAGTACGTTAGGAGCACTCATGAATGTTCAAAGCATCTGAATTGACATTATTAACATCCTATTTTGTAGTTGTGCAATCAGTTTTGATATTCTGACATTCCAAATGATTTTAGCTTGTTTTAAGTGGCAAAGAGATGATAGATAAATGACAGCAGATTTGTTGGGATATTACAGAGATTTAAGTAGAATACAATGTTTTAAGGTTAATGAGATGAATCTAGTGACTTACATACATGCTGTTTCAATTGTGCAAAATCCATACCTAATTTGCAGGGGTTATATGATCATTGTTTTCCGATTTTCAGGGGTCCATCTGTGGTAAATAAGATGGGTACAAGTTGTTCTTGTGTTTGAGCTGATTTAGAGTTGAGAATCTAGGTGTTTCATCTTGTTTTTATGGGCAGCAATTTTGTATATGAATTGTGGTTTGTTGGGAATTATGACTACATACATTTACTTATTAATGTTGTTTATTAGTAAAAACATTCCTTTGCACTCGGAATGGAATTTTAAGGTTCGAAGAAATATATGAGGAAAACCGATGAGAATGTATCCAGTTCATTCCTATACTTTCCTTTGATAGTGAACAACTTTTGAATCCTTTTCACGATAAACATCTTATATATGGTGTTATTTCGATTTTGACCCAAACCACTCTCAGTTTTGGGAACATAAATATTATACCGCTTTACTTTTAAGCTTTACCTATATCTACATGTCAAAAGAAACAGAAGGTTTTTAACATTTAAAAACTGTTGGTTTTTCCATAACCATGTGTCAATATATACATTTCATGTGTCAAAACATGAAGCCCAATTCGGTGAACTGACCTAATCAAATTAATTTCCGACTATTTATGGAAGCTACCAAAGACACTATCTAGTTGACCAACCTTACTTGATCAACTGAATAGAATGCTCTCCAAAGAGAATTTCATTTTGTTGATGCTCCCATATGTTGATATCTTTTTTATTTGTTTTCAAATATATGAAGACATTTTAGAATCCTTTAAGTAACTTCTAAACAACCTTAATCGACTCTATAAGTGAATAAAATCATATAAAGTCTCCAACTCTTGTAAATATATTCACGTATTAAAGCTTATTCCTGTTCTCAACTGAATAAAACACTCTTTAGCACTGGTTGACATGAAATTTAGGTATCCATCACAATAAACTCAACTTTGGATAGTAATTATTTTCTTGTAATCATCAAATTATTAGGCATGAATTCTTTTGTTTGAATAAACTCTGCCTTTCTATACAGACAAAATATTGTGAAAATGGACATAATCAAAGTAGCAAGTTAGATCCCATTACATACCTTTTAATATTTTCCATCCAAATATGCATTTGCGTGCAACTTTCTCTCAATCCAAGATCATATACGTACAACAATATACTGAATATATATATGCTCTCATAATATATCTATTGAGTATAAAATATGTCTAGGAACTAAATTTTCCAACAAACTTACATTATATGAACAGTATTGCAATTTGCTAGAACAGTAATGCTGAAAGATAAACTTCTTGTCATGAATGTCATCACACATATATGATTGGTTTTGATAACAAAGTATAAATTGAGATTGGCTTTGAATATGAGCTTGGTTTTTATAACAATGTCTAAGTGTTGTGCTTCGGTCAATTTCATTGGAATGAATAGTGATGTCAATTTCCATTGTAAATGCACGAAATTTAAATGGTTGTGGCTTGTTGATGATCATTACTGTTTTTTAACTCTTTGCAGCCAGTATTGAATTGCAAATAATGGCCAACAACAATCATGATGCTATGTTTAAGTGTTTGGCTATGTTTGAGCTTTGGAATGCGGAGATAGACTTAATGAAAATGGCCATACTTATATGCTTGTATATATATACCAAAAAACAGAGGAGGAGTGAAAATGCATCGGGTAGTAGGGCATTGTCAGTGCCAACGCGACAAGCTAATATAGATAGGATTTTAAATGAGGGTGATAGGAATAGCCAGTGGCATTGAGAATGGACTTAAATGTATTTACATTGTTATGTGAAATGCTTCAAGTCCACGGTGGGTTGGTGAATACTGGCCATCTGTCAGTGGAAGAAAAAGTTTTAATCTTCCTAAGAATATTAGCACAGAATGAATCTAATAGAGTTTTGCAAGTTAGGTTTATGAGGTCTGGAGAAACAATAAGTAGGGCCTTTCATAGCGTGTTAAAAGTCGTATTGAAGCTCCAACATCTGTTGTATGTGAAGCTCGTACCAATTGAAATGATTTCACAGATAATAGATGGAAATGGTTTAAGGTTAGTCAATTGAATTAGCTACAATAATATGTGTAATTAAAACTGTTTTACTCTACTTAAGTATGTCTTATTTTGGTTGGCATTTTGTTAAAAGAGTTGCCTTGGTGCTCTGGATGGGACTTATTTAGATATCATAGTTCCCCAAGAAGACAAACCAAGATACAGAGGTAGGAGAGGGAGGATATGCACTAATGTGTTAGGGGTGTGTGATAAGAACTTAAACTTTGTTTATGTTCTTGCCGGATGGGAGGGTTTAGCATCTGATTCAAGGGTTTTGCATGATGTTGTTACGAGGCGTAACGGACTTCAAGTTCCAAGGGGTATATTATATTAGTAATAACACAAATTTCCTAATATTTTCAATTGTTTGCCTACAAATACAATAGTAATAGTGTCATTTGTTTATAGGAAATTACTACTTAGTAGATGCTGGCTATACCAACGGTCCTAGATTTTTTGCGCCTTATAGAGGCACAAGATATCATATTCAAGAGTGGGCAAGAGATGGGAGGGCACCTAGGAACCAAGAGGAGCTCTATAATAAGAGACACTCATCTGCTAGAAATGTAATTGAGCGGGCATTTGGTTAACTGAAAAAAAGATGGAAAATCCTCAGAAATCCATCTTTTTATTCAGCAACCACTCATGTCCACATAATTCTTGCATGCGCCCTTCTGCACAACTTTATTAGGTTGCATATGACTGTTGATCCAGCAGAGCAAACTCCTCTGGAAGCTGAGGATATGCCAATTGGGGAAGACGCATCTCTCCCTGAAACTGTTGATCGGGTTGAGACAAGTAATGAATGGAGTCAATGGAGGGAGGATTTAGCTACAAGCATGTTTGATGATTGGAGAAGAGGCCATTAAAATGTGGAATTTCTTGTAGTTAATATTTAGATTGAGTGCATTGCGGGTTTTAAATGTTATTTATTTTCATTACAACTATAGTGACGGTTTGGGTTAATTTATCGTTATATGTACACTTGCATTACAACAGAATATTTGCAGACAAGGAATGTGTTGAGTGATTGTGTTGTTTGAACTGCCAGAATCGGTTGGTTTGAATTCAATATTGTCTTCTGTATTGCATAAACGGTTTCAAAGTATGTTATGTTGATTAATCATGTATGGCAATGGTTTTTGGAATTTTATGGGATTCTTGACATTGCTTGGTTTAGGTGCAATGTCAAGAATTTGGACAGATATTGAAACAGATGCATTTGTGACATTCATGGAGTAGGCTGTCTTAGTTGGTCACAGAGAAGATAATGGCCAATTCAAACCTGGAACTTTCCAAATCCTTGCTGCCCAGATGGTGGAGAAGTTTCCTGAATGTGGGATTGACAGGAGGCATGTCAAAAATAAGCATAAGAGGTTTAAGGACAAATATCAAACGGCGTTTGATATGTTAAACTGTAGTGGATTTGGGTGGAATGACACCAAACAATGCGTTGAGGTGGATAGTAAGCAAATGCTAGATGAATGGATGAGGGTAATGTCGTGTTAATTATTGAACCAATTATAGGTTTGTCTGAATTTGGTTTTGATGATTTTCATGCTGATGTTTTCTTATTTCTATTCAAGAGGCACCTAAACAAGTACTACACGCCTGACAAGCCTTTTCCCCTTTATCCAAGGCTTAAGTTTGTATTTGGACGGGACAGAGCCACAGGTGGAAGGGCTCAGAATGCAGCAGATGTTGTTGACCAAGCTGACACTGGTGAAACTGAAAGTGAAGCACCAGCTGATGAACCAACCCCAATTATAGGTTTTGATGAACATGAACCAGCCCCACAATCCACTCCTGCTCCGATAACTTCTGGTTTTGTTTTTTGTTCTGCCGCATCTTCCAGCAACACTGACAGCAATCAACAACACAGGAAACGGAAGTCGCGGGATAGTGAAGCATTAGAAAGCCTTGCAGCATCATTTGCTCGTGCCATTGAGACCAGTAAAGAGAATGCTAGGGTAATTGCGGATGCCATGGTAGGACTGCAAGGAGCTAAGCTAGGTGAAGAGCTTGGCAATTTGGGCTTCCCCATTGATGATGTTGTCAGGGCTGCGAAGATATTCGGGAGACATTCTCAATATGCGAACATTTTTTGGGGGTTAACATCAGAACAAAAACAGGCTTATGTTAGGAGCCTTTTAGATGATAACATATGAATTGATGTCTGGTTTTGTTAATTTGCATGGTTTAGAAATAGGGATTGTGATGTGGACTGCTGTGTTTTTGGACGATTGTCTTGTGTTTCTTATGAATGGTTGGTTTACTTAGTAATTCATGTCTACCATTTTTCTGTGTGTATGAATGATGATAATATGATCCATTTTCAGGTACAGAAATATGGGCAGGTACAACTTCTATGTGGTCTTTGTAGGACGTTAAGTTGGAATATTTACAAAATGGGATGACGTCAAATTAGCTACTGAGGGGTTTCCAAATTCTCGATTCAAAGGGTATCGCACATTGGATGAAGCACAAACTGCTTTTGGCATGGACTCATATAGGCCGGCGCGTCGCATTGAAGACATCGCTCCGATCGCCACAGAACCATCCTCCATTCCGTCTCCATCTGCACTTCCAACAAATGAACAAGTTAATCAGGTTGCAACTTCACACACAAACCTGGCATGGAGTAAAGACTTTTTACTCATAGCCATTGGAGTTATTTTGGGACTTATTCTAAAGGACATTATTAATAAATTCTAAGGCCTTAATGTTTGTTCAACCAAATATGTGATTAGTTCCATGAACGCTTAGATGTTGTTTCCAGGGCAGTGTTGAACCTGGTTTCCAACTTCACTCCTTGCAAGTTAAGATGTTTTATTTGAATATATGTTGAACCTATTATGTAAATCCTATCTATGAATGCTTATATGCTTTCTTTGAATATTTGTCGAACCTATTGTTACTTATTTTGTATTGATTATCATGAATATTAATATTAGAATTTTTTTAAACTATTATAATTATCAATATTATTATAATTAATTTGTTATTATCATTCTTATTTTTCTTCTTATTATTATTAGTATTATAACATTTTTATTTTTATTATTATTATGAATATTATTATTATTAATTTTGTATTAATGATTGTTATTGTTATTGTTGTTGTTGTTGTTGTTGTTGTTGTTGTTGTTGTTGTTGTTGTTGTTGTTGTTGTTGTTGT
>JAOTAX010000196.1:7356142-7376007 GCA_025629825.1 Erythroxylum guanchezii | reverse complement strand
GTACCAGTATGAATGGACAATGCTAAGAAAGCCCTATCAATCTCAGCCTATGCCAAATTTACTATTTGACCCTTCCAGTAGGGGGTGGGATGTCACAACTAATTTCCTATTTTAGTCATTTTTTGGTGAAACTAACACCGCCATCGTGTCTATCGACCTTAAAAACATAAGAAAGGAGGGAAATCGACACCAATCGGTCCATTTTGTAGGTAAATGAAAATGGGTGACCTTTGAGTTTTTAACCTTCGATTCTCACAATTGAGAAGAGTTTCGACACGAGACCAGTGTCATTGGATTCCTAGAGGTAAGCTCGTCATTTCTAGGTAAGTGGTGAAGATCATCGCCCCTCTGTGGCTGGTGCGTGTACCCCATGCCCCACTGATAGTGATGATTTTTTGACTAGCCCAGAAATGGTTGAAAATAATTTTAAAAATTTCCAAATATAATGTAGATCAATTTTCATAAAAGCAACATATTGAAAGTTTTCATAGTTTGTGAGATAAAAATTTAAAAAGGGTTATGTTCTTATAGAAATGCATGAAATTGATTAAATTGAGTTGTTCTTTATTAGAATTGAGAATATCTTGATGTATTGAGTATAAATGAATGTGTATGGGTTAGAAGGTGGTACACTTGAATTATGATTAGATTTATTATGAATTTTTGCAATGTAAATATGGACTCAATTAGGCATGAACATGTAGTTTGGAGATCCAAATTGAGCTATGATCACTGGTGGTCATAGAAGTGTCTTTTCATTGCAAGAATTGCCCTTCTTTTGGAAGGGGATGTCCATTTAACACGGAAAACTCTGTCGAAATTTTCAGTAGGCTCCTTATAAAATGTGACATAGTCGTTTTTAAATAGAAAATAAAGCTTTTTAATATTGGGTCATGGTCTTATTCTCGGAGTGTTTAAAATTGATTTAGGTTTTAAATCCTAATGATCATTCTGATTTTTCTTTCTGTAGATCAATTAGGAGCTGAACCCTCCACTTCAAGACATTAGGTTCGACATGAAGGAGCGCATTCTACTTGTGAGTTAATAATCATGGTTATGAACATGCATTAGATTTCATTCTCATATTCATCATGAAAATCACCATCATTATCATATGCATGCATGACATTCATACATATGGATTGATACATGTATAAGTATTTTGTTGTGAAATATTGTGCTCGTTTTGATATGTGATGATGTGGATGATTATTATAGTATGAGTTACCTGGTGGGTGTCACTAGGTTGTGCGCACAGTGAATCATTAATCGAGTATAGATTTGAGTTAGTATTGGGTCTATTGATTTAGATATGATGCGGTTGGGGCGGTTCGGTTAAGCTTGCTCTCGGACGCCAATCGATATATGGTTCGTAAGAGTTAGCATGATTGTGGTAGTTTGGTCGAGCTTGCTCTCGGACGGTAATCATGTCGTAGTAAGGTTGTGGCGGTTTGGTTAAGTGTGGCTCTTGGACGGCAGTCCACTACATTGGACCAAGTGAACCGTGTGGAACAAGAGAACGCTTATGGCCATAATATATAGGTAAGGGAATGTTATAGGGGTCACTCGTCATTCCTCCATTATTAATTGTGATTTGTTATTTGTGATTATGATGATTATGTGATATGATATTGATATAGGAAATGACACATGTTTGTAAACAAAATTATTATGTTATGAAATTGCATTTATGGATATAATATATTATAAATATATACATATCATTTGAAATCCTTAGGAATACATAACATAACTATAATATTAATTCACTCAGCATGGTCTGACTTCTTTTAACTATTTTTCAGGATCTTCTTTTCAAATCTCTTCTAACAGAGTACTTTGTCGATCTTCTCTCTCTAATGATTTGATGTATGTTTGTTTGTGACCTTTGACTCTGGAGTTGTAGTAGTCTTGTATGTGTTAGATTTTCCCTTGTATTAACTATCTCAATGTTGTAGCAAATTGACAATTGTATACTGCTAGAACTATTTAATTATTATCAGCACGAGTTTGATCATTTTGAAATCTCATCTTTATTATGGATATAAGGATTTGATGGCAGTTTAAGCTTACTAAGGGTCTAATAAACCTTAAGTTTACTATTCCTTTAGTGTTGATCACGATCCAAGATTGGGTCGTGACAACAATTCTCTACAATATCTTATAATTCAAAATCTTCAGCTGTAAGAAAGACTATTATCCTAGTTCTTCAAACAAAGTAATCATTTCTATTAAAGAATAAAACAATATCAATATCTTAGTCCTGTGATAAAGTTATGTCATAATAATCTTTACTTAAACTTCACTAAAAATATATATGTAATGAATGAGGCTCACTCGAATACCAATTGTTGGGGCTCAAAAGGCACGTAAGAAGAATGGTGAATTAAATATATCTACTTTTTACGTAATGAATAAGGCTCACTCAAATACCAATAGTTGGTCCTCAATTGCTATGAGGTCCAATTTCTTCTTAACTATGAATAACAATATGTTGCCCTAATAGTATCCAAATTCTTAAATACTATTTTGTAACTATTTCACATTTTTCTTACAATTGTTCTCTACAACAATCACTAAGAAACTATATTTCTATTGCTTTACCCTTAAACCCACTTGAAAAATTCATACTCAAGTATAGGGACCTAGGCTTTCAATTTTTCTCTTACTTGATTTTAGTTTTTCACTTGTATGCAGTGGACATTGTATTAGAACACTCTAACGAAAACAAGGTGCTCCAACCGGGAGCCAACCTACCCTGAACTTAAGGAGTCTAGATCCTCTGTCCAATTTTATGGTGTCTTATTCTGTTCCATAAATCTCAGTCATTTATTTATGCGGACCCCACGTTTATTTATATGAGACTCACGAGAGACCCACGTAAATGATTTGCTGAGATTAATGAGACAAAATAAGACACCATAAAATTAGACAGAAGATCTTATCTCGAACTTAAACACCGTACTAAAAATGATTATATCTATTTCCCTTTTTTAAAGAACTATTATCTAATAATATAATTAAATGTAAAAACAAAATCAGATTCAACTTGCTCTTTCTTCTACTGTACTGTTTCTTTTTTTATCCAATATCTTTTGGGTTTTGATTCAATCCAAATCTAACTTGGTTTTCTTGAAAACACAACAATATCCGGCTAGGTAGCCGATGCAATGACGGAGGTTGAGGCAGTGGTGGCCTTGAATTTGAAAGAAGCGCACAGCTGGTGGGAACAGATTAACGAGTCGGTGAAGTGGCAGGATTCTATCTTCCATGCCCTCGCTGTCCTCTATGGACTTGTCGCCGCCGTTGCTCTTGTACCTACGCCTCCTCCTCCTCTTGTCTTTTTGCTATTCACCTGAATTTAATTTATATCTTCTGACGTTTAATTACTGTTACATATCAACAACAAGAATTATTATTTGATGCGCTTTCGATTAGGGTTTCCGACTCTTAGGGTTATGTGCATGCGTGAATTTTAATATTTTTGTGGTTCATGGAATCGTTTCTTATGTTGGTTGAATTGGTTTTCGTATTCAGGTTCAATTGGTACGTATACAATTAAGGGTTCCAGAGTATGGTTGGACCACTCAGAAGGTTTTCCATTTTCTGAATTTCTTGGTCAATGGGGGTTTGTATCTCATATTGTGCGATTTTATATGGTTTATGAACTTTTGGATTTTCTGAGATTCTATAAACGTGTGTGTTGTGGTTTCTTCCATACTGCAGTTCGATGTGGGGTTTTTCTTTTCCGGCGGAATGTGCAACACATACATCCATTGGTTGGTGCTTTATGTTGAATAATGTGTTATATTTTGGTATTAGTTGTCTATGATTGTACCTAATCTATAAGCATGATTGCTTACATTTGTTAGATTTTGCAACATATCCTACTTGATTTACCAAGTCTTGCTTTCTTTACAACATACGCGCTTTTGGTTCTCTTCTGGGCAGAGATATATTACCAGGTTCCTTTCCTTTGCTTAATCAATTATCCTGGTGAAATTTACAATATAATTTCTGCACTTGACATTGATTAATACCGGACAGGCACGTGCTGTATCTACTGATGGGCTTAGGCTGAGTTTCTTTACTATCAATGCTGTGGTTTATGTTATCCAGGTGAATCTCCTCTCTGTTTATTTACAATCAACCAGCTGCAACTTAAACAATTCTTATATATCAAATTTAAGGCTGAAAACATTCTTAAAATGATCTAACGAAACTCCTTTTCCAAATTATTAGCCTATTATCCTTCATTCTGCAATATAGTTACGATAGCATGGTAAAAAAGCTTGCTGTTAATTGTCGTAACAAGTCGTGATTGAAAAATAGAGGTAGAATAAGATTATACAATTTAAATGTCATATTTTGGTCTAACAGTGACTATTTTTATAAAACTTCTAATTCATGTGTTTCCCCTGAGTCGTTATAAATATTAATGCACCCAACACTACAAATTCCAAGCAGGAATTCTAACAGGAACTTTAAAAATTCTGCTGCTTTTGTCAACCCCAACCCAATAGGCCACTCCTGCAATCCTACTATATATTGAAAGGAATAAGTGGAAATAGATAACTTAAATTGTTCATTGAAATTAAATCGCATGCTGTAAAATATGTACTTTTCTTCATTGTTAGCATGTCATTTCATTTTTCCCGGATGGTGCTAGACGTGGACCAATGTGGGATGCTTGGCTATCAGTTATGATGTTTTAGCCACTGTTTTTAATCTAACCCCTCGGCCTTTCCACCCCTTATTTGTTAACTGATCCACATGTATAGCATATTTAATGTGAACTGATGTCACAGTTAGTCAAATGCAGTTCATTGAATTCAGCAACAAATAAGCATGGGCTAATGGTTGTTGTAGCTAGGTTGGTTGGTTGGTTGGTTCTAACATTAATCAAAAGGGATTGAAGAATCACGAATAGAAAATGATGTTGCCGCATGTTTTTACTATTAATACCTTTACCATGCTTTTGGCATGGTTTCTTGAGCAAGGTTGCGCCTACAAGCATGGTTTCTTGAGCAAGGTTGCACCACGCATGCCTAGGATTTTGATTCTAATGCATATGTGTGCCTTCTTTCAAGTTTCCATACATGCACCTGTGGAGTTGTTAGTATGTACGTATTCATTCTCAACCAATGTGTATTATACACATTTAGTCTTAGGATGGGTGCAAGAGGTGGTTATTTTCAAGGGTAACTGTTACAGATAAAGAAAGGTCTATCCAAAACATTTACCAAACAGATCTAACTGGAAGATTGTCATAATGAAGTTCGAAATTCACATTTAACAGGTCTCTTTCATTGATTGATAGATTTAGTAATTGAATGACCTTTGTCAAAACACTGGCTCCAAAGTTTTGTTTTTTCTTCATATGCATTCTGTTTCTGTTGTTCTGAGGTCATGCGATTATCTTTTTGGATACCATGTTGCAAACTGCTGCTATGTTCAATATGAAAAGTCATACGCAAAGACCTAATGTTTCCCTTACAAAATTACTTGTTACTTTTAGCTAATTCTGTATTTGATCAATTTCAGATTGCTATGTGGCTGGTGTTATGGTGGAAGAATATCCCGGCCATTGTCACTCTATCTAAGATGTTCTTTGCAGGTTCTTTTCTTAGTGTGCCGAATTTTCTTGTGATACCTAGTAGTTCGATAGTGATAACTGATGCAGCATGCTTTTCACCATGTTGGGCAGGAGTGTCTTTGGTTGCAGCTCTTGGCTTTCTTCTTTATGGCGGAAGGTAAACATTTACACTGACCCTCCTAAATTGTGTGTATGGTAACAGAAGAACTTTATTTGTCATCATTTTAGTCTGAATAGCTAGATCATAGGCCAGATTATGGTGTTTTTACAAGTCATCAGGATTCATATGTGATGAAGCATTTTAATAGCTTTTCCTACTCCTAGGGACTAGCTTCAACCAATTAACTGGTGTCTTGTGGTTCTAATTGTAGTTTTTTTTCACCATATGCGGTTGTCAAGTTCTGTGTAACAAAACTCAGATAAGTCAGCAGTTGATAGCTTTCTTTGGTGTTAGTAGTTGTGGCATCAATATTTTTACCTAAATGCTATTTACCCTCGTCTTCTGTCACCTATCTTGACAATTCTAACTAATGCTGTCTAGTTGTCTGTACTGTATTTTGATCTAATGCATTTTGCAATTGTCATGTTTTGCAAGGCTGTTCTTAATGTTGCAGCGCTTCCCTGTGGAATCCAAAGGGCGGCGTAAGAAGCTTCAAGAAGTAACTTCCCACTAAAACTGTTTGGACCTTTTGCTTTCACTCTATTTTTATGTAACATGTGGTTGCCCCTCTTTTGCTTCCTTACAGGTTGGGTATGTGACCACCATATGTTCCTTATGCTTCCTCATCAGATGCATCATGGTGAGCCGACTCACTTCTTTTAAGACATACTTTAAAACCTTGATTGTAGGTTAGTCAAATGGTGCCTTGGCATGTTGAAGTTTGAAAAGAAAAGTGTTAAAATGATAAGAGTTCAATGCTTACAATGAACCAATGAAGTATATAATATGATATAAATGTCATCAATCATTACTAAGGCTGTTCCTTCTGTACCCCACTCTTCGGCAAGCAAAATAATATTGAGGGATTCTGCTGTTGATTTTGTTGTCCATAATACATGGGCATCTGACTTCATCCTTTATTGTTATTTGCCCATGTTAGATGTGCTTTGATGCTTTTGATCCAGCTGCAGACCTAGAAGTTTTGGATCATCCAGTTTTAAACCTCATATATTACCTGGTAAGTTATATTTGAATTTTCATTACTCCCTTACCAGTCAGTCAGCTTGTCAGTTCCATGATACTCCTTTAAGCTAAAGATTTTCATTTGATAATGTTGCTACGATATAGCTAAGAACTAAAGGAAAATATTCTTTAACCTGCTTCTCTACCATTTTCCAATACTCTGTTCAACATTCATAATGTTTGCTAGTTTATAATATACATATACTTGTCTTAATCTGTGATTGGCTGAAGTGAAGTTTTGTACAATTTCTTAATGATATGTTTACCTTTTGATTACAAGTTCACATATGCACAATTGTTTGAATATATATGATGTCCACATGGAATGTAGGTTAATCCTTCAGAATGTTATTGCATTTTTAGTCGATATCCCTACATGGAAAATGATCGAGCCCAAAATTCTCTGTTCTTTAGATTTGTATTTCAGAAGTATATGGTGAGACTTAAAAGTAATTATGGGTTTGTCTAGTTGGGTCACAACAACAAAACCTTTTTATTGTATCGTAGGATTTTTACTATTACCCTATTTTTGCATGCAGCTAGTGGAGATTTTACCGTCAATCTTGGTTCTTTTCATTTTGAGGAAGTTGCCTCCAAAGCGTGGCATCACACAATACCATCCTATTCGTTGAGGAGAGTGGGGGCAAGAATACGATGTGATGCAAATGCTAGAAGTGATGAAATGCTTGCTGTAATAAAGCTTTTGAATATCATCTATCGACAAGGAAAAGCAAAACTGTCCTTTTGGAAAACCAAGGGACTCCTTTAGAATGGAATCTAACGTATGAAATGTTCTTGTTAGGGAATATTGTTGGTCCGTGAAAGAGGCATAAGCTTCTGAGGACTGTACAGATACGTATGGTTGTTGTTGTGGCTTTTGCTTCATGAGATTTGGTTCCTCTGTTGTTCCAATACAATCTTACTGGACACCATATATGGCTGTAGAGAAAGGTGTTTATTGATTGATTGGTTGTGGTCATAAGAAAGTTGTAACCTGAATGATTTTTCCACTATTGGATTTTATGTTAACTACAGTTCTAATCTCCCCTCTGATGTATGAGTTGCCAGTTTCCTCTCCTTCTCACCCCTTTTGTATGCTCAAGGCAGGACGTAAAATCCTCTAATTGACGGATGCTTACAGTTATGTTTTTGGATAGTTTACTGCTATAAGATGATTACTATGAGCATTCGAGTTGAATGAAATTGCAAAAATGAGGAAACTTACCTGTTTATGATGGTGGCCTGCAAAAATGCTTTCCAACTTCGTTCACTGAGAAGCTATTCGTTCGAAGTTACTCCTGGCTTCTCTTCGCTTTTGCTATTTGGAAGGCGGATTTGAGATTCTGGTAACAGGTTTATTATACCTTGAGAGGCATTTTGAAGTTTGGTTAACAGAGTGGACTGGTAGGATTTATTTCTCACTTCTACCATTCTCGTCTTATAGTACCTTTGAATGGTTGTTTTTCGGTTTATGTAGCCAACTTAAGCTTAAGTTGAACGCATGACCATATGAGTCGACTTCTCAGCCCAACATTCTTTAGCATACAACCTGCTGTTACTGGGTGGCCCATAATCCTAGGGCTTACTTTTTGATGCAGCAGTCGTTTACCCTATTATCGTGTTGATTTGCATCTTGTCTGTTTTCATGATTAACCAGATCATTGTTGGCGATTGCGAGACAAAGAAGCTGGATTTGTTATAATTTACACTAATCAAATGTAAAACAGAAGAAGGGATCTCATTGTTACACCTACTGCGGTCAAAAACTACAACCTACAATAGGTAGGTACACCACACCGCAAATCTGTAGATAGTAGATCTCATCCCTACCGTACCATGACAGTCACCTTAAAACCACAGACCTTTCACATTCTGATTTATATGGGTATGTACGTATGGTCTTAAATATTCATATTCATGAAATTAACTATGTAAGATTGGTATCATTTGATCAAAGGTCTAGTCAACTCCTCTCTCTCTCTTCTAAGCTTATCACCGGATTTGACTTTGCTGAACACTGGATTTGACTTTACTGAACTCATTCCAATTATCCTATCAGTCACAGCAATGACATTAGTGCTTTGTCTTTCAATTATTTACTAATCGAATTATTTCATTCACTCAATTCCTCCTCCAACATGATATTGAAGTCTATCATATAATGTGTAATATAGTTTGATAGAATATAACAATAGAATAAAATTTAGTCATTTTATTTTAAATTAAAAGAGTAAAAATTACAAAATTTTCATATAATTTCACTCATTTTAAAGTATATTTTTGTTACTTAAAAATACTTTATAATATTAGATATGCTAAAAAAATTATTAAAATTTATCAAATTATTTTAATAGAGTTTACTTTCAAAATTAATTTAAATCAATCATGTAAATTATATTATGTATTCAATAGTTATTTACACAATAATTTATGTTAAAATAGTTCAATAAAATATTTTATAAAAAATTTTAATACCACATTTGTTAATTAAAACAATAAAAATATTTTTAGAAATTAAAAAATCTTTTATCTAAATAATAAAATAATTCAAACACAAAATTAAAGGAAAAAAAGGACAAGTTGACTTACTAACTAAAGAAGAGTATTTCCAAGACATTTCTTTAGTTAATGTACTCTTTTATTGGTTGCTAATTCATGTACATGAATTGTGTGGGTAGCAAGTAGGTAGACATTAGGAATTTGAGAGGGCCTACTACCTTGATTGGTGGGGTGGTGGGACTAAATTTTATATTCATATAAAAAATTATTGAAATAAACTAAATTACAAAATTAAATGGTCGTTACGAATATATTTAATAGTTTTTTATTAAATTTAACATATCCTTTATTCTCATCCCTGCTAGATGACCTGAAAACTCTTTTAAGAAAGTATCATTTATAGCAAAATTTTGCTAATTAGAATCTTTAACACATTCATGAGTCTTGGCCAAATCTCTTAGATGCTTATATACATAGAAAACAACAACATAAGAGTAGAGACTAGAGAGACAAGCTTGAATTTACAGCTAAGCTAAAGCAATAACATACTTGCTTCCTTTTTCTTGTTGCCGTTGTTCTTTGACCACCAAAATTCTATCTTTGAATATGATATTCATAATGTGCACACATATACATAATAAATACATACAAAATCGATAGAAAACAAAAGTCCTAGTTTGGTGGCTTTTTGATAGATATTAATAAAGATGTTAACAAGGTTTGATCTTTATCGTCATATTCAACTAGTAACGCTAAACTAGTGTGTAATGTTTCTGTTCTTCTGCTTCTGGATTCCCTCTTTCTCTTCGGTGATATTTGTTAATTTGAAGGGTTTGGGAACAAGAAAGGTTTGATCTTTATCGTTATTTCTTATAAATTTTCCCATCATTTTGCAGTAGACTGTTGTCTAATGGTGGTGGGCTAGTTCTAGATTGCTTCTTTGTTTGATGTTGGCTTCGGTTGGAAAATTTTGGCAAACATGAGCTATATTTCCTTGCTGCTCAACCTGTTTTCTTTTACCTCCTAACCTTGAACTCGGAATGATCTGTTCTTCTTCTCTCTTGGATCATTCTGATTCAGCTAATCTGGGTTCCTTCTTTTTTCTGCTGTTGTTCCTGGGGTCTTGTTTGACTCTCCTGCCTCAGTTTCGTTCTTGAGATTTGGCGTCTGTACCGCTTGCGTTTTGTGTTGGTTTTGTTTGATTTCTGGGTTAAGTAAATCTGTCTTCATTTCATACCTATCAATTGAAACAACGCTAGAGAAGATGAGGGGAAAATCTGGGGCACCGGGAGTTTACTTTGTACTGAACACAGGAGCTAAAATTCCTGCAATTGGGCTTGGAACGTGGCAGAGTGGTGGTGACCTGTGTGTTGAAGCAGTGAAAACTGCATTATCAGTTGGTTACCGTCATATAGACTGTGCTCATCTTTACGGGAATGAGATTGAAGTTGGTGAAGCATTGGCTGAAGCATTCAGAGGGACACTCAAGAGGGAAGATGTTTTTCTGACTTCCAAGCTCTACTGCACTATGAATTCTCTGAATAAGATTGAGAATTATGTGAGGGTTTCACTTAAGAATCTTGGAGTGTCGTATTTAGATCTTTATTTGATGCATTGGCCTGATAGCTCAGCATTTGGTGATGCAACTGATCCTCCTTCAAACTCGGGGAGTGAGTATAGGCAATTCCTGAACCGACTGAAGAAAGCCTGGAAAGTAATGGAAGCTCTGATTGAGTTGGGTCTTGTAAGAGCTATTGGTGTGAGTAATTTCAGTGTTCATCAGATTAAAGAGTTGCTTAAGTTTGCAAAAGTTGTGCCTGCTGTCAACCAGGTTGGTTTTATCCAATTCATTCTTATTAATGTTCATTTGGTTTGTTTCTGTACACATTCGCTTTTCAAATTTTTCCTTGAACTGATCTAATTAGCTATTCACTTCATCAACACGAAAGTTGGAGATAAACTCTGAATCTTCTCCAGTGATCCGCATATAAGGGTGCTATTATTATTATCTGAACTTGATCTTACAATTCACTGACGAGGCATTTAGCTTGGTAATAATGATAGTGAATGTGCTGTTATTAAGTCAATTCAAGGAGCGGAAAAAACATTGTATGGGATGAAGCATGTGATGATTATTGCTTTTGTAGTCAGGAAGCGAAGATTATTGAGAGAAATGCACAATTAGTTTATCCAATAATCAAAACAAACTATTAGGTGCTCTGTTTGATGGACACTTTTTGATCATTTGCTTTGCACCTTTTGAGTACGGTTACAATGTATGAGCTCTTGTGAAATTAATTTTTCACCAATATGATTAATGTAACAAAAACTAGTATGAACAGATGAATCTTATAAGGGCAAGCTAATGCTGAGAGTTCTGAGATAACAGCTAATATGAAATGATTCAAGATTTTCTACACGTAACATGTCCCATCTCGAGAAAATATTTCTGATCTAAAGAGTTGTCCCATTTTGAGAATTATTTCCGATATAAAGAAGTTGTGTGATGGCATTAATTGAAAACCACCATTACCAAACATCCTGTCCCTAGTGATTTGAGGGTTGACTTGTAGTGGAACTTCATATCACACATAATCAGATCTGGAATGTCATTACTTTGACTCCTTTTCATTTGGTTGAACCTATAATGCAACAGTTGTAATTTTTGAGCTCATATTTTGAACAAGTGCTCAAATTTCTCAACGTGACAATCTAACTGTATTTGGTATTCCTAAAACCTTGCTAGTCACCCAATAATTGAGCTTATCATTCAAAGCATTACTTCATAAGCACTAGAGGTCAATTCGCTTGTGTTCCTTAAGATTTCTTTTATTCAAGTCAAATGTTTTGAGATGATGAATAACTTTTTGGATATGGGATACTTAATTGAAATATATCTTTTTCTAGGTCGAATTGCATCCATTTTGGAGGCAAGAAGAATTGGTAAAGTTCTGTCAGTTGAAGGGTATTCATGTGTCTGCTCACACACCTTTGGGAGTTCCCACAACAAACCCTGGGACATCTGATGCTGGATCAGGAGAAGAATCTGGCACTCCTCGCGTGTCATTTAGGAGGTCAAGATCAGCGCATGGACCCATGCTAAAATTGTCCGTTGTCCAAGAGATAGCAGACAGATACAAAAACACACCTGAACAGGTAATATTGAATAAGTTATCCTTTATTTCTTTCACAGCACAACCCTATCCAAAAATTACCAAAATGTTGGAAAGGTTGCCAAACCTCTTGCTTCAACAGCCAGACTTGACCTTTTCTAATCGATATGCCAGACTTAGGGGAGAGAGAAAATTACTGAATCAATTAGAAATGTTCTTGTGTTTCTCTTATTGAAGGTAAACCTGCATCAGTCATATATGCCCATGTACTGTATCTATGACAGAAGCACAGTGTGACTACGCTGGTAGAGAAACAAAACTCAACAACTAAACTTTGGAACATTCTACATTTGGAGATATATGTGTATACCTTTGGAGATCAATGTGTTAGCTACATATAGAGTCAGAATGATCTAGAAACCACAAATGATTCCTTAAGAAGGATCCCTGGGTGAAGCTAAATTTGTTCTGATTCTCTCCCTAAGATGAACAGGGGTCCTGAGGCTTTATATTTAACATGAAGCAAATGCCTTTGACCTAAAACTGTCAGATTCTGATTTAGAAACCCTTGATTTTTAAAGTATTTGTGTGTTGCTGAATTGTCCTTAGGTATGGAAATATTATTGAGGATAAATAGAATGTTTTGATTGGATTATTTTTTAGGACCTGAGGAAAGATCTTTTTGTCTTCGCCCAGGTCTTAATCAGTGTAGGTGGCTGTCAATTGATGCACAAAGGATTCCCTGAGCATTACGTTTCTATGATGCTAAGGGTTCATTTTTAGAAGTTAAAAAAGCCATCCAGCATGAGATAATGGTTTGTAAGCCAATAGATGTGGTACGCTCTGTACATAGAATACGATAGAGAAAGAAATGGATTCTACTACTAACAAGATAACAAAGCAGTATGTGTTAGTCTTGTAATTCTATTGCATGTTCACATATCTATAAACAAGTGGTTCCTGATAGTCTTGTAATTCTATTGCATGTTCACATATCTATAAACAAGAGGTTCTTGACACTATATATATTTGCGAGTTGTATACATCTAGGTTCATGAATATAGAGAATGAGTATGAACCGGCCCACGGTTTCAAGCTAAATAGATGAATATGTCTCTAGCATGTTGGTGCCTATAGAAGGCTGCACTAGGGCTTACCATAAGTCAATCAAGCAGCATTTATGAATTCTTATGGATGTGAATACAAACAAGGTTTCTTCATCTCCATAAGTTGCTTTGATCTGAATGTGTAATAGATTAGTGCAAAAGCCTCTGAAAGGGAACTTTCATCTAGCTGAATTGGAGAGGCATTTTACTGCTTTTTGTGTTGTTACTTGTTTTGGTACTTATGCTTAGGAAACCACTGATCAAGCTCAGCACACTGATTACCTTAAAGAAGGCCGCTCACAATTTTTAGTGGGTTGATAAAAGACTTGCTTAATTCTCATGTTTAAGGTTCTTTTCCCTACACATACTCTGAAACATGAACCGTGAGATTTTTCTAGCTGACGTTTTTCTTGTTGGTTTATCACCTATCTTTTACGGTCTGACATATGCATCAGTTCTTTGTTTTTTTGAGATTAATTAAAATATTCTTGGAGAGCATTGATGATATTATTTTATCCTGACCAATCCAGTCTATTTTCTACATCCACAGTCAGATTAAGAAAATGCCAAATACCATTTTTATTCTTTATATCCAGAAGGACCAGAACGCATCCAAAGCAGTTTGAGAAATATTAACTGGTTGCATTACAAAATTCTCCTTTTGCTAATTTTTAAAACTCCCTCAAAAGAGATGCATCATGTGAGAAGAAATAGAAGGAGAAAAGAAATTACAAACATAAGGCCCGGTGATCACTCAGAGAATCGAAAATCGCAATGCAAAGTCCCATTGTTTTTAGATCATGCCTGGGAACTGTCTGGCAATGATATACTGACTTCCTTTTTAAAGAGGATCTGGGCGATATGAACATAGCACTAATTACCATTGTTTACTTAACCAGTTAAATGTGCTTCTTGCATTGTAGGTAATTCTGCGGTGGGGATTGCAGAGAGGAACTAGTGTCCTACCGTGCAGCCTCAACCCTGACCGTATAAGTAAAAACATTGAAATTTTTAGTTGGTCTTTGTCTGATGATGAGTTGAAGCACTTGAATCACATTGAACCTCAAGTGTGTTTATTTGGGAATGGTCCTCTGAATACGCTGTTGGATATTGGTTTCATGTTGGGCAACGATCCCCTTCAAGCAGTCCATGAAACGGAAGATGATGCAGAGTACAATGCCTGAGGTCTACTGGTCTTTCCTTGAGGACCGTTTGGTCCATTTATGTTCAGAAATGTGATCGTGTTATAAGTGCCAATTTGTCTGTAAAGGTTTTGATTTTCTGCCACTGAATAAGAAACGGCTAGGCAACTCTTAGTTATTGAATTGTACGCGTCATATGAAGTTGTTTAACCTTTATTGATAGGTATACCCGACTGCATCATCAAGATGTGGTCAACTCTACATAGAGCTCGAGAACAAGTCATGCTCTCTGAAAATCCAAACATGCCAATTGATCACGTTCAAAAATCCGAGTGGAAGGGTGAATTCCGTGTTAATTTTTCTTTAAGTTCAACTCCAGTCTTGGTGTTTTTGTATTGAGCTTTTGTAAACCAACTTTGTTAAAGACAATGTGGTCTTGTTCACTTGAGATGTATACTTTAAATTTTGCACTTGGAAGGCCTTTTGTTGCAGGAACGTTAAGTTTTATCCCTGAATGGTGTTTTTACTTCTGCATTTTGCTTTCAGTCTTAGCAGATTATTTAGTTTGTGAATACTATTAGAAAAAGAAGGAATCTTGCATCTTAGAATGGGAATGAAATTGAAAAGGCAAAAATGGTAGAATCAGAGTTGAGCACCATGGACGACTCTACAGACTTGTCAGGTTGAATAGATCTATTCATGAGAAACATCAAGCAAAGGCTATCTAAGGTGAAGGATCGCTAAAAGGTTGTTAAAAAGTTGCCCTAATATTACTAGAAGGTGATGAACTTGCAGATTTTGTGAGAGTTGAAGGAGCGTGATAAGAGCAATAAAGTGGGGAGTACAAACTAAAGGGAGGAACAAGCAAGAGGAAGTAGTGGTCCCAGGTATTCTAAATTAAAAATTTTCCTTCATGTGATGGTACTGATCATCTTTTGATTTAGATCCATCAGTGTAAGCAGTTCTTTGAAAATCAGCGAACACCTGAAAGTGGGGCCAACATTATTTCACCTTAATGGGGAGGTATAACTATGGTTTTACAAAACGAAGAAGAGGAGGCGGATATGGATTGGGAGACACTTGCAAAGTAGTGCCACCTGAGTTTTGGTCCTCTTGTAAGCCTCATCGCCTAAGCCAATTGGATAACTTAAAGTAGATAAGAACAATGGAGGATTATGTTACGTTAATTAGAGCTGCATGAACTTGCGAGGAAGAAGAAGGAGACGATATCATAGGCAAGGAGTACGAATAAATGAAATGCAGCATTATAATTAGAGGAAGCATGTCTGATTCACGTGATACTATCTAGAGCATTCTAAGTACAGCAGAATATATATATATCAGTTGTAACGGAATGAAAAAGGCAGACAGTTAGTAAATGACTTTTGAATTCTCTCTCTCTCTCTCTCTCTCTCTGTTGTCTTCCCTTCAATTCTGTGTGATTGTGTGGTTGTCTGTGTAAAGAATCTGGAAGGAGAGTGTGGGACGTGAGCGCCAGACATCACTAAGTGTAAAAAATCATAACATCTGGTATCAAAGCCTACGTTCCCAGGAAGAGAATGGCCGAAAACACGCGAGGAGCTGAGGTACGTCGTCTAGAAGAAAGCCTTAGCAGCACGTTAGAAGTTCAATCAAGGCACGAAAAAGAAATCAGCGATATTAAGTTAATGTTTCAACAACTCATGCAGAAAATGGACAAGGAGGATACAGAATCATCGGTGAAAGGTTCGGGAGATGGAGGACGTGGTGTAGGAGTAATAAAGACCAACAAAACCGAATTTCCGACGTTCAATGGCACAAGAGTAAGGAGCTGGAGCTATAAGTGTGAACAGTTCTTTACTATAGATCAAACACTAGACGAGATGAAGATAAGCCTTGCTTCGATCCATATGGACGGGGACGAACTCGAATGGTATTAACTTACGATTCGGAATCGAAAGGAGATACATGGAATGAAATGGGACGAGTTCGTGACCTTCCGCAGACAACGGTAAGACAAAAATATTTTCGAAGACCCCATAGGAGATTTAAAGGAGTTGAGATAGGAGGGTTCGGTACTGGAGTACTGCGCATTGTTTGATAGGTACTCTAATAAACTCACTCTACCCTAAGAATATTTGGTAGGGTTCTTCTTAAAAGGGCTTAAGCCGGAGCTGGGGTTAACTGTGAAGATGATGGATCCACAGACTCTGCACCAAGCTTATACATGGGCACAGAAATAGGAGGCGATTATTGCTGCCAGTGTCCCAGTTTATTCCGGCAAGGGAAGCAAGGCCAGTAGCCCAGTTGGGGGAGAGGGGGCGGGGGGAGATCCTCTTCGTACAAAGGAAATAATTACACAGCCCTTGTTTCAAAACAACAGACGGAGGCTGGGTTGTTGCCAACTTCGGGAAGCCAAGGAAGTAGGAACATCAATTTCAGAAACTCACGGAACAACAGGACAACAAGCAGCAAGGAGTTTGATGAAAAAAGAGCAAAAGGGTTGTATTTCTGGTGCGATGAGAAGTACTCGCCGGGACATAGATGCAGGAAGAAGCAGTTTCAGTTATACATGGTGGAGGACGAGGATCAGGAAGAGGAGGAACCTGGATGTAAAGAGCTAGAGGACGGTGCTCCCCTCAACCCTAATATTTCGTTAGAGGCCATGTGGGGTTTAAAGGATCAGTCGGACTGCAAACAACTTCGGGTTGTGGGAAGTTATAGGCGGAGACCCTTACACATTCTGGTGGATAATGGAAGCACACATAATTTCTTGGATGAGAAGGTGATAAGAAAAGCAATGGTGGAGGTGAGTGAGATCGATCCTATTAGCATCACTATGAGAGGGGGATTAAAACTGGTCTGTAAGCAAGTGTATAGGAACTTCGTGTGGCATATGCAGGGGGCAAGATTTGCTACCGAAGCACTAATTATCAAGTTAGGTGGGTGTGATATGGTACTGGGGGTAAAATGGTTGGCTACATTAGATGATGTACTGTGCAATTTCAAGAAGTGCACCATGGAGTCCCAGTGGGAAGGTAGAGTAGTGACGTTGTCGGGACAACTAGAGATGCTGGCCCGAGAAGTATCCGGTAAGAATCTCCATAAATTGATCAAGGACTCAAACCAAGGTGTGTTATTCAAGTTGCGTTTGTTATATCCGATTGAAATTCAGATGCAACACCTGATCATTAATGACGACGTTCAGACCAGAGACAAGCTAGAGGGATTGTTAGCCGAATACGGAGAAATTTTCTTAGAACCAAAGGGATTGCCGCCAAAGCGTGCATTCGATCATGCCATACATTTAAAGCCAGGAGTGGAGACCATTAATATAAGGCCTTACTGCTATTCCGGTGAACAGAAGGACGCAATAGAAACGACAATGTAGGAGCTGTCAGAGCAAGGATTCATTTGGAAGAGCATCAGCCCATATGCGTCGCCAGTCATTTTAGTAAGGAAGAAGGACAACTCCTAGAGGATGTGTATCGACTACCGAGAATTAAATAAGAACACGATCAAAAGCAAATTTTCGATTCCATTAATCGAAGAGTTACTGGAGGAGCTGAAGGGGTCCAGTTGGTATTCCAAGCTAGATTTGAGATCTGTATATCACCAGATCCAGATGAAAGAGTAGGACATCCAGAAGACGACCTTCAGAACCATGAGGGGCAATTTGAGTTTCTCATGATGCCATTCTGCCTCACGAACGCTCCCTCGACATTTTAGAGCCTTATGAATGAAATATTTCAACCTTTCTTGCGGAAATTCTTATTAGTTTTCTTTGATGATTTGCTCATTTACAGTACGGATCTCCTTCAACACCTGGAGCATCTTCGGATCGTTTTGGAAGTCTTGAGACAACAACAACTATACGTGCGAGAAAGTAAGTGTATATTTAGGGCCAGACAGATAGACTATTTGGGCTACTCAATATCGAAAAAGGGGGTATCCACAGACGAGAAGAAGATTGAAACCATCCAGAAATGGCCTCAGCCGCGTACAGTGAAAGAGCTCAAGGGGTTTCTGGGGCTGACGGGCTATTACAGAAGATTTATTGAGCATTACGGCATCCTAGCAAAGCCCCTCAATGACTTGCTGAAGAAATAGGAGGTAGGAAGCTGGGAGTGGACGGAACGACAATAAGAAGCTTTTGAACAGCTGAAGGGAAGGTTAATGGCAGCACCTGTACTAGCACTTCCAAACTTCACTAAATTGTTTACAATTGAGGCAGATGCGTGCGACAAGGGAATTAATGTGGTACTTCAACAAGAGAGTCTCCCGATAGCCTTTCTGAGTAAAGCTTTAGCTCCTAAACACTAAGGATTATCAACATACAAAAAAGAGTTCCTCGCCATTATCAAAGCGGTGAAGCATTGGCACCACTATTTGAATGGGAGGTTCTTTCGGGTATAGACTGATCACAGGAGTCTAAAATACCTCCTGGAACAAAGGATCTCTACACCCTTCCAGTAGAATTGGCTTCTAAAGCTGATAGGATACGATTTTGAGGTAACCTATAGAAGCGGAAAAGAGAACTTCGCAGCAGATGCATTGTCCAGATTCTCAAGTCAACAATTACTCACTATGGCGGTCTCGCAAGTACAAGCAACCTCGATGGATGAGATCAAAGCGGGATGGGAGAAGGATAAAACCATAAAGGATCTCATTGGAAGGCTAGAAACCACAAACAACCCTACGGGGAATTACGAATGGCGGCTTGGAATGCTTAGATGGAAAGGAAGAATAGCAGTAGGCTGTGACAAGGAGCTTCGGAAGAGAATAATAACCATGGCACATGACAGCCCATAGGGTCATTCAGGGGTGACAGCAACCATTAAGAGGATAAAGGGTTTATTATACTAGAAGCAAGTTGCCAAGGATGTAAGAAATCATGTGAAGAATTGTGTGATTTGTCAAAGAAGCAAATACGATCACGCCGCCTATCTGGGTTTGCTACAGCCATTACAAGTGCCAAATGGATGTTGGAAGGAGGTCACCATGGACTTCATAGAAGGATTACCATCGTTTCATGGGAAGTCAACTATCTTCATCGTCGTTAACAGGTTTAATAAGTACGCACACTTCACAGCAATTAAGCACCCGTATACAGCCCAGGAGGTAGCGCAGGTGTTTATGGATCATGCATTTAAGCTGCATGGGATGCCAGAACGTATCATTTCGGATCAGGATCCATTATTCTTGAGCAAGTTTTGGCATGAGATGTTTCGGTTACAAAATGTGAAA
>JAOTAX010000196.1:7323454-7344610 GCA_025629825.1 Erythroxylum guanchezii | reverse complement strand
CCAATACACTGCCACCTGCAAAATACAGAGCTTGAGTATCAGCGACAACTGGGTTACAATGTGCTCTGACCATTTCACTTTTATTGTTTTTGTTAAGTGAGTATATGCCTACAGAAACCAATACCATCACTAGCTTACTTTCAATGGATTACGAAAGAATCCAAAAGTCCCAGGTACTAGCTTTCCATCTTCATCTTCATCTTTTTTCTTCGATTAAATCGTCAATTCTTGGTCCATCTTTTGATGGTTTTCTTTACTTTCTCTTTACTCAATGTGTCTGCTTTAGTGCTCAAGTTCGCTTAGAAAAAACACCTGTTCATTCTGATCTGCTAAAAGTAGAAGCATTGTTTAAGATTTATGAATGTTTCACAAATGTAACTAAATTTGATTCCTAGAACAGGGTGGAGGATTGTCACCAGGAAAGCTGAGAAACATCCTTTTAAAAGTGGAAAAGAAGTCCAACGAAGAAGAAGTTGAATCCGTCTGCTCCTTGACGTCTCGGCCCACTGACCTTGATGAAACCGGTATGTATTGATGTATGTATCCCATTTTTCCTTTATCTTGTTGCTTCTGTCCTTAATATGTTTGTGGCTTGTTACTGCTTTTAATGCATTTTGTTGATTCAACGTCCTATATAATCTCTCAAATCTAGATGTTCCAAATTTGTCTATTCTATAAAGGTACCATTAATGCGTTCCTAGTTTTGAAAATCGTCCTTTGTCGCAAGTTTTCATCCCAACTGGAAACTCGCCCTCGCTTAATGCCTTTATTGTATGGGACATGTAACATGGATGGATCAGAAAGAAACTAAGGGACAACGAGGCTGATTTGATCATATTTCAAAAAGTGGTAGACATTTCACATAAGCGGGTCTCATGGCAGATAAGCAAAATTATGCCAACTTAAACAGCTTGGCCAACTGGGAGTAACTTTTACTGCTGAAGCCTTGGCCTTTCACAAGATTTACACAAGCCAAAGACTACTAAGAAAAGAATACTTTGAAGGTTGAACCCCAAACGTTCATTTCTGAAAGCGTTTCCAAAATTTTGGATGGTTACGGATTCCTGTGAACTATTAAGTGAAGTTTAATGTACATGCCGTGTTACTTCTGTCATGTTAGCCAATGTACTGACTGGAAATTTCTGCAGGAGGCGATAGCTCTGGCAATTGCAAAGATGTAGATGTTGATACTGTACTTCCTGAATGCTTCACTTCAACATCAGTGGAAACCATGGCACAAATGGTTAGCGGTTGTAGTTAAAGATCCTTTTGAAAAATCAAGAATTAGGTCTTAGTAAGATTTGTTAAATTCCAACAGTAAGCATGATACTGCTACTCTATCCTGAATTTCTGAGTTTCAGTCGACAGACCTGGCCCCACAAAAACTGCCTTTTGCACCATTCTCAAAAGGGACCCCATCCAAATGGGATGACGCTCATAAATGGATAGCAAGCCCCAATTGGCATCATCCAAAAACTGGACAAATGCATCTGTTGGGTAGTAAGGGAATTGGATCAAGGAAGAAGACTACTGGTTATTTAAATCGACAAGCTTCCGCCAACATGGTTGTTGAAGTTCCTGAACATAAATATGTTGCTTTTGAAGAATCAGATACAGAATGGGTTAATGCCAGTCAAGCTAAGAAAGAAATTGGGACGAACAGAGATATTGGCTGGGAATCTAATTCACACCCAATTGCGGAATCATATGGCAAGCCTGTGCTTATGATAGAGAATTCTGTTGGTGAGTCAGCAAGTGATTAAAATCTTGATCCATAAGATAACTTTATTTTCAAATCTATTAGTTTCTAAAGCAATTGATTCTGTTTCCTGTTTTTGATCAACTATACTTCATAGGATGATTATACCTTACTTATGCAATCAAATTATTAGTGTATTTTAAGTATGTGATTAGAATATGTCTCATGCTGTGTTCCTTTGACTATTTTTGGTCTCAAAACAATGTAACTGACTATCCTTCGTACACTAGAAATGAAAATGTAGAAGTGGAAATAATCATTGCTTTCTTTATTCTTCTGAAAGTTGAACATGTGATATAGATGAGAGCAAAAACGTTAGGAGTTTCTCTTTGTGATTTCTTGTTTCAATAGCTTATGACTGTAAGCGGAAGGTTTTATTTATTAGTATCAGCTTTGTTGTGCTATATACACTGTACATTGGAGCATTTTTCCTAACATAACCTCTTAATGGTAAAGTCACTATGCTTTTATGACAGTGGGCAGATGTGAGGAAAGATCAAATCTTCTCAATGGTGTCAATTATTTAGCTTTTTTTGTAATTATCTCTTGGTTTGTGCTGAACCCCGTGATTTCATCACATTTTGTAGGGGTGTTGATCGTCCAACATAAACAATCATTGATATATTCCTTGGAACAAATTCTTATATCTACAGTAGTTTTATACCTAGAAGGTTGTAGGCAGATGATAGATCAAACATTTTCTATGTTGTTCAGGAAAATTGGACTCAGTATATTTGGCTTCTTACAGATAGTTTACAAGGCTGTTTTTCAGGTTTTCTAACTTGAACCTGCTTACATGATGCAGCCGTGTTTATAGGGATGATAAGCCTTAGCGCTGTTTGGTACTGATAGAATTTGAGTGAATGTCATGTGAAAGAGCTAATTGCTTAGGCAAGCAAGCTTAGCACGTTACCTACAAAATTCAAAATTAGGAATTATTGTTATGTTTCAGGGGTACAATTTTAGTGGAAGCTTTCTAACATAGCTGTTAAAGGACGTTGTGTTTTGTTATTGACAAAATAAGGTTTCTGTACATATCTTCAGAATGAAGACTGAACAATTTTAGAAATATTCAGTACATATTAATTGTTCGACTTTTCTTGCAGTCAATCATAGCCAACATAATTCATCTTTGACAATGCATAGTGCAAGTACATTTATTCCACCTCCCTCAACCGCCAGATCGGTTTCATTGAGAGATATGGGTACTGAAATGACCCCTACTGCTAGTCAAGAACCATCCAGGACAGCAACTCCAGTAAGGGCTTCAACACCAATTCGTAGCCCAACTTCATCTCGGCCGTCAAGTCCTGACAGAGTACAATCTTCATTTCCAACAAATGCTCTCAATAATCATCTTGGTCCTAAAAATGAGTTATCCAAAAGAGAGCTGCAAATGAAAACTAGGAGAGAAATAATGGTTCTGGGGACACAGCTGGGTAAGCTTAATGTTGCTGCGTGGGCTAGTAAAGAGGAGGACGATAAAGATTCATCTACCTCTTTGAGAACTGTAGCCACAGAACAACCAACTAAAAGTGTGATTGAAATGCGTGCTGCAGCATGGGCAGAGGCAGAGCAGGCTAAGTATTTAGCAAGGTACTATGTTCTAAGCACTGATTATTTAATTTGAATTAGTGCATTGTTCTTTTCCCTCTTCATTTCTATTCCATACATTGTATGTTTTGCTACTTACCAAAGCATTTTGATGTATATTTCTTATCCAAATATGAACTACGCGTATGCCTTGGTAGTAATACTTCTGGTTGGACTAATAACATGTTTGATTGACCAGAGAAAAAGAGAAAAATTATGGATTACCTGGGGGTATAACACTTAAGAGACTATTGTGCTGGACGGACACCTGGTTGCTGATTTTCCAAAAACTGGATTGGTGATTATGATTGCTTTATTTCAGGTTCAAACGTGAAGAGATGAAAATTCAAGCGTGGGAAAATCATCAAAAAGCCAAAACAGAGGCTGAGATGAGAAAAATTGAGGTACTTGAAGTTGTTGTCATTAATCGTTTACTGGTGTACCGATGATAATTCTTTGTTCTGGATTTATGCTTCAAGAATTAGGCCAAGATCCAACTATTAAGATTGTGAAGGAAAAGATATTATTACAATGGATTAACCTCTTTTTTTTTTAATTTTCATATGATTAAAGTTTCCCCAGGGCATTGTGATGAACATGTGTTTTGATTTCTACATTCCAAAACTTTTAGCCTGGACAACATCTTTCTATGGCATTCCTACTGTTTTCGATATCCGAGTTCAAGAATATTAGACAGATTTTAACAATGGATTATGGGTTAAAATGCTGAATGACTTCTGCTGCCTGGCAGGTGGAGGTTGAAAGGATGAGAGCGGAGGCCCATGATAGGATTATGAACAAACTAGCATCAGTGAGGCACAAGGCAGAAGAGAAGCGAGCAGCTGCAGAAGCCAACAGAAACCGGCATACTGCAAAAGCAGAGCAACAAGCAGACTATATCAGAAAAAATGGGCGCATGCCTTATTCGTTTTCCTGCTGTGGTTGGTGCTCGTAAGATCAAAAGAACCAGAATGAGAAAGCTATATGTGACTTGTTTTCTTGAGTTAATGATGTACTATTTACATATGAGCATTTTCATCTCTCCTACAGCTGTTAAGCTTCATATCTCCTACATATGTACTTTTGACAATTGCTATGTTAAGTTGAAGCTTTTCCTGATTCATGTTCTTTGACATATGCCCAGACATTTGCATGTTTTAGCCTCAGCATTTCCAAATTAGTTAAATCAATTTTAGCCCGATTTTAGTATTTTCTTTAATGGTACTAACGAGATTTACCACATAAGATAGAAATCTTAAACACTTATACTTATCATACTTAATTAAATTTAATTAAACTACATCGTTTTAATATTAAAATTCCCGAATAAGTTCATTCTCACACAAAGAAAAAAAATTTAAGATGACAAATTGAAAATTCATTTAAATTGTTAAAATATGTATTGTTGTCATTTCGCACCAGTGTGATAGAGTATCGCTATCGTCTCGCATTGAGGTAACAAAGTTTGATTTAAGAATTTTAATTCTAAAATGATACAATTTAGTTAAACTTAATTAAGTATGACATATATAAGTATCTAAGATTTTTGTCTTATACGACAAGCTATATCAACAGTGTTAACAAAAATATAAATATCGGGTTACAATTGAAAAAATTTGAAAATTTTAGTACTTAATTATCACTTTTTAAAATTCAAACTATAATTACAAAATTGAATAAAGTTTGAATTTTTTTAATTAACCCTAAAACTTATGTTTAATGAAATAAATTTCACAAATTTGATTATCACATATTTGTGCTTTCATTTTAATTAACAAGAAAATTATTACCATAAGATAATAATTATTAATCATTGGTTAATAAAAATTGGTTTATCCCTTTTATTTCAGAAATACAATACAAATTCAAATCAGGAATTTCAGAGAACCTTTAGCTCAAAAGGAAAGGAGCTTTACCCTCCTCTTCCCTCCCTCTCTCCTCTTCACTAACTTCTGTTCTCTTTCTCTCTCTATAAAATCCTCTTTCAGAAAGGATAATACTTACGCGCCCACACACACACACACACACACACTCACACTATATATTCATGAGCTAAGCTTTGATCCATTACTTGCAACTATCTTTTGTCTCTTCTCATATACAAATTCCTCTGGAATTGGATCTGATTTTCGGGTGGTCAATTGGATCTGTTGTTGCCGGAAGTTTCATCGACCATGGCGACGACGACTCAGCGACAGCAACCACCGGCAGCGACGGTGACGACGCTTTCTTCCGAGGAAGAAGCATTGAAAAGGAACACTGATTGTGTTTACTTTCTTGCTTCTCCTTTAACCTGCAAAAAGGTTCAGTCTCTTCTTTTTTCTTTTCATGATTATCTAGAAGAATTAATCTTTGAAGCCCGAAACCTTGCTGATTTATTGCTCTGGGGTTTTTGGGAACGCTTGTCTAGTTGGGGTTTCAGATTTGGGTTTTGGATGGTCCAATTTGGGAACAAGTTTTAGTGAATCTGCATGTTACGTTACTCTTTTTTTGGTATGTCGTCTTTTAGTGGGTCTAGGGTTTTCATGGCTCATCATCTTTTAGTGTTGTTTTATTATGGTCGTGCTTTTGGCGATCGTCATCAACAAATTAGAGTTTGTGAAGGCATATGCTATTAAGTATAATGTGGATTATAAACTAGGTTTATGAGTATTATTTGTAATCTAATCACCAGTAACTATCGGATGAAAAGCAATGGAACTAAATTAAACCATGGGAGGCGTTTGTACACCATGGCTGGGGGATTTCAGAGGAAGTGATTCTTGTTCTTTCAAACTTACAAACCGAAGTACATCAAATCCACAAATATTGTTTTCAAGAACTGTTATCAACTCTATGTTACAAGGGCTTATCGAATATAGATGTTATATAATACTGTAGCCAGAATATACGATATGCCGTGTGTTGTCTCATCTGTTATAGTTTTCTACCAAAAGCATTTTTTTCAGTTATCCCTCTAATTTTCAATATTTTTGTATTTTTAATATATGCAACAATATATTTTTAATATATACAATGATATCTTTCTAATTTTCTTTTTTATTCATTAATTTTTAAGATACATACATGCAACTCTGGCCTGCAGATTGTATATATGTGCCTCATTTCCCAAGTGGTTTACCATCTCTCTAGACCCGTTAAAAAGAGAGCATTTTTCCTCATAAGTTTTTTATTTAACCCATCATGTGGTGTGGATTTATCTTTTTTTTTTTTTTTGTGTGGCTGCCCAAACTGGATTTTTGCATTTATTACCTTCTCATTTTTAACTTTTAAAAGACGGTTTGTCTATCATTTGAACAGGGAAGTGAATGTGAGTATCGCCACAGTGAATATGCCCGGGTTAATCCTAGGGATTGCTATTTTTGGTTGAATGGAAATTGCTTGAATCCGAAGTGTGGGTTCCGCCATCCAGTAAGTTTCTTCTTTTTTCTTATTTTCTTGGAATTTCTTTTCTTACTGATATGTTCATCAGTTTGAAAAGTACATATATATATTTTTATAATCATTGAATGGTTTGTAGAATCTTGGAGATAAAAAATCTGATTTCTTTGCAGCCTCTTGATAGCTTGTTTGGATCCCAGGCAGCAGCACCTGTTGGATCATCTTTACCTCCACCGCAAACTGTAGCGGCACCTGCTACACATACTCCTTATAATTCAGCCAAACATGCAGTCCCTTGCATTTTCTTCCAGAAGGGGCTTTGCCTAAAAGGTGACAGATGTGCTTTTTCACATGGACCAAATACTTCTGGCAATAAAGTTCCACAAACAAATGCAGCTGCTTCTAGTTCTGAAGTCCAGATTAAAGGCAAGGGTTTTGGTGGCCTTCAAAAATTCACTCAGGAAAAGAATATGCTCTCAAAGGCAGTTGATTTGCCTCTAGAAGCTAAAACTGCATCAACAGCTGGAGTTGCTCCACCTAAAACTAATATGGATGTTGAGAGAAACTCATTGCAGCCTGGCCTAGTGGATGATGAGGTCCCTAGATATAAAGCTATGATTACTCAAATTGTTCATGGAAATCCAAGTCGTTCCAACCGTTTGCATCCATCAGAGGTAGCTGATGACCAAAGTTTCCAGAATGGTAAGGATTATGATGACTTATTGAGGGAGTCCTCTCCTGGATTTGACGTACTTGTGGATGATGAATTGAGAGATTCTGATTACTATCATGGTGAAGATCCTGAAGGAAGGAACTTGAACTCTGTTGATGAATATGAGCTTGGTCAAACTGATGATTATGGCTCTATGTCTAATATTGACCAAGAAACATATCACGGTCCACGAGGCTATGACTCCTTTGAGCACATGCAAGTGCAGGATGCTTGGGGAAAGAATAGGGCTTCATCAGAGAGAATGCTGGGGGGCCCAGCACATTTGAAAAGGAGAGGCTATGGGAAAGCTAATAGCCCTGAACAGATTGACGAATCAGATCTGCGTTATCGGTTATCCAAATTACGTAGAGTCAGTAATGGGTTGAGGTCAGTTGTCAGTCAAGATACAGTTTCTACTGACCATGTTGAGGGGGGAGGTTTTCGGGTTTCCTCAAGAAGAGATTCTCATGTATCCTCACGTGAGAGCTCCATTCGTAGCCGTCTTCAAGGTCGAATAAAGCTCCCTGGAAGATCTCTCAATAATGGTGGTGATGAAGTGGAGAAGGGTAGGAACTGGGGCAGATTATCATCAGGTGGTTCACAACTCTCCTCCCACCAAGGGAGGCTTCGTGATAGAATAAAATCTAGAGTAGAAGAAGACTACAATAATGAAGGGAGAAATTTTAGACGTCCCCAGTTGAGAAGAGAAATTATGGACCAGAAAAGCATTGATTTTACTGGCCCGAAAAGTCTTGCTGAGCTGAAAGTCTCAAAGCATCCAGATGGCAGGACACAAAAATTACTGGGAAAGCGGAAACATTTGGAAGATTTTGTACCATCTGAAGGTGACCTGTCATTTGAAGGGCCAATGCCTCTGAGTGAGATTCTTAAGAGAAAAAAAGAAGCTGAAGCAGCTGCTTCTGCTGGCAAAGCAATTTCTGCAAATAAGCACAGCAATAAGCAAAGTGAGAGAGAGGAAGATTTGACTTGTTGCTTCAATAATGATGCTGATGCAAAAAATCAATCTGGTTTTCTTCTGGGTGCAAAGGATGGAGATAAAAGCCAGGGAGACAAGGGAGAGTCTGCTGCAGAACGGATGGAAGTTTTTCATAACCAATCTTCTCAATTACCCAGGCTAAATGAGCTTGAGAGCAGGGATGAGCGGGCTGTTGATAATTTAACTGAAGACCCTGATTATAATGGTGACGATCAGAGAGAGGGAGATTATGAATATGAGCAAGACGAAGGGGACTACAACTATGATGAAGAGGGCGAAAATGTGGATGCTGAAGAAGGTGAAAATGCCGATGTAGATGATGAAGATGTAGATGATGAAGAGGCGGATGATTTTGCTAAGAAAATTGGTGTTATGTTCTCATAGAATGGTATGAAAACCCTCCCCCTGACATGCTTGTGGTTTGTCTAATGGGAAGCTCTTTTTGAGTTAATCATATATCTGAACAGAACAATGGGTAGTCTTTTTCGAGTTTTTCTTTGTAGAACTAGTGGTATCAAGCACATTTGGCCATTAATTTTAAACTCTTATAAATGTATCAAAGAACTGATTGAATGAGAATTTTCTGTGCATGGGCCATTTTGCTCTTACCCATCAATAGTATTGCGTTCACAGAGGCAGTCGATTGAAACACCAGAAAAAAAATATACACCTTCATCCATCTATATTAAATTGGATGACCTTTAACTATCGAGTCGGCAGAAAAAAAAAGGCTTATATTAATGGGAAAAAGGTTCAACCTTCAGAAGGTGATCCAAGCTACAATGAATGGGAGGTTGAAGATGCACCGGTTAAATCTTGGCTCAAAAATTCAACGAGATAATCTGATGTCACACTTTGTGCAGTATGGAACAACAAAGGAAGTCTGGGATGCGTAAAAAGAAGTTATCTTGATGTATCTGATTCTTCTCGGGTGTAGTCTTTCCAATTACGTCAAAATGATTGGCTTCTAATATAATACTACAATTAGTTAAACTCGGTTTTTAAGGAGCTTGATTGTCACAGACCAAACAATATGACTTGTACTGCTAATGTTAAACAACATACAAATGTTATTGCAGAAGATAGGGCCTGCCTATATTTTTTTTTGTTGGTCTTGATCATAATCTGGATCAGGTTAGTAGTCATGCTCTAGCCACTTCTCCTTTACCAAGGTCCTCGAAAAGTACAGACCATGGGAGTTGATACCCACACTGAGGCTTTAGCTCAAGCTGTCCCAAAAAGTACTCCTGTTTTTGGCACTTGGAGATTCTATAACTCCTCAGTTTCGTTCCTGTACCTATTGTCGTAAGAATGCACATATAATTGATGTCTGTTGGGAAAAATATGGCTATCCAAAATGGTATAAACTCAAGCCAAAAATAGAAAATCTACGCAAAATGTTGCTACCATATCTTCTGCTTCTCATGTATACGAGTATCTTCTCAAGAAGGTAATTTTGTTTTGTCCATTAATTCTACTTCTTCTGATGATTAGGTTATTGATTCAGGACCGATCATCTGACTCCTCTATCATTACCCTTCTTAACATCTCCACCCCTTATTAGGGTTAGTTAGGTATATTTGATGAATTCTAAAAGTGAAGTTTCACTTATTATTCCTTAATTTTACAACATGATCTTCACCCAATTTAATGCCAAAATAAAAGTGTTTCATTATGGTAATGGTCATGAGTTTGTCAATTAATCTCTTACTGATTTATGGCACAAAATGGAATTCTTCATAGAAAACATATGTTTAGATGCCTTAACATAATAGCATAGCAAAATGTAAGAATTTCCACCTTCTTGAAATGGCTCAAGCCTTATATTTTACTATGCACGTTCCTAAATGTTTTTGTGCTAAAGCTGTAGTAACTATTGTTTTTATTATTATTCTTATGTTCACTAGGATTCTCGATTTTCAAACTCCTTTAAGGTTTTTGGTTATGTTTCTTATGTTCATGTTCACTCTCTTCATAACGATAAACTCGAACCTCATGCTCTTAAATTTTTTCTTCCCGACGACTCTAGTTCATAAAAGGGAGACAAATCTTTTGATCTTCTTACAAGATCCTATTATGTCTCGATGGATGTTCATTTATATGAAAATTTTATGGAGATGTATTCATGGTTCCTCTTTAGGGGAGATTGATAGTAAAGAAGAGGAGAAATTGTGGCTGGGAGAAAACAATATATGGATCTCAAGTCTAGAGAATATTAAGGAAAATAGGAAATTAGTTTTAGATGACCCCACTATAGGAAAATAAAATTGACTCCGATGGTGAGAGATGTGAGAGACCAACTTATTTTCTAAGAAAGCCTACTTGAGGAAATGAAGATATAATGATTACATCTCTTGAGTCCAATATATTTCTTGATGATACTACCATGCCATCAAATGAATCTTCTAAAATTGACATTAAGGTATATGCCTATTCTCCTTAATCTCCTAAAATTTCTAATCCTAATCCTACTGAACATGATAGGAGATATTCTCTTCGTGAGAGGAAAGCACCTGATAAATATGGTTTTCCAAAAGCCTTTAATGTTGTTTATCCAATCTCAAACTTCATATCCTATCATCGTTTGTCTAAAGCTAACATGACTTTTGCTCTTTAGTTGTCTTTTGTATATATTCCTAGTCATTTTTGGGAAGCCCTTTAAGATCCTAAGTGGAAAGATGCAATGGTAGACAAAATGTTGGCTCTCCAAAAGAATTCTACCAGAAGTGGTCGAGTTACCAATAGGAACAAAGACAGAGGGTGTAAATGGATATTCTATGTCAAATATAAGTTAAATGAGATAGTTGAAAGATACAAGACTAGGCTAGTCATGAAAAGATATACCCAAATATATGTTATTGATTATCACGAGACTTTTAACTCGATTTCTAAGATGAATATTGTCCGAATCATACTATCTCTTACATTTTATCTAAACTAGCATCTATGGCAGTTTGATTTGAAGAATGTTTTTCTTCACAATGATCTTTCAATGGTAGATGAAATGTTTGTCGATCCACCCCTTGGGTTTACATTAGAAGAAGGAAAAGTATGTAAATTAAAAAAGACATTTTATCGTTTAAAAAAAATTGCCAAATGCATGGATTGGGAGATTAAGCCTTGTCATGGAAGAGTGTGAATATAAGCTTTGGCAGATCATACTTGGTTCTATAAACATGACCATAATTATATTACTTTGCTTGTCTATATTAATGATATAATTGTAATAGGTAATAAAATAAAAGATGTTGAGAAACTTTGAAGTTATCTAGCCCAAAAATTTTAGATAAAGGATTTGGGGCTTCTTAAATACTTCCTAGACAATGAAGTTTCTCAGTCAAGCAAGGACTGTTTCTCTAAAAAGAGAAGTATACTTTGGTTCTTATTGTTGAAACTAGTAACTATAAGTGTGAACCTATTAATACTCCTATTGAGGTGAATCATAGTCTATCTATTTGTCGTAATCAAGTTCCAACGAATAAAGATAGATATTAAAGGAAATTGGGAAGTTGATTTATTTGTCTCACACTAGGCTGGATATAGCATATGCAGTTGGTGTTGTGAGTTAGTTTATGCACAACTCAAGTGCTCAAAACATGGATGTTGTTAACTAAATTCAGGCATATTTGAAATTAGCACTAGGTAAAGTTGTGTTATTCTCCAAACATGAACATCATGATGTTATGGGATATAATCACAAAAATTTCTTGGCTGAAAATTTTCTTAACTAAAACTTAGTTTATTATAAAAAGCCTATGATATTGTTTTGAGATAACAAGGTAGCTATTGAGATTGGTAATAATCCAATACAATAGGATTGAACTAAACATGTTAAACTAGACAAGAATTATATTAAAGACAATCTTGATTATAGTGTAATACAAATTTCTTGCACTAGAAGATTAGATTGGATGGCTAATATTATGACTTATGCTATCAATATTGGGTCATTCCATACAATGCTATCCAAGTTGGCATGCATCATATCTATGCTTCAACTTGAGAGGAAGAGTTAGAAAGAATGAAATATTTTTTTTCCTATTTTATATTTTCTTATTATATATTCCTTAATTTAGGAATATATAAACAACTATATGTTGATCTACTTACCATGTATGGATACTTGTATCTAGTGTGTGTATATATCCATACAAACACGCACACATATATCATTGATTTATATGAAACATAATTCCAAATATTTTTTTTACTAAACTTTTAAAATTAAAATACTTTTTTATTTTTTAATAATGACAAAATCTTAATTATTATTATTTAGATGTGTACTGGGTAAGTCACCAAATGCATTAAATAGCCTAGAAATCACATGTTTTAAGTTTTTTAATTGACAAGAAAATGATTCAGAATCAAATAACGAATTCAATTCAATTGGTGTTTATGTAAATCATAAAGTGTCTCCACTCCTGACCAACCATCTTGTTTAAAGTTTTAAATGAGTTGCAATACTTTTTATTGTTGCACCTTAATGTTACTTAAAAGGACTAAGTCCTCATTGTTATGTTTAAATTGTACCTTAATGTTACTTAAAAGGACTAAGTAAGTCCCCATTGTTATTTATGGCACCTTAAAGTATTTGAAACAATATTTTAGCACACTAAACTCTATCAAAGTTAGGATTTTGCAAGTTTTAGTATCTGAATAGTAAATTCAACTTATTTTATGTCATAACTAGGCAATTTAGGCTTATGTTAAAGATAATTTCTTTTAATATAAATAAAACGTGTATTTTTACACCTCTAAATTTAAAAAAAGTCTCAATAAGTTTATAACAATAGGATGTAAAATGATATATGCATGACAATAAAGTTTTATTTAAACCTTTTGTGAAATGTTGAGGTATAAATAACATCTTTTAACAATATAAAATCTCTTAAATTAGGAAGGCTTGCTAAGAAAATAACTCAGACATAATGATAAGGACATGTATAAAATGGCAACACCTAGGGTAGTTTTGTGGGTCTTGATTTGCCTTTAAAAAATTGGGTTGATTTGTTCTAGTCAGAGAGTTAAATGGCTTTCACTACCATGATTGATTGATTGTCATTTAGGATATGAAGAATTAAGATAAAGACCATTTGTTGTTAAGATATTGCATTTTATCGACAAATTTTACTTTTCAATGTAGGAAGATTCATGTGCATTTTAATGCTAAAATTTCAAGTAATTCTATCTTGATATGAAATTTATTTTTTATAATATTTTATAAAATGAATATACCTAATCATTCAAAAAAAGTTATTTGAATCTTCTAAATTTTATTTTGAATGTCCATTCTCTAAAACAATTTAGGACCATTGCCTCACCCATTTTAATCTACCCATCCTTAATCAGTCGAACCTTTCAGCTATCCTTTCTTGGTTTAGAACTACTACCAATTCCAATTTCTCGATCGTAAATCATTTCCCACTACTGCTTTCCACTACTTTTTACTATATCTGGACTGAACGTAATGCCAGAACTTTCAAGGATCAAGTCAAGGATGTGGAGAGAGTGTATCATGGAGTAATCTCCTAAGTTAAGGAACTTCTCAACCTATACGCAGAGAGGAGGTAATTATATTGTTTGTTCTTTACTAACTTTTATGCAGGTTGATAGCTCAGACTATTCTCGGTCAAGGCAAGTTAGCTTCCCATCGGAAAATCGGACAGGAGTTAGTTGGCTATCCAACTTACAAAGTTAGCAATCCAACTTCCTACATTGTTACAAACTCACTGAGGGACTTGGCAGGACTAATTCTTTGGTACAACACTGACACTCGCAAAGAAGACTCACCTTCCACAGTGGCAGCCTATTTCAATGGTATTGCCTCTACTGGAATTAAGAACTTGTTTAGCTAAGGTTATCTCCTTCTGGTTATTGCTTCTTCGGTATGGTTCCAGTTAGAGTATAAGAGATCTGATGTTGAGTGGATTGTAGTTTTGATCCATCCTTAAATCATAGCTGCTGATTTTCTTACGTAGCTTTTGTTCTGGTTTGAACTGTGGGCTAGCTGCTTTGTAATAGCTGGTGGTGTCCTCTGAGACACTAGTGCGTGAACTCCTTTATACATATATTTGTTTTTTAATTCAATTCTTCTGAATTACCAATTTTTTTTATTTTAGGTGTATTTAATTCCTAAACTATTTTTATTTTTCTATATTGCCTTCAATTTTTAAAAAATATTTAATAAACTTTATTTACATTATCATTAAGAGAGTCACTAACATATGTTGTCTTTTTATTATATGGTATGTTACAGTGTATACTAGTAGTAAAATTACATTGTCCTTGATATTATACCAACTAAATATGAACTAGACTGGAAGACTTCCTTCCTCAGCTATCAATAATAGTAGGGGACATTGTTGAAGGTATAAGTGGACTTATTATCTAGGATTTGGTCACATTGAGGTAAGATAATTTATAAATTACTCATGATATTTTAGGATTTCAGATATAATCCATTTTATTCCTAAAGTTCTATTATTTGTAATCATTAATTGAGTTTACGTTAAGTGAAATGTATTTTGTTTATGGACTAATTTCTTGAATTTTGCCGATTTGTTAGTTAGTTTAGAGAATGAATTGACGAGGGCTTTTTTTATAAGCAATTGAAGAAATTATTTTGAGGTCAAAAAAGGAGGTGAGAAATTATGACATAACATTAAAACATATCACTACATAAAATGTGACATTTAATATGAATTGTTTAATGGTTGCTTGTAGTCTGCATGTTTGAAAATTTTAAAATGTGATAATGGACCATGTGTGATTTTGTTATTCTTTTTCTTTTTTTAAATGTGGAATCTAGAAAAAGAAACTTTGTTTCACTAGAAGGACAAATTAATAGAGACAATTCATTTGTCTACATTAGTGGGAGGATAATTTTAGTGGAATGCCTTAACTCAAACAAGTTATATTGTTTTAGTATTGTCATGATTGCTAAGTATAATTGGTATGATATGTTATATAAAGTGTATTATAAGCACTCAAATAAACTTCAAGAAGTTGGGGTGGATGATATTAAATGTTATGGAAAAATAGATGACATAATCTTAGTTGTTTTAAATCATGGAAGATGGAGATTTACTTGGGGGGGAAGTATAATGAAAATAAAGCCTTAAAATCATAAACTATGGATGGTGAGATTATTGGTAATATGAATAAAAAATGTTGAAGAAGAACATAACGGTTTCATTAAAGACGAATTGCTTATAAGACTGAATAATATGGATGATAAAGGCTACAATGAAGAAGACATTGAACTGTTAAACGAGTATGATAATGAAGTGCTTACTACTATTGATGGAGGAGGTGGTGATGATATTGTGGTAATGATGATGTTAATGAGCATATAAATATTGGTGGTGAAGTTTCAGCTACTTGTGCTACTAATAGAGGTAGTGGTGAAGTTACTAATTATTCTACTAATGGTGTTACTAAGGTGTGTTGATAAGTATATAACTATAAGTGATGAAGTTTTAAGTGTTTATGCAACTAATAAAGGTGGTGATAAACCTACAAATTATGCTATTAATAAGGAAGCAAACCTTGTGGTGAAGTTGCAACTATTTGTGCTCGTTATTGATTATTCTATTAATAAGGAAGAAAACATTGTTGGTGAAGATTCAACTGTTTGAGTTATTGATGGAGGTCACGAGGAAGGTGTTATTGCTATGAATATCGGTTGCAATGCTACTAATAGTGTAGTGAGAATGCTTATGCTTCTGTAATATATTGTGAGATTGTAAGTGAAAATAAGGTTAGTGATAGTGAATCATTAACTAATTTTGAATACAAAAGTGACAGAGATGACGATAAGCTCTAAGTTGTTAGAGTAAAATATAGAGCAATGACGTAGAAGAAATATAGGAAGATGAAGTAACTAGTAATGAAGGTTAAATTATGAATGAAGCAGTTGAACCCCATAAAAGTGACAAAGGAGATGAAAATGAAAGGTATGAGATCAATTGTGATAAAGAGAGTTAATATTTTAAAAGTAATAACCTAGTAAATACAATACAAGTTATAATGAAAATGCAGACAATGCATTAAGAGGTAATTGCAAAAACCTTTATTATAATCCAAATTGTACTATTCCAACTTAGGATGTAGATTTCAAGTTTAAAAATGATAGGCAAAATCAATCAAGCAGTGATTAAATACTCAATAAAATGCCCTTTTGAGTGTCAACATTTACACCAAAATATAGATTATACCCTAACATTTGATAGTGTTTAAAAATACCCCAACATTTTATAATCTTCACAAATTCAACCCCAAACTGACAAAATTATTAACTCTAGTTAGATTTATATTAGCTTTAGCTAATGTGTATGGTTTAATTTTTGTAATGAGATTCACTATTGCTAGTTTGAAGCTTTGTTATCACTAACTATTAAACACCTAAACTTAAGGAATTAAGGAATCTCCAAATTAGCTAACCATTTTATCATTTCTCCTCTTCCTCACCATTGCATACACATCCCACCTTTTTCTCTTCTCTCTTACTCACTATTGAGACCCATTTATGTCTTCTCTCACTCAATCAAATAAATTTCTGATAAATTTTTTTCTCTCTAAAATGGAGTATGAGCTATCATAAATTGAAGATTTGTAGTTGTTGGTCCTGCTTCACTATCTAGTATTTATGGTGATATGGAAACTCAAATCCAAATTAAGCATGAAGCATATACTTCACCTTTGCAAGCATTTAAAGCTTAATTTGATGTCATCACTTAGGTATTTTTTCACCTTTTCTTTGTATGATTATTGTCCTTTCACAAGGTATTGAAATATGGGACTAAAACATATGGTTATTTTTCCTTCCTCTAGAGCTAAGAATAAGAAGTCAAAATCATTAAATTACATGATTTTGGAGTCCCAATGATATGGTGAATTGACAATGAACTTTTGACAGCTAACATATAATTCTCGATTTCTTATTATTGTTCTTTTGTTACTTCAATGCGGTACAATGTAGTATCCTTCTATTAGTTTAACAAGAAGGACTCAAGTCATTAATCAAACTAATGAACTAGTTGAGTCTACAAGTTTATTGGTCAAGAAGTTTAAACTCGATGGCTTGAAGATGGTTACTTCTCCAATGAGCTAATTGAGGCTAGAAGTTATTATTTGCAGAATCTTAATTCTAGGTAATGGTTCCATTCACTACCATTTACGTTTTGAATTGGTAGTAATGGGTCTAATCATAAATATTAAACCATCCATATCATCTAAAATTGATATAAACCTAAAAGGGATAAGTTCCATCAATTTATGGTTCAATCTATAATGGTCATAAAATGTTAGGGGTTATTTTTAAACAAAGTTAAATGATAAGTGTCATATTCAAATGATATTTTTCCATTAAATAATTTATTACAAAGAGTTCAAGGTTGAAATTAAAAACAATGATAAGACTCAGGTAAGGATGGTATGTGGATCATAGTGTCTTTAGTTACTTTTTTGTAAGTATTGATAAAAATGATAACATTTTTATCATCAAGAGATATGACCTTACAAATACCTATATAACCAGCAACATTAACATCATCATGTAAAATTTTTTCACAATAATATAACCTTTGTATAGTAGTTTCTCGACAAAGGGGAATCCTTATACAATTTCCCTTAACAGTGTAAAAGAAACTTCAATCCTACTCCAAACACCTTCAAGTATAATAGACAAAACCCCAATAGAAGGTTAATACTCAAAATATATTACTTTATAACTTTGATAAAACCAAAAAGACTCACTCACTCAAATATGATATAATGAATACTCAAATGCTTAATAAATACTTAGAAACATGTTTATAAGATACGTAAATGTTTTTCCATACAATAACTTATGAGAAAACATATATTTATAGGATTTTAGATCCTTTACTAATTGTTGAAACTAAAAGCTAGTTGTTACAATGGTTAGTTCTAGCATACTAATCGACCACTAGGTCATTCTATTCAACCAATGTGCATTTAGTACATAAAATCTACTAGTCGTTGCAATTTGATTTGTCACTAGATCATTTTGATTGACCAATTTATCCCTTAAGTTGTTGCACTTTGGCTGATCATTAGATAATATTGGTTGAATAATGTATCCCTTAAAGGGACATTGGTTAACCACATCACCATGTTGGTAACTAATATGTCTAGAAGCACCCTAGAAAAATATAATTTTAACAATTTTAAATGCTCAAAACTTGATTTTCTATTGCTGTTATAATTATGAAAACTTCTTAAATGTTCTTGAAAGAGTGTTTGAAAGATCAAAAGACTTGTCTTTAAAAAGATAAAAAGCTTTAATACCTCTTGCTAAATGAAAAGATTAATTTAATGAAGTAAAATGAAATGTTTATGCATGATGAGTCTTTAAATTCTCAAAATGACTAAATGAGATTACAATTAATATTATAAAATATAAAATGGACTTTATATGCCTTGGTATTCTTTTTCTTTTGACTTGATCTTCACTTTGAAGGTTACAAATTTCAACTTTGCTTTAACGTCTTTACGAACTACCTTCTTAATTTATAACTACATCTAATTTTCATATTGTTTCTTATCAAAATACTAAACTTAGTAGTAGTAATTATTTTTCATTATCTTCAAAATATCAATTAAAACATCCTTTAATTAAATAATCTCCCCTTTTAATGATAATTAAGTATTTAGGATACTATAGAGCAATAATAAAATTAAGTACACAATCAAGATAGTGATTAGTAGAGATGACATTGGGTTGGGATGAGCTCAGCCTAGCCTGACCAAATCCGCGAGCTGGTGGGCTTGTTAGACCCCAAACTCTTCTTGGAAGTGAGAACTGTTAAATGAGAAATTGTTGGCGATTAGTTATGAGTAAAGAAAAAGGAGAATTTTTGAACTAGAAATGAGGTAATAAATGGCTTAGGTACAAGATAGGTTATATATGAAATGTTGGAAGTTCAAAACAGGAAAATGTAGCTGAAACATGTTCATTGAGTATGCTTCGGTGTTTTAGCCATAGCTTTTTCTCTAGTTATCCAAATGAGATGATTTTTGAGTTGGATTAAACTAAAGAGATATGGCTATATTTTTCAGGAAGACATCGAATTCAAATTCTGTCTTTAAGAGTTTAAAAAATCTGACCGAAAGTTGAAAAAATGGGTATAACTTTCAAATTACTGAATCAAATTGAATGATTTTGGTGTCATTAGAAACTTAAGACAATGAGGAACATTTTTCTAGAAGGAAGTATTATCAGATTCCTTCAATCTTTCCATGATCAGTAGTTAAAGAGTTAAAAGTATAAGATGTTGGTTTTAATAGACATAAGGGGGTAAAATGGGAAGGACAAGGTAAATGAAGGGTAAATGGGAAAAAGACATTAAAATGGTCTTGAATAAGAAGAAGAGAAGAGAGGGTTATGAGAAACAAAAGAGAGAAGGAGAAAACATGAAAGAAGAGAGGAGAAGAAGAAAAATCGTGGAAGCTAGGGAAGAAGAAGGGAAAATCTTGAGAGAGAAAGAAAGAAGAAGAAAAAGAAGAGAAATCAAGCTTGTTAGAGGGAAGTTCATCTTTTCTTCTTGCTTTGATGAGAAAGGGATTAGAGAGAGGGAGATTAGGGTTTTGTGTTGGAAATAATGTGAGAAAGAAGATGAGACTCAATTTGATTTTCGTGGGTTTTGGAATTAGGGTTTGGTTTTAGTAGCTTAGATGAACTATTGGTAGGTTAAATCTAAGCCCATTTTGTTATTTATTTTGTCTATGTGATTATTGAAGTTTATGGATTTTCGTTGGAACATTGGCTTGAATGAGATTTGGTTTGTTTTAGGAAACCAACAGAATCCTACCCAAGAGCTAGGGGAAAGACAACCTTGAGTTTGGATTTTTGAGCAAATTAGGTGGATAATTTATTTCTAGTTATTGTATGATTAAGAAAATTCTTGCCTATGTGTGTGTATGTTGATTTTTTGAAATGGATTTGCTTGAAATTGAATTGTTGTCACTTGATTGGAAATGTATGGCGCATTATGATTATGTTATACCTTGAAAAGGGTTATGACATTTGGAGTTAAATGAAAAGAAGAAAAAGCATGAAAGTATGAACATATGATTGAATTGAGCATAAATTTGCTTGTGATTGGGCAAGAGAGGAACCTATTTCGTTAGTCACGTGCATGTTGACCTATAGCCTTCTCTTAGTTGCCCGCTTGAGGCCACAAGATCCTGAGAATTTGGACTCGTTTTATTCACGGTGTAAACTTTAGATTCTCCATTTCGTTCCACGGAACTCTCGAGCCATTTGTTTGTGCATTGCATTTACTTTGTTGAGCATGATAAATGATTGAGTGTTATGCATGAATGGTTTGAATTGTCAAGTATGATGCATAATTGAGTGTTATGTTTAATGGCTAAAGTCTATGTTGTGTGTTATGAGTTTCGAGTTAAAATGATTAATGCTTGAATTGTTAGAATAGATTGAGAATGCTTGAATTGTTGGATATATATATATATATACATATGCCTAAATTTGTGACTAATTTACCGATGGCTATAAATATATTAGCCACTGAGCTTTGTAGCTCATCTTATATTTTTCCACTCCTCAGGTGCAACACAAGACGAGTGTTGAACCTTGCAAGGCATCAGAAACTCCAAGATATCTAGAGATCTTTTGTACTAAGTTAGTGAACATTTTGGATAGCTTTATAGGCATATCGACATTGA
>JAOTAX010000196.1:7289132-7323354 GCA_025629825.1 Erythroxylum guanchezii | reverse complement strand
AAGTAAATGTTCCATTTTGAGGAATGAATGATTATTAAACAAATCAAAAGTGACTATTGGAGTCAGTTAGGAATAGGACTCAAGCGTAAAGAAGTTGAATATGCTATAACGAGTGCATGACTTTTGTTTCATGTAACGTAGCCGACATATATTATTAGGTTAATGAGATTGAAGTGATGTTGTTATTTTCAAAGGAACTTATGTTTGATAGAAAAAATTGAAATGTGAAATTGATTGAATATGATAAATGCAGTGAATGATTGTATATAATGTGAAAATTGATCTGTAGTATAATTTGCGCGACTCAAGAAAAATAGAAGAATTAAGTGGATCGACACTGAAGAGATATAAAGGATAAAAGTGTTTTGAGAGTATCGTATCATTTTGACAACTTGTGTTAGGGGTAGCAAAATTGAAAGAAACCTGAGATGTATTGGGGAACCAATTAAGATGGTATGGTATTTGAATAAGCAACTAAATCAAGCGTTTTGTTGATTATAGTAGTTGGAAGAACTTATTCAAGTGAATGAGTTACTTAGGAGGCTGAGGAAAACATAAGACCACATTACTTCCATTTGTTTGATCACTTAAGTAAGAATTTCGAGGACAAAATTCTTTAAGGGAGAAGAATTGTTGGACCCTCTAACTTTTCTTAGAAGTTAGAACTATTAAATGAGAAATTGTTGGCGATTAGTTATAAGTAAAGAAAAAGGAAAATTCTTAAATTAGAAAGTTATGAGTAAAGAGAAGGAGAATTCTTGAATTAGAACTGAGGTAAGAAAAGACTTAGGTACAAGATAGGTTATATGTGAAATATTGGAAGCTCAAAGCTGAAAAATGTAGTTGAAACATGTTTATTGAGTATGCTCCAGTGTTTTAACCATAACTTTTTCTCTAGTTATCCAAATGAGATGATTTTTAAGTTGGATTAAACTACAGAGATATGGCTACATTTTTTAGGAAGACATCGAATTCAAATTCCGTCTTTAAGAGTCTAAAAAATCTTACTAAAAGTTGAAAAACTGGGTATAACTTTCAAATTACTAAACCAAATTGAATGGTTTTGGTGTCATTAGAAACTTAAGATAATGAAGAACATTTTTCTAAAAGGAAGTATTATCAAATTCCTTCAATCTTTCCATGATCATTAGTTAAAGAGTTAGAAGTATAAGATGTTTGTTTTAATAGACATAAGGGGGTAAAATGGGAAGGATAAGGTAAATGAAGGGTAAAATGGAAAAAAGACATTAAAATGGTCTTGAATAAGAAGAAGAGAAAAAAGAGTCGTGAGAAACAAAAAAGAGAAGGAGAAAATGTGAAAGAAGAGAGGAGAAGAAGAAGAGAAAATCGTGAGAGAGAAAGAAAGAAGAAGAAAAAGAAGAGAAATCAAGCTTGATAGAGGTAAGTTCATCTTTTCTTCTTGCTTTGATGAGAAAGGGATTAGAGAGAGGGAGATTAGGGTTTTGTGTTGGAAATAATGTGAGAAAGAAGATGAGACCCATTTTGATTTTCGTGGGTTTTGGAATAAGGGTTTGGTTTTAGTAGCTTAGATGAACTATCGGTAGGTTAAATCTAAGCCCATTTTGTTATTTATTTTGTTTATGTGATTATTGAAGTTTATGAATTTTCATTGGAACATTGGTTTGAATGATACTTGGTTTGTTTTAGGAAACCAAAAGAATCCTACCCAAGAGCTAGGGGAAAGACAACCTTGAGATTAGATTTTTGAGCAAATTAGGTGGGTAATTTATTTATAATTGTTGTGTGATTGGGCAAATTCTTTCCTATGTGTGTGTATGTTGATTTCTTGAAATGGATTTGCTTGAAATTGAATTGTTGGGACGTAATTGGAAACGCATGATGCATTGTGATTATGTTATACCTTGAAAAGGGTTATGACATTTGGAGTTAAATGAAAAGAAGAAAAAGCATGAAAGTATAAGCATATGATTGAATTGAGCATAAATTTGCTTGTGATTGGGCAAAAGAGGAACCTGTTTCGTTAGTCACGTGCACTTAGACCTATAGGCTTTTCCAGCTGCCCGCTTGAGACCACGAGATCCTGAGAATTTGGACTCATTTTTTTCATGGTGTAAACTTCAGTTTCTCCGTTTCATTCCACGGAACTCTCGAGCCATTTGTTTGTGCATTGCATTTGCTTTGTTGAGCATGATAAATGATTGAGTGTTATGCATGAATGGTTTGAATTGTCAAGTATGGTGCATAATTGAGTGTTATGTTTAATGGCTAAAGTCTATGTTGTGTGTTATGAGTTTTGAGCTAAATTGATTAATGCTTGAATTGTTAGAATAGATTAAGAATGCTTAAATTGCTGGATATATATGTATACATATGCTTGAATTTGTGACTAATTTATCGATGTCTATAAATATATCAGCCACTGAGCTTTATAGGTCATCCTATATTTTTCCACTGCTCAGAAGCAAAACAAGACGAGTATTGAACCTTGCAAGGCATCGAAAACTCCAAGATATCTAGAGATCTTTTGTACTAAGTTAGTGAACATTTTGGATAACTTTATAGGCATATCGACATTGAACATAATTTTTGTATTTTGTTTTAAATTAGTGTTGTGAATGATGAATTGTAATGAAAGCTTGTTGAACTCGTTTGGATTCATTAATGAAATATGATTGTGTTTGGGCTTATGGCCTTCAAAGTTTGTACATTACATTCTCAAGTTTTTCATAGGGGAAAAATATATGTTCTGACTTCGGGGGAAAATCTGGATTAAACTAGGTTGAATTAGACAAAGTTATCTTCTAGAAAGTTGTAGCTTATCTTCCTAGCTTTCAAACGCTATATAGTATGAAATTTATGGACATCGAAGTTTAGAGATATGAGCATTAGAAGTACGTGATGCTGCATGGGTGGACATACGGGACAACTGCGTTGATTGGAAATGTTGACTCTCTTAGAGGCAAAATGTCTTTTTGGGGTATTCATGAAAATTGTAGCTTATCTTCTTAGCTTTCCAACAGTATATAGTATGTGATTTTGGACATCGAAGGTGAGAGATATGACCATTACAAGTTAGGATATCACAGAGGGTTATGCCGAACAGCTTCGGTTATGATCGCATCTTCATCCTTGCAATCACAGCCTTGTTTCTTGCAATCGCAACTTTTGTTCCTTTCAAGCGCACCTGAAGGGTTTTCCAACTTTAAACATGTTTGACTCTTTTGGCCATAACTTTGTCATCCGACCTCCAAATGACCTGATTTTTGAACCAATAGATTCCTAACACATTTCTCTACCTCTCTATAGAAATTTATAGCTTTTGGCATTGAATTGAAAAAGATTGATTGAATCAAAGTAAGGGTATCGGTTGGAAGAGCATGAATTGGAGGTTTTACTAAACATACTTCGATATTTTAATCATATCTTGGTCTGCAGAGCTTTGAATCAAATGATTCTGGATTCTAAATAAACTAGAGACACAGAGCTACAAATTTTTTTGAAGAAGTCAATTTGTAATTCTGGTTTGAAAATTTCCAAAATCTGCTTTGAAGTTGAAACAATGAGTTTGATTTTGGTAACTGATTAGTGTGGGCACACCACTCTTATGGGAGGATGGCTAAGATAAAGAGAGGATGATTAATGGGATTTCATCGAAATAACCCTACGGGGTAATGAAGACCATGTTTTGTGAATCTAAATATTGGGCTTCGAAAACGGAGTCCAACAGGATTGACTCGACCTTGTATTTAAAAATAAAAAAATAATTTCATTTTTTGACAAAACGACATCATTTTGTACCTTCCTATTTGGCCACGGGCCCAGCTAGGCCAATTTTGCCGTTCCTAGTGATTAGCTTCACTTTAATTCATACATTCACATAATGTAATTTCAATAAAAAATGTGAAATTCAATATAAGTGTAAAATAAATATCCACACATATAGATCAACTTAAACATAACATAAATTTATTCAAACACAAAATATCACATAAAGTACGAGAAACAATCACTCCCTCTGAATCTAATATCACAAGCATAAAATTTTATGAATTGACTAAGTTAGAAATTTCTTCAATGTAAAATTTTGGATGTTTGTTAACATTACGTATGGTTACTGTGATCCATATGTTGAGACGGAACGAAATAAAAATTTAGAGACAGAACAGAAAAAAAATTGGAGACAATGAGGTGTTTGATTGTAATGGACAAAACAGATAAAACTGTGTTCATCTCGAGGAAAAAAAATGTGTTTGATTGCAGTTGACATAACATAAAAAACAGTGTCAATGACTAAAGTACCCCTGCAGTATAATATGATTGGAAATATGTAATTCATTGATTATTTTAAACGAACGATTTGTATTAGTAATTTAATTGTATCTATAAATAAGGAATTTAAGAAATGAGTAACATAAAAATTTAATGAAATGAGTGTAATATCCCGTTACCCATGTTAAGGCTAGAATTATGAATTATGAGAAATATTATGTGAATTATTATATATAATATATTATTATTATAGATAATAATTATAATAATTATATATCAATTGTAATAATTAATATATAATAATTATATATAATAATTATAATAATTACATATAATTATATTATATATAATTATATTATATATAATAATTAATATATATAATAATTATATATAATAAGGGGAGGGGTATTTCTGGAATTTGGTTATGTGTTTTTTTTGTCACAGGGACAAGAAATCTTGTCCTCTAGTTTTAGAAGGAACAAAAAATTTATATTCTTGTCATCTGGAGTCAGAACAAAAATAAGTTGGATCAGCAACTAAACACTGCGAGGTACAGAATTTTTGTGTTTTGTTATCTGTCTCCACCTATGAAGACAGTAACCATACGCAGGGTAAGTGTTTGGATAAGTTGAATATTGTTGTGTATTTTAATATTAATGTATATTTTAATCATTTGACTAATTTCTATCTATATTAAGTTATTTTATTTTAAATGTACGGTTAGTTACTCTTACTAAAAAGGCAGTTCGCCCTTTGCTACTATATTTTTTTAAGGAGACAAAGAGATAACTGATAACCTCAATGCATCTGATTGACATAGTAGAGTCTAGGTAGGGTCAACATATTAAAATGAGTAAAGTTATTTTCTTGTATATACTTTTGAATGTGATAGTTCAAATAGTTGTACTTATATAAATAATTTTTGTGATTGAAGAATATTATTTTTAGAATTAGTGAGGATTTTGGTAATTAATGATATAATTAGGAAACTATTTGGACAAATTACGGTTTAAGAATTATTGGAGCGTCACACTTAGGAGAACTACAATGACTTGATTGTCTTTGCTGGTCTTGATATTTTATGAAACAAGATTTAGAAGAGATGATTGCAAGACAACAATTCATGTATACTCCAATACAGATGGGAAGAGGAGTTGGGAGTTCATGTAAAGCATTTTCGGTTATGGGCTTCATCTCTCAGCCACTGAACGTGGTGTTGAGAAGGTATAGTGATGACTGGAATTGAAAGACTGTTCTTGCTACTGACTTGATCCCTACCATTTTATGCTTAGGCACGAGCAAAACAAGACATGACAAATACAACTGTTGCTGGATGTGTAACTGGAGATGCTTTGTCGGCAAAAGATAACCTTCTTGGATGGCATGATTCCCCTTCATGAGTAGATAATGTATTTCGTTGGTGGCTTTCATTATACTGAGTCTCACGAGGTCAGTTAGAGTTGGGTGTCTTACAAGCCTACTTCTGTTTTGCTTCCTATTCTCTTGACATTTTTTATGCATCTTCTTCAATACAAAGTTAGTATCACAAAACGTTCCAACAACCAAGAACAATGGGCTGCTTGCCTGCGCTATACCAGTATATTAGTTCCTTCCATCTTTTGTCGGTGAAAGCAGGGGTCTTGGTATCGTGTATACGAGAACTGGTGTGAATCTGAAATACCGTCTGTTGATAGTCTTGTAGCCACTCTGTAATATATCTTCTTGTTGGTACATCATATCAAGAATATCTATGAGAAAATACACATTAAAACCTGCTGACATGCATAGCTTCACTTCAAGCATTGGTCAGTTCTTTGCTTCTAATAATTCAGATTTCGAACAATCAATTTTAAAACCCAAATAGTTCAATCTTAGTTAATATTGCTACCAACTGTTTAGATTTAAATTGAAATCATTCTTTGCTGCATGCTCCCTTTGGACCACCTACTTAAATGCTTGGCCTGATTACTCAAGTGTCCGTAATTGCTGGAAGAGCTTGAGGTCTATTCTTTTTGCATTACTCAAAGTGCAAGAATCACGAGGAGTTTTATCCAATAAACACAACCTTTCATATACAGAAACAAAAGCTGTGGAGAGGAATCTTGAAGACTACGTGTACAAAAGAACTATAATATTTGCACGCATCCTTAAGTGTCATTTTACATGCTGTTAGGTTGTGTGCCAAACACTTGACAGCCTGACAAAATGAACCAGTAAATGTTGAACTTCTCTACCATACTCCACATGAACAAAAGCTTCTAGGAATTAATCAAGTGGAACCTTAGTAACTGGGAAATTGTTATATCTATCTTCACAAACTCAAACAGAGGACTTCCAAATTCTTCCTACCTTGTGATCTACTTGTAAATCCATTCATTCGCTCGGCCTCCTGACTCATCCATGTCTATAAAAATGCTTACTGCCTGTAGTAAATGGTGTGATGGGGATTATGTTATGTGATGATTTGCAAAGGATCTCATGTACTCAGAGATGTATCAACTATTATGCCATTCAATCCCACAAGTTATAGAGGAGCTTCAACTAATCTTATACTAGCCAGTTTTCCTTTAGTTGAGAATTAATACTGCAAAAACGTAAGATCTTGAGTAAATTATCCAAAATATAAGCAACCATTAAAGTATCAATTTACCTTCCCTATTCGTGGCCGCTCTTTCACCTTCGCTAAACTGTTTCGAATATGTGAGACAGCTCCCCAGCATTTCAACGTGTTTGCGACATCATCAAGCCTCAAGAGGTACTCTTCTTCAGTCAGTGGAAAAGATCTCTAAAGCAGGACCAAGAAAGAAGGTATTAAACCAAAAAGGAACAACCAACAAAGACATCATTAAGAAGGAAAACAACCAAATTTCCATAAACCTAGAATATGCCTGATGTGGAGTTCTATATAACATGTGAGACATCTCAAAATTAAAAGGTGTAGCTGGGTAATACATTTGCATGAGGAGTTTATGACAACTCAAATTTATGAAAGCCAAGCATGCTCTTCTCTCATATAAAGCAAACTTCTTGAAATCAATTTATCTATCCGGCAGAGAAACAGTCATGACATGCAAACTCAAGATTGAAGAGCTTATAGTAAAGATCTCTAATGGATAACAGAAAGTTAATTCCCAAGTATCTCATGCTGTATTATAGAACAATACTCTTATACACAAGCTACTTTATCTATCGACTCCATACTAAAGCTCACTTTCAAGGATACCCAATAACCATGTGAAAGGCATGCAGTCACAAACCAGAAGATGCAACAATTAACGCAACTTAGAAGATCAATAACATATAATCAACACATTGATTAACACCCGCTGAAGGAAGGACATGTTTGAAAATTTGAATTTACAAAAGCAAGGCCATCTTTCCAGTAATCTGCTTGCACTTCACATTCATAAGAATTTAATGTTCAAGCGTCAGCGTAAAAGTTCAAAAGATTATAAGCACTGAATCCTGGAACTCATACCTCGATCAATGAGTGAATAGCATATTTATCTCAGTTAGTGTAGATATAGATACATGACAGTAATGGAAGATGTAGAGTAGTTTTATTTAGTCATTTATTACCTTTTTGTTCTATAGGAATCGGTTAAATAAGGTTGAAAAGTCATGTATTTAGCATTTTGTTCACACTGGCAAAGTAATGAATTCCTCTTCCCAAGAGGTAATGTGCTATTTATGAAAAGAAATGAATTAGAAACTAAGTTTCATCCAAACAAACGTATGCAACAACCACTGAATGTAAAAGAACATACATTGCTTCATTCAGGGCCCCTAGTAGAGTCTATCATAATTCTTAAACTTGCCAGTGCCTCGCATTTGATGGCGTTTTCTTCTGCACATTATGAATAATTAGTAGCTCAAAAGTCCTCTTACCTGTTCCCTGTACTTCCACATGACATTCAGAGCAAGGAGACTTCTACCCATAAATTCCTACATTAAGGCAATCACAACGATGAGTGAATCAAAAAAATCATATGATAAAAGAACTTCAGTTGAGAAAATAGGAGAACGTGATACAATGGTGAACAAAACTGTTAGTGAGACACTTCGACATTCACTATGACAAACATGAAACATCCTGCATAGTTGTAAAGGAACCTCGTTATAAAGTCTAAAATGGCCAGTACTGTTCAATTTGGTGATTTCAAAAGCAATTCTAGCTCTGTAATGATGCCTCAAAGACTATATATTTCCGGTTAAATGAATTCATATCATTTCCGTATATGGAGTTTTGTCCCATAAACGAGATACAATCGCAACTTGTACTTCTCTTCTGGAGACAAATCCCGTAACAATAACGTCGATGACATTTGCATAACATAATTTCCCTATTTCACGGAATTAAAAAGCTGTCGCAGCTCAAATTACTCTTGCACATTACTTCCCTGTAAGCACATGAGTCATACCTTTTTTATCAGCTGAACATCGTAAGATCTTCCATACTTGTTCCTAATAAGAGTTGCAAGGTCCATCCCACTGAAGGTGGAATCATCAGAACCAACAATTCTTTCAAGATTCTGTCTTATCAATTCACTGTCAACCTGAAAGGTTTGAAATGAAGACGTCATAGCTATTGGCCGAATTTAAGAGAGAATCTTTGGCGTCCAAGAAAATGTTAAAAACTTAAAATACAATATGCAAAATAAAAGGAGAGCCATGAGTAGAAAGAAAGAGAATCCTAAATAACCAGTTTTGAACACTGCCGTGAGGAAAAAACTTAAAATGCAAATAACAGTCGAAAGTTCAAACGTACCCCTCCAGATTCACCTTGAGAAGTATTCTTCTCGCTCACATCATCTTCTGAGTCATCTGGGTCATTTCCATCATCCACTACACTACAAAAAACTGGTCTACCCTTCCTGGCAATGAAGTGGTAGCTGCTAGTACTAAAGCTGTTACTACTGATTCCGGAGAGAAATTGGGCGTTGGAGAAAATCGATCCTTTGATAAATCTTCCAACGTGATGACGCTTATGAACTCCAATGGACCAGTTACAGTGCGTAATGCTCGTCATATCCCTGAAATCACCGTACTTTTATCATTCCTCTTCGATACCATATCATATATGAAAGGCAGAAGATGGAACCTGGTAAGAAGGACCGGCTCAGGCAGCTTCGTGGTTATAGAATCCAGGAAAAAGTTGTCAACTTTGGAACTCGGCAACACCTGTGGGTGGGGTACATGGGTTGCTTGCTTGCCACATAAAAAAAGGAGTTATTTCTATTATTCTTCCGTAATCTTGTTCCGTAATTGCTGTGCTCGCTTTTGTCTTGACTTGTACTGATTGGGTTTTGACTGTGAACACGAATTGACAACGTGTAGGGAAGTTTTTGAATTTTTTGTTTTCTTCTCTTGCAGATAGGCTGTTTGACATACTTATTGTGCCAAGGCTAATAGACAACATTAGACTCTAGTCAGACCAAGCAAGCTTCATGGACCCCATTTATGGATCCTTGTTAGACTTAAATCGGCTCATGGAGTCATGGGTCTGATTTTGCTTACTCGCAATTGAATTTTGGTGCTGTCGATACCCTTGTGGCAGGCGGTTCTTGACGCAAGAAAGACAGCGAGAGAAGAAGAAGAAGAAGAAGAAGAAAAGGTTTGGAATGAATCAATAAGAGAGATAAGGTCGTCTTAGGTTTTGTACTTTGATGATGAGTATTGGGTTCTACTAGTTGCTTATGAACACGGTACATACATTGCTGCTCTCTCTCTTCATGCTTTAGAAATTCTTTGTAGCATTTGAGAGATGTTTAGACGAATCAAACTTACTAGCATTTTAACAAACATCAATGGTCTGGTCTAGAGAAAGAAAGGAAAAACATATACTTCTGTTCTGTTACTTCTGTAAACTTAATACATTATTGATATGCATCAACAAAGAGAAAAAACCACAACTTGTAATTAAATCTACACCGTCAGTTATTAGCATCCAATCAAATATCAAACCGACCCTGCCCTCCTAAACTAGATGCAACCTTAGTTTCACTTTCCTTGATTCATTGTCATGTGTGTCGTGCAATAAGTATAATAATGTTTTTCTGTAAGAAATGTAAAAAAAAGAAGGGAAACATACATTTCAGGATTGGTCACCAATATGTGTGTTTTATAACATAATTAGTGGATTTAGAAATACTTGTCGAGTTCAGACTTCTGACGACTCAGAAGATTGACCTTGAGACCATGCTTCATGTACATCGTCAAAGCGAGCTTGGGCATCACAGGATGATCTTTCACCACATTCACATGGTAACGGTAAAGTATAGAGGCTGCAACAAACTTCATTTGATAGTATGCAAAGTCTTTTCCTAAACACAGTCGAGGACCACCATTAAAAGCTGTGAACTTGTAGGCTGATTCGCTGATGAATCGACCGTCTCTTAGCCATCTTTCTGGCTTGAACTCCCTGCAGTCTTCACCCCATATTTCCTTCATTCTTCCCATTGCATACATTGCATATATTACTTTTGTTCCTTTCTTCAGTTCTGTCCCATCTGGGAATATGTCATCCTCAACAACCTACAACATCAGAAATAAAAAATTAAAGTAAGTTATCACTTTTCATTTAATTTGTTTGATCCATGTGATGCTCTGATCAAAGACGAGTTGATGCTATTTTCACGTATTGTAATTAACTAAACTAATTATACCACACACACACACATACAAAGATAGAAGAAAAATGACAGGGTACCCCAGTTGGCCAGTTCATAAATACAGGAAGTAGGCTTCCGATGAGTCTTGACCAATGATCAGCATGACTCTCTAGCCAAGAGGGCTTTAAGTATTGGATTAGTCTTTCAAGGAGATTTGACCTGTATTCAAGTCTTCACCTGTTTCTAGGACCTCGACTTCTATTCTTAATTAATTTCATTTCATGAGTACTCTGTGGTCATCTAAGACATATATATATATATACTGTTAGGTAACCAAGAAACTGCCCCAAATGTACTTTAATAACGGCAAAGCTTCTATTGCTCAGCGGAATGGCAGAGCTTGACCACTGGAAACGTACAAGCCAGCCAATAGCCGACTAATGATACATGAATCTTATAAGATGGAGATATGGTGGAGGCTTCAGGGGTTGTGTTGTATTGATTATGAGCACCAGAGATAAATGAATAAACATGCCTAAGAAATAAGTTCTAAACGTTGAAGGAAAAATGAATTGCTTAATATAAATTGATTAATTACCTCTTTGTGATCCACAGGAACTGAAGGGTACAACCTTAAGGCCTCAGACAGTGCAGCTTGCAGATAATCCATCTTCTTTATCTCCTCTGGTCTAAACACCATGGGCTCTTTATCTTTAGCGTCTAAATCGCGTCTATCTCTGATAATCCTGCATATTTCACCAAGGATTTTCTCCTCTACCGTTGGGTGTGAATCAAGAAGCCAGAAAAACCAACTCAATGCCACAGAAGATGTATCTCTCCCAGCAAGGATGAAGTTCACGCATATGTCTCTCAAAAACTTGTCTGAAAATGGCTGTCCCTGCTCATCTTTTAACTTCATAAACACTGTCAAAAGATCTGATTTTTGCTTCTTACAATCATCAGTTTGCAAAGACAGTTCTTTTTTCCTCGTATCGATCACGTCTTCTGCGAATTTGTCCACACCCTGTATCGATATCTTGAGCTTCTTTTCTGTCCCCAAATCAAGATACCTCATGGCTTTCCATATGCATGTTGGGGAAATAAATCGTAGCACTGTAGCCTCTGTTGCATCCTCAAAAGCTTTGGCAAATGGTATTTCAGGTAAGCCCGGACTTAGACACCCAGGATCAACGCCAAATGCTATCATGCAAACGTTGTCAAATGTAAGCCTTAACAGAATATCCTGTAGATCAATGGACAATGAGTTGGTGACTGCATTTTCTAGGACTGTCAAGAGCCTTCCGTGGACAAGTTCAAGCAATGACTCTGTGGTTAATTGCCTGAACTTGGCCGAATGAAACTCAATGCTCGCAGTCTTCCTTTGCCTTTGCCATATCTCATCATCTGCACTAAATATTCCGTCACCTAGAAGATCATGAACTGTGTTATGAAAGAACTGGCCTTTTGGGAAATTAGAGAACTTGGTTTTGAGAAGATGCTCTACGTTTCTAGGATCCGCAGTCACCACACAATTGAGACTACTAAACCATGGACCTCTAAACCTAAAAGTACCGTTTTGACGGCAAAGCACATCGGTAATCCATTCATAGGTGTTGGTTCGGACTGCGGCCATCAAGGAGGGCAACATCCCCAGTACTGGCCATATGGGTAGGCCGTGCCTCTTTCCCTGCCTTAGAGAATGAATGGCTATGAAGACAAAAGATGCAACCAAAAGTTCCAACACTTGAATGTCCCTCAAGAAGAAGAGCCGCCGGGAAAGGAGATCATTGGAAAATGAGGAGGACGAGGAGGAGATAAGGGAAGTAAGGTTGGTACTGGGGTCGATCATGGTGTTGGTGGGATGACTAGCTACAATGAAATGCGAGTGTCATGCATGTAAGTGCAAATGAATGGTTAGTTAAGGGTGGTGGACATGAGTTATATGGGAAGGAGTAGAAATGCATGCTACTTTCTTGGCGTGTAGTTTTTGGTCCTATTGGTGTGATTTGGTGAGCTGAAAGTTTATGGGATATATATGGAAAGCTGCTTTACCTCTTTGCTTTACTTAATTAAGAGGTATTGATCCTCTCTATACACAACTTAACAGGTTTTGTCCACTACTGGGACTAGCTTCCGTAATAGTTACTAATGAAGGAAAGTTGACACTTCTACTAAAGTTCATGGGACGATGGGAAGTGGGTGGCGCAGATAACCTAAGTTGCAACTATTTACACTCCTTTTATGGGTACTAGTACTACACGTTATTAGTGGGATTATCTTTATATATATATTTATAAGAAAAGAGTATGAAAATTAGAGTATATAGATTTTTGGGTGGCTACTGGTAGGATTTGGTATGCTGAACGCTCACCACGTGGGATCTGCGTCTACCCCACTCATTCGCTTTCACTCCTTCCATGTACTTGTTCTTGTTGAACTGTTCTTTATCAATTCACAGGCTTTTATTCTATGCACTATAAAATCCCATTCTCTTGAAGTCGAAATAGTTCTCGCCGTAATATTAAAGGACTTATAAATGGTAAGGGTCAACCATTCAAATAATTAGTTTTAATTATTTGAACAAATAGTTGACTCAAGCCCAATTCTTGTTAATGGACTCTAACACTTCCCTTCAAGTGCAACTGAGGCTGGACATCTAGTTGTCACTTGAAATATACGCAGTGGAAACCTGACCGGGCCGCTGGGAATGAACATCCAGATGGACAACCGGAAAATTAATAATCCGGGTCAAACCTGCTCTGATACCATATTAAGTGACCGTTTCACCACAATAGCTTAAGCTGTTGTGTGAGGCCAACTTAATTGATTTTATATATTCACTAACATACCCCTTCAAGTGAAAGCTCTTTGGGCTTGAAACTTGCACAGACCCACTCTACTTTGTGCTGAATAATAGGTGGGTGGTAGGATTTGAACTCATAATCACTTGGTCATAAAAGCTTTGATACCATGTTAAGTAATTGTTTCACTACAATAGCTTAAACTATTATATGAAACCAACTTAATTGATTTTATATATTCAATTACACTTTTGTTATGTAGATATTTGAATCATAAACGTTATTTGAAACATCTTCTACAGTTGGACAAGCGATTCCTTTTATAAGAAATAGTCTGGTGGTGAACTTTCTTCACCAATCACCACCTCCAAGTATCATTGTTGGGACCCTTTTCACGTGATCTGAGGGAGATTTCTATCGGATATATTCCAATGTAAGTCGAACAAGCAAACGTAATCACGTTTTAAGTGACTCTAAACAAATCTGTCACTAGATAAATTAAATTAAACAGGACTGAATTTGAACAAGCATAAGCTGCTTAGCTATGTGAAATTAGGTCAACTTGCACGATATTCCAAGAACTGGAATGAGAAGGACAGATATGGCTTATTGGATGTTGTAGGTGTAACGGCTTTTGTTTTCTATTCATATATGCAGATTGCAGAGCCATCTATGTGAATACTTGCAAAATTTTCCTCCTACTCTTAACCTAAGACTTGTGCTATCTAATGCATATATAGTATGACACTTCCTGTTTTTGGTTTATACGTATTAAATGCCTGCAACCGGAACTGCAAATTCATGTCTTTTTAATCAGTAATTTTAACTGTTTATTAAAAAAAAAGGATGGAATCAAAGTCTTGCTGGAAGTGAATAATTTATATTGATATGTCCTATTGGGGGCGAAAATAGGGTTGAAACAAAGAAAGTGGAAAAGGATCTGAACCATAAAATTTATATTATAATATATTTAGTTGAAGGTTTATTAATAGAATAAAAAGGAATATAATACTATTCTATCGTTTGAGTAAATGGTTTATAATAGAATATAATGGAATGAGATGAAAGAGAAGAGTTTTATATTATATCGCATTTTATTCTAAACAGTAAAAATAAGAAACCTCAAATTTGAGAGGTTTATGATAGAATATAAAATGATAAACAACTTTTCACTATATTACATTATAAATCGAACTCGTTAGCTTTTTGGTTGGCCTCACTCCTGTACCTGCAAGCCACAAGAAGACTTTCAGACTTACCTCGCTACGATTCTTCGGGTTGACTCACAGTTACCTGGCTGACGATCTATTAGTGTCTCTCCATGGACGGAGCTTCCTCTGCTCTCAATCTCCTTCAGTCAGCCGTATTGTTGCCGAATTAGGGAACTCGTCTCACAGTTTCGGGAAAGTAAGGGTTAGTTTTACCCTAGATGATGCCGATGGCGTGTAATTCTCTCCATGGTCTGTTTTAATTTTGGTTGGCCCAATTATCAAGGCTTCGTTCTTGGTACCCAAGGCTTTCTGCCTTTGTAGATTTATTTTGAACCACTTATCCTCTTTGTACCTATTTTCTTATTAATGAGAATTTTTTAATTTCTCAAAAAAAAAAAATTCTTTCAAACAACGTTTCACTCTATTACATTATGAACTCTTTCTATCCCTTCCAAACAATAATTTTCTAATATTACATTCATTTATAATATAAATCATTCAAATTCATTGAAAACTTTACTTCCAACTAAATATAACCTTAGCGTTCGGAATTGAACCAAAGTGTGATCAAGCTTTGAGACTTGTTGCCTAGTTCAACCCAAAATTAAGCCCCAATTTGATATAACAGTACTATTAGAATTGAGCTTGAGTAACTATAATTCAATTTAGTTTGAGGCTCTAAAATATTAAATAAAAGAACGTCATTTTTAAATCTACTGAGCTATCCCATAAGGCCTTACGAGGTAACGGTGAAACATTATCTAAATATACCCCTCGCTTCAAAAGCCCATTTTTATCTGGACCCTGAACTACGCAGTCTCCCACGTAGGCCCACAGGCAGCCCTTACTGCAAGCACTGTTTTCCTCTATGGTTCTATCCCACATTGTTTTTCTAAAAATCGAACTCGCGACGTGAGACAAATCTAGTCCACAATCTGGTGGCTCTGATACCACTCATAAAAGGGTACCTAACTTCATACTATGACTCTGATATCACTAAACTACCCCATAAGGCCTTATGAGGTAACGGTGAAACATTACCTAAATGCATATATTTCTTTAAGGCAGCAACTAGGACCGGTTATTAACCTTCAATTGATGTATATACATTTAAAGGATAATCTTGCAATTTGACAGTAGAATAAATAAAAAAGTCAAAGCTTCGTTAAGAGAAACGACTCATCGCACCATATTTACATACTAATTCTTTAAATAAGATTACTTTGGTGACTCTATTATAATTAAAGTTAATTACGAAAAATCACAAATTTTATATAATTTGTGAATTAATAAAATATTCAACTTTTAATTTTTGCAAAAAAAATAGTTATTAAAGTTTTTATTAAGAACTTACGTGATAAGCTAATTTAAATGATATATATTTCATTTAAATAACAAATTTATTTAGTTAATAATAAAATGATTAATTTAAATGAAGACAATAAAATATAAATTTTAATATATTTCTTTTTCACCAATCTTTTTTTCCCTGTCTTTCTGTCGTCCCACATTTGCCTAGATCCCATCTTCGAGGTCGCTGGAGAAACAAACAGGACCCAAGAGAGAGATGCTTGACCCCTAGTGACGTTAATGGCCCGTGAATGGGTGGTACAATATGGAATAAAACTTGTAAATAGTGAATTCTAGCTCAGATTCAGGCGATGGGAGACAAACAACACAACTTTCTAAGAACGTCAACTAAATATCAAGAAACAACTTTTAAAATTGCAGCTATAAAACAATTCGAGAATAAGAAACTAAATAATGAAATAAACACTAAGATTAATATGAAGAATCCTTTAGGATAAAAAGAAAAATTATAGGGCAAATCACTAAATAAAGTCATTAAATTCAATAAGGATTTACAAAAAAGGTTGATCTTTTTCCTTGTTTTATAATTGAAACCAAAGTTGCTCACAATCAACAAACACTTAAATCAATTCCAAAAACAATCGAACAATAATAATAATAATAATAGAACTCTTTTTGCCTTCTCTTTGTTTTTCCTTGCTTTTGAACATTGTGGCTGCACTTTTTACAAAAACTTACGTCTTTTTCTCTTTTATATAACAAAATAAGGTTTTTTGCTATTTACATGATCGTGTAAGTAATTATGTATCTTTCTAGCACCGCCTTTGTGGCAAACATAAACAGTTACAAAGAGTTACAAAATCTTCATACACAGTCATGTATCTTCACACAGGCATGTACATGACTGTGTACAAGACCGTGTGTGTCTTCACCTCTTCACGCTTTCTCCACACATTTACAGAGACTTACACAATTGATCCACACAGTCATGGAAGTCAAGGCATAGTGTGTAGCAATCCACACATGTATTTCCCCAAAAATGATTCTTGCATCGTGTCTTTGCTCATTTTTATTCCCACGAGCTATAAAGTTTTCATTAATCACCAAAAATTTCGTAATAGGGTTGGACACACAACAAGAGGGTGCTCATAGTTGTATAAAAGTTGGCAAAAAAACAATAGCAAGTCTAAACTTTTCAATGTAAAAAAACAAAAAGAAAGATTAGGTGATATAAAGATTATAGCTAGTGGGATATAATCAATAATATAGGTGCCATTTTATGTAGATAAAGCCTTTATCCATGAGTTCCATATGATCTGGTGATTCTGATAGAAATTGATGGATAAACAAAATGGAAAGGCTCTATGTAACATCCCATATTCAGGGTTAGACTCCAGAATAGTAAATTGAGTGTACTGTGAGAAATTATAAGTACATTACATGCTCATGCATCATTGTATATTCACACACATGTGAATATTTATTTTTGATACATTAAAATAATTGTACATGCATTTATTGACATTTTTCGGGTATGATTGATTGATTAAAATGTGAATTGTGACTTATTTGCGTTAAAAAATTTTTTTTGGAGACTATTAGTATTATTTCGAAATTTTTGGTAAATTTTAGGAAATTTTTGAAAATTTGGGATCTTTTGAATTAGGACTTAGACCAATGAAATAGTAATATGTGGTAGCCTTGCATGTTGACACATGACTCACATGCAAGGAATACCCGTAGTAATGTGTATTTCTGGGGAAGAGAAGAAAGCATTCGGTTGGTCACTGAATGCCTCACAAAAATTTTCTTCTGATAACAGAAATACTGTTTTGATTCTTACACCAGTTTTATCCTGTGCAAAACAAACACACCAACCCGACTAGTGTTTGATTATGTGTAATTTCATTGTTTTTCTTCCCCAACCACCGAAGCGCTGTTCATTACTAGCAGTACTGGAAATTTTACTGAAACATCAAGTAAGTTGTGTTTAAGTTTTCTGGATGTTGTGTAAATGGTTTTGATGATGTTTATTGTTAGGAATGAATTCATGCATGAAGGGTACCTTTGGTGTTGTTAAACTGAAGAATCTAAAACTGTTGAGAACTGGAAAAGAATGCAAGAATCGTACTGAATATGTTTTTGTGAAGTGAGAATTTAGAGTTCTGGAAATACACTAAGATGAAAAGTTTATGATGAAATGAAAATGTTATTGCATGTGATACAGAAAAATAGAGAAGTGCAAAAAAATAGTAGTTGTTATTCATGGTGCTCTGTTCTATTTTTCTTGACTGTGAATATGTGGGAATCTGTATGAGTGTCCAAAACCTAAAGTAAGTGAATTTAGAGGTATGGGATTTAGACAAGTGTAAAACACTGAATGAGGTTCTGCTTGTTTTGGAGTGTATATAATGAAAAACTAAACAAGTGCAGTAAGAATGGAAACACAATAATGAGAGAAAGCATGTATGAGGTCTCGAACTTTTGATGATTACCATATAAGCTTGCATTTGATTTGTTTAGAGATTGTACAGAATATATTATTTAGGAATGAAGAAAAAAGTGGGAAGAGAGGATAAAAAAAAGAAAAAGATTCTAGACATTTTGAGGGAGTGTGCACGGGCGTGCGTAGCTAACACACGGCTGTGACACTCCTGCAGCATGAAGGGGTTTCTCAACCTTGAACACCTCTGATTCTTTTGATCATAACTTTGTCATCCGACCTCCAAATGACACGAAACTTGAACTAATGGTTTCCTAAGACATTATTATTTTTCTTAATAAAAATTTAGAACTATCTGAATTGTTTGGAAAAAGATTGATTGAATCAAAATGAGGGTATGTATTGGAATGTTATGAACTGAAAATATTATATTGAACATGCTTTGGTATTTTGATTATAACTTGATCTGTAGAGCTCCAAATGAGATGATTTTTAATTCAAAATAAACTAGAAACATTTGGATACAAATGTTTAGAAGAAATTTAATTTAAATTCTGTGCTTAAGGGTCTTGTAATTTAGCTTGAAAGTGAGTCTTGGCTTAGGCTGTAGCACTACTAATGACAGAAATCATGTCCTGATGTGATCAAATAAACTGTATTGATGTAGGCCGAATAAGAAAAAGGTGTCTTCACAAAAGTTATAGCTTATTCTCTTAGATTTCAATTGATATAAAGTTTGTAATTTTGGAGATTGGACTTGAGAGATATGGGTTGTACAACTTGAATGCATGATCATGCTCTAGCAAAAATTTCAAATATACTTAGTCTGTGGTATTTTGAGCATAACTCATAGAAAAATGAACCAAATTGAATGATTTTGGTGTCATTAGAAACTTAAGACATAGATGAACAATTGTCTAGAAGAAAGAGCTACAAAAATACATCATGTTCTTGATCTTATTGATTATGCAAAGTTGACCCGAATGAGGTGCTTTCAACAAAAGCTGGAATAGTGAATGAGTGTGTGAAATTTTGGCACAATTAAAGTACATCAATTTGTTACAGAAATATACCTGAGAATTCGTCGTTGCACATGCACGATACATGATACATTATACATGTTTTTACTTAATTACATAAGCAGTACAATAATGTGAAATGTTGTTAATGTATATAGGAGAGCAAGTAGCGCGAGCACCTCTTGATATTGCCGGAATGTCAAGATAATGGGCTTAAGGGAGCAATTGTGAGTAGCCTAAAATGGTCTCACTTTAATTTGATCTGATATTACTGAGTTGAATTTGATATATGATGAATATGTACTGATTGTGTACTAAATTTCGGACAATACTTGTCCGAGGCGTTTGAGGCATGTGAATATCATTGGAAGTGCTACTTGTATGTGAATGAGACTCCTTAAATGATTCTCAACTGAAAGTGACTGAATGTTATGACTAACTGTATTGACTGAGACAATGTGAATGAAAGTGATTGACTGTATTGATTGAATTGTGGCATGCATTTCATTTCAATACATGTAATATGAAGGCAGTTGTAACTGATGTTGCTACTAATTGAGACTGCTACTAAAAAGAGCTTAAAGCTCAAACATATGTGGTTAGAGCCTAAGGCTCACTGTGATCAATGAGCCATGTTTCTGCAACGGATAAGGGACATTATAAAGAGCCCGGTATCCACAATGGATACGGGATAGTGAAAAAGCACATAATCACAACAATGTAAAAAAAATGAATGTAAGTCTCATAGATATAGCATTCACATATGATTTGAATTTATTGAATGATTTGCAAAGCTGTAAGAATGTTACATGTTTGAATACATGGTATTAAACCAATGATTGTGTTTTATTCAAATGTAATGAAGTGATAGATTGATTGAATTGTTTAACTGAAATACAATTTGTTTGTGATAGAACTTGATGCTAATCAAGTTGATATGAACTATGTGACAATACGTTTATGATTGATTGTGTTTTATTACATGAGTGAACCACCGAGGATGGTACTCTACTAAGTTCGCAAAACTCACCAAAATTGTAACGTTGACGATTTCAGGTTCGAGAGAGAGTCGACCTAGCTTCTAAGACTGCATAGAAGCAATTTTGTACAACTTTTGGAGTTCAAATATGACTCAAAGGTCGGTCAGCTGAGACTAAAGAAATGATCTATGTTATCTGCTGTAATTCCTCATTTATGTAGCATACTGTGTAGACTGAGCTGTTGATGCTCATAGGATGATGTTGTGTAAATATGATATTGAACATAATGCTACATTGTAAATTATGGTTTGTGAAATAAAATGAGGAAATTTTAATTTTAGAAAATGTGTCTTTTGTGATTTTAATTATGATGCCATATGATAGAGTGAAGGTGAGATGGCTAACACGTCATTTTTGTCAGGCATTTGCATGTGTGACCGAAAGGGCGCACGTGCATGTGTCAGATGTGAGAGGGGTGTTACACTCTAGGCATATGCAGGGCATGAGAAAGATTGGGGAAAAAGAAACATATTAGGTTTTGTGTTCTTTTAAATTATTTATTTTAATATTAACTAAATAAATTTCTTTTGCGAAAATTATATTCCACTTGTCATTTACATAAAGCACATATTAACTGACTTGATTTGTCACATCAACTTTGTTAATAAAAATTTTAACGCCAGGTTATTTTTATAAAAAAACTAAAAGTTTGAATAATTTATTGCTATTTTTTAAAGTTCGAGTTATAATTACAAAATTTATTAAAGTTTGATTCTTTTTGTAATTGACCATTATAATCAAGAGAAGGCATCGAAAGTTTAAGAGAAACTTCAAACAGAATTTCGAATTTTAGAGATATTAATTGTCATTGTGTTTATCCTTTTATCTCCATATTATCATTTTTTTCTTCCTCTTGGATTATTCTTTTTCAAATAATACCTTTTGTTCTAATTTTTATCTTCATGTTAAAATCTTTCTTTTATTTTCTGTTCAAATGGAAATTGAGATTTGTGCATAAATTGTATTCAATGATCCTACTATATTGAGACTTATGATAATCCCTTTTTAAACCTTGTATGATATTCTTTTCGAGAATATTTAACTTCCTTGCTACTAAAATCATCTCTCAACTATTAACAATAAACTTGTTGATTTTTTTAACTAAAAGTGCCTACATCTTTATTGCTGATAATATTTGTATAATTTGTACATGGTCTATAAGAAATTTTCATTTAAAAAATAAGTGATAAGATAGAAACAACAAAATCAAATTGTAGAAAGTTTCTAATGCATGGATATATACATAATCTTTCATCTCATATGAATCATTAATCAAATCATTTACTTGGATTTAATTGTTATTCCACAGGTTAAAGGACTCTCGGTAAGAAACTCTTTTCTTCGTCGAAGAAATTAACTCTTTGTAGATTTGTTTGATTTAGAAGATTATCATCATCTATTTCAATTGGTCATTATCTATTATTTATAGATAATATTATTAACTATACCTAAATGATTAATGACAGTGAAAGATCACACCCTTAAAAGTCATCAGGTGTGTCATTTTATTATCATCTCTCACTCACATATGATGAGTTTAGTTAATAAGATTTCTAAATCATACTTTTCCAATAACCTGTGCAACCAACATATGACAAGAACATATGGTCATATATCTATAACAATAACAACAACTTAGTAGAAGTTTCACTAATATGCTAATCTAAAAAGGTTTAGAAGTACGTAGCTTTATTCTTAATTGGTAAAGAAACTGTTTCCAATAGACCCACATGGAAAAAATATAATAACAATATGATAATAAAAAATATATATTGAAAATAATAAATTAATAAACATAAACATAAACATAAACATAAACATAAACATGAAAGATGGTGATGATAATAATAATTAAATAAAAATAAATAAATATGTACAAATAAAAATATAAAAATAAGTAATAAAATAAATACAGAACAAGGTAAAAAATAATAATAATAAGATAAAATAAGTAAGTAAATACACAAACAAGAAAGAAGACAAGTAAATAAATAAAACAATCAAACCATTACGAGAAAATATTAAGGCTAAGTAAGGAAATGCTTAGGCTAAATAACTAAGAAGGAAGTACTAGATATTAAATATTTAGCCTAAATATATGACACAGGACTTGAAGAAAAATGATTAAAAGACCTATGAAAAAGAGAATAACGTTTTTATGTGAGATCTTTTACCTAGACCTATGAGAAAGAGAAGGACCTCTTTAGGTGAGATCCTTTACCTATATCCTAGTACGCTAAAGTTTTCTATTGAAAGCCACATCCTCAATAAGTTCTAACAGATTTGGTACTGTTTTCATCTGCAACTAAATCAATAACAACTCTAGCTATGAAAAATGTAGTTAGTGAAGAGTTGAGATCGTTCCTATGAGGAATTTTAACGGTAAAGAGTGTACGAGTTCAAAACTAAAATAAAGTAAAAAAGGGGGGTTTAATTCACAAAATTTAGAAAAAGATGACAAAAATCGAAAATTAACAAAACTAATCAAATTTGGAAATTTCAGTAAACAAACCTTAGTTTCGGGTCACCGACGTTATCATACTAGTATGGATCCTTGATATAAAATTCAGTTTATCAACAAACATTCATTGGGTGATGTTTTCTCTCAAGTTTAAATGAATAGAAATATGTATTCTAAGCATTCTTATTAATCAACAACTTAAATACGATCTTAAGTTCAACTGAGTAATAACTTTAAGAACTAAAAAACCAATGAACAAGACAACACATGTATGACATGCATTTAATCAAGATGAGTTCCTTCTTAAAATTTCCAACTCTAACGTAAAGATAGTATTCCTAATTGCCACTTATGATTAGCAAAACTAAACGTCATATCCTACTAATCTGGCTATTAAACGAATCAATTCCTAGTTACGCATCTTAGAAATTAACCAATTCAATCATAAAAAGCAATTTGGAAGGCACTCAATATTTATCAACAAAACAAACTTTATTTGAACACCTCACACATAATAGATGATAACGTGGTTTCCCTCAGCCAAGAAAAGGGATTTGGCTACTCATAACAAAAGTGAAAGCCAAAAAAGTAATAGCCAATTATAAAGTCTCCATCCCTGGTCTTTCTTAGAAAATTCAAAAATTTCTAGAGAAAATACTGCAGAAAATGAAAAACCTAACTATGGCTGACAACAAGAACAGAAGAAAAATTATGTAGAAGAATGTAAAACTATCCTAATGTGGCTTCCGTGAACAGTAATGCAAATCCTCCTTTATCTCCTTCGATCTCCTCCTTTTTTCCATGATTTTTTGCAAGTAATCTTCCCCCTGATTCAGGTGGATGATCCCCATCAATAAGGATGTAATCTGATTCTTAAAATCATAAAAATCTTCAGTGAATCGGATATGCATTTAAAAAAAGATCTTGCAAATAGTTTTTGTCCTTGCACGTGCCCACGCTTAATCACTGAATTTCCTGCCAGTCTAGAATTTCGAATTATCCTTGCTTCCCTTACATCTTTTTTATTCAATTTCATCTCTTAAGTGTTGAAAATCATTTGAGAACAATCAAGAAGCAAATCCATCAATTTTGAATAATAATTTCAACACATTAAAGAGATTTATATACAAAATATGTTAGATCCCGAACTTTTCTTAAAAGATTAGAACTATTAAATGAGAAATTTTGGTGATTAGTCACGAGTAAAAAACAAATGAATGAAAATTCTTGAACCCAGAAATGATAGACAAAAGCGAAGCAGGGAATGAGAAATGTGGATAGATTCATGATTTGCTTTGGTGTTTTTGGTGGATAAGAGATTATGAAACGAAACGAATTAGGGTGAAAGTTAGAAGTAAAATGAAAGAAAAAATGAAGTTGAATTTGTATAGTAAACTGATGAAGAATATGTATCTATGTGTATGTTATGTTATTAGTGTTTATGATTAATCATGGACTATAATTTTATAATGGATGATATTGATTTGAAATGGAGTTAAGAATGAGGAATAAATGAAGTAGAAAATGTGATCTTGGTATGAATTGTGTTAAGGAAAGATTTGGAAACAAAATTGGTTGTTGATTTGGAAAATGTTCATTGAGTATGTTTCAGTCTTTTAGCCACAAATTTTTATCTAATTATCCTGACGAGATGATTGTTGATTTGGATTAAGCTAGAGATATATGGCTACATTTCTTATGAAGACATCAAATTTAAATTCTGTCTTTAAGAATCTCAAAATTTGTCATGAATTTGAGAACAGGGTGCAGTACAATGGTGGATGAATGCAAATTCATGTTCTGACTTTAGGAAAAAATTCTGGATTAATCTAGTCTATTTGTAAAGTTGTCTCTAAAAAGTTGTAGATTATCTTTCTAGCTTTCCAACGGTATATAGTATGAGAATTTTGGACTTTGGAGTAAAAAGTTATGATCCTTATAAGTGGAGACCCTCAAGAGTGTAGATTGTATCATCTGTGATGATGCCATATCGTCTATAATGACGTCATATCATCTGTAAGGATGTATCGTCTATAGAGACGTATCGTCTGAGATGACGTCATATTGTCTTAAGAGTTGCATCGTCTTAAGTTGACTTTACTTCGTCTTAAGTTGACTTTGTTTCTTCTGCTTTTTGCATTGTCTACTTTTTGCTATCGCCTGCTCTTTGCTTCGTTTGGTTTCTACTTCGTCTGCTTTTTGATTTGTCTGCCTTTTGCTTCGTCTGTCTCTTTGCTTCGTCTGCTTTTTGCTATTGTCTGCTCTTTGCTTCATCTGCTTTCTGATTCGTTTGACTTTTTGCTTCGTCTGCCTCTTTGCTTTGTCTGCTTCTTGCTATTATTTAGCCCATTTTTGACCCTTCAGATAGTAGAAATTGTCTTCGAAGTCTTCACAAAAGTTGTAAATCTCAAAGTCCTCTTTGAAACCGTCCTAAGATGATTTTAATCAGACTTCTATAGAGAAAGTTATGCCATTTGTCCTGAGATAGGTTCTGTATGATTGAGGACGAAAATCATGTTTGATTCTTTCGGCCATAGCTTTGTCATCCGACCTCCAAATGAGGTGAATCTTGTACCAATAGATTCCTATTACATTTTTCTACCTCTCCATGAAAGTTATTTGATGTTGTTTTGAAAAAGATTGATTGAATCAAGGTAAGGGTACATATTGGAAGGGTATGAATTTGATATATTGCTGAATATGCTCGGGTACTTTGATGATATCTTGATCTGTAGAGCTCTGAATGATATGATTCTTATTTCAAAATAAACTAGAGTCATGGAGCTACAAATTGTATGAGGAAATTGAAATCTAATTCAGTCTCTAGGACTTTCAATTTTTGGATGGAAGTTGTGCATAGTATATTGTTTTAGAATAAGAACAGTCCAAAAATGTTTGGGATACAACTTTCGGATTTCTGAACCAAATTGAATGATTTTGGTGTCATTAGAAACTTAAGACAACAGGGAACATGTTCTAGAAGAAAGTGTTATGTCAGAATGTTCAAGGGTGTTTTTGGCAAGACAGTTAAAGTTAAAAGAACATAAGCCTATAAGGACGGATAAAATGGACTTTTTGGACTCATTAAAGGCATAAAAGGAAGATGAAATTGTGGTCTTGCATTTTAAGAAGAGAGAAGAACGAAAATTGAAAAAAAAAGGAAAAGAGAAAGTGTCATGAAGAAGAGAGAGAAAAATGAAGAGAAGAAGTGAAGAAGAGAAAGAAGAGAAAACAAGCTAGGGTTTCAATTGTGTTAGCCTTCAAGAGAAATTTTGAGGTTGTTCAAGAAGGGGAAAAGGTAAAGGAAGAGAAGAGCTTCCATTTGAGCCAAAGATCCCTTCATTTGGTGAAGAATAAAGGGATCAAAAGGGGCAAGAGGAACAAGAGAAGAGGCATTTTGAGCAAGTCTATAAGCCAGGAAATCAAGGTGGGTACATGTTTATAATAGTGTAAATAAGTCACTAAAGTTTTCCTTAAATCAAGAAAGTTTAATGGTTTCAATTGCATCATAAGTGTTGCATTATTGCTTTTGAATGATTTGAGAAATTGCTATATGTTTGTTATATGCATTGTGTGATGATTATGAAAAAACCTTGAAAGTGATATTTTTGAAAAGATAATATGGTTATGAAATCATGTTTTCGGAATTAGTTTTTGAAATATCTCATGTTCATGAAAAGTTGTGTTTCCGAAATACGCCTTTGTGGCAAGATGTTTAAGAAAAATCATGTTTACGAAATGTGCCAATTGGGCAATCTATTTTCAAGTCATGAAATGCATGATTATGTGGGTTTGGTTTGGTCCGTTCTGTAATGTCAAGTGCACTTTGACTAAAGGCTTCTCCCGCCTGCCCGCTAGTGGCATGAATCTCCTTTACAAACTCCCCTAAGTTCACGGCTACGTAAAACCATTATATGAGATTGCGATAGTACGTTCTGTTCACGGTTACATAAGACTATTTTATAGAATTGTGTCAGTACGTTCTATTAATGGACCTACCCAAACCATTATGATGTGCTATGTGAACAAGTTTGATGCATTCATGTTTGTAGTTTAAGTTTTTGACTTCATGATGAGAATTTTTAGAAACAAGTGCTTTATGAACTAAATGAAAATTTTTTATGACAAGTGAATGTTTTCAATGGTTTTTGCTTATTTTTCTGTTATAAACTATTGCCCATTATCTTTCAAGCTCCTCCCCTTTTTGTCCCATCTTCAGGTGATAGCTAAGAGACCAAGTGATCAAGAGCCTAAGGGAATTTCTTCAATATTGCTATTTTTGTATTTTTTTAATAAGTCAATGATGTGACTTTTGATATGTAAATAAAGTTTTTCAAACTCTGTTGCTTTAGTAATGAAATAATAGGTTGAAGTAGTTTCGATTGTGTATGTTCATATTGACTTCCTTGTTAAAAAGTTTAAGTTGGAGGAATAAGTTTGTTTTGATGTTTGACTGTTGTGGGCATACCACCCTTGTGGGATGATGCCTAATAAGGGTTCATGGAAATAACTCCATAGGATAATACGCTCAGTTCATGTTTTCGCAAGAGTTGGATTCTAGAATCAAGCGGGATCCAACAGTTATGGTATCAGAGCAAGAGTTGGGTTTCGGAAATAAGTGGGATCCAACAAAATAAGCACAAAATGACAACTTAACAAGATTCATATCATTTTTGATCACCCCCTTCAGTTCTTCTTAGGCCTTTCTTTTTCTCTCTTATAGTCATTAAGTATAATCTTCCTATATCTTCTCATTGGAGCATTAGGATGTCTCCTTTTAAAATGTTTGAATCACCTAAGTCTTGTCTATCTTAGTTATTCATTGATATTAGTCACCTTTAATTTTTCTTTTACCATTACATTGATGACCTTATTTATAGTAATGTTGCATATCCATTGGAGTATCCTCAGCTTTGCCTCCATTAACTTATGATTGATGGGCTAACACTCTGCCCCATATTTTCATACATCTGTTAAAAATATATGACTTCTTGACTAATGAATTGATCATTAAATGAATTTAGTATGTCATACATTAGATCATTTATTGCTTCAATCATCTTCTCATTCTTATTATATAAATATTTCGTATTTGTATTGCTTTCTAAATAAAAGGTGGGCCCTTTTGAATACGTCTTGATACAAACTTTGAATTAAGATAATTTTCCTTTTTTCTCAATCCTTTAATTCAAATTAACTCACTTTTTAAAAATGTCCCATTATATTGAATCATTCAAGATTTGTTTTGGTAACTTTCTAAGATAGCAAACATTAATTCAATTCTTTGAAATTAGAACTCGAGTAGAAAGGGAACTTTAAGTTTAAGGTCTGCATAGCCTCAAAGGATCCTCCCATAATATAAGTTAAGAATATAACCTATATTATCCTTATTGGTCAAAAATGTATAGATGGTATGATTTATGTGTTACAATATTAACTCTCTTTTATTAGAGCGTATATCATTCATTAAATAATGTACAAATAATAGTTCAGGCATACCTAATGCCTAACTTGAGTTTACTAGTTTATTTATTTAGTCCACCCTTCAGAATTCACATCTAGAATATTTAGACAAATTAGGCAAACATATCATTTTTTAATGTCATTACTAATAACCTTTTACACCCTTCAATGTACTTCACGTCAACACTAATGTTTTAAGCCTTGAGCTATCATTTATCACTTAGATGTATCATTTAAAACTTGTCTCGTCTTCATTTTTACAAAATAATGGAGACGATCACCAATGTGGAAGGCATCTTGTATCTATCTAATGTACTTCTTATATCTAGAACTAAATGTTCAGCACTCATTTAACATTCATTCTAGAACAGAAAACAGAATTTAAAATCAAGCATTCTCATATTATAAACTAAATTGTCATTTAAAATTCATTCAAGAAAATTTTGTTAATTTCAGTTAAACATATATTGCATCAAATATTCAATGATAAACAAACTATCATCATTGATAATAAGTATCATAAATAGTCATTAAACATATTCATTTCTCTTTGCACTACCATGTCCTTGACATAGTTATACTTGATATCTATATGTTTGATTTGATATTAACATTGATATTTAAGCTTTCTAGTACTTATCTTTCAATATACTTATTCATACACAACATAACATGTATGAGACTACTAATTTCTTTGAAAGAAAAAAATCATTTTTATCTCTTGTTCTTCCTGTGGCATTTATGGATACTACATATTGCCTAAGTAGTTAACTTTAGTAATTGGCTTAACAAAACACTTTATCATCTAGTATACAAAATTGTTCAAGTATTCCATGATATATATGTAGCTTATAATAGTAAGAAAGCTTACTTGAATGATAATTAGTGATCTAAATTAAAAAGGTGTATGCAACCTTAGCTATATTCTTCATTTTGATCATGGTTGATAGCTAATTTGTTTGTTCGCTTAACAAACTACTTATAATCACTAGCTATCAATATGTATCATCCATATGAAACGATAAAATTACATATTTATCATTGGATATTTTAACATGTACTAAGAGGTCATTTCTAATTATATTAAAATTCTATAATATGATTATATTACTAATGTAATAATGTCACTTAGTTTGAAACTCTATTAGACAATAAATTGACTTTAAAAATATGAGCATATAATGCTCCTGCCCCTTTTGAATGAAACCTAGTGGTTGTGCCATATATATTCCTTCATCTAGTTCTTTATTTAAGAATAGAGTCTTTATATCCATTTGATGTATATCAAGGTCCATTCCAATTACTAAAGCTAGAATCAATCAAATTGATGTAAAATTCACAACAAATGATAATTCTTCTCATGATCAATATCTTCGATTATATCTTTTTATCACTAGACACACTTTGCATCTTTCAAAACTGCCATCATTCTTTTACTTAACATTTAAATTACACATTTGTTTTTTTTATGGCTACACATCTTTTTAGAAGATTATCTAAGTCTTATACTCAGTTTAAACTCAAAAGTTCATTCTTCTTTTATATTTGTAACTTATTCATCCTTAGCATGAATAGTTGGAGCCTTTTCATATTCCTAAACTTATTACTTTCTTTTGAAACTACCACAAAGGTTATTCCTTTTAAGTTAAAAATTGTATGAGGAGTAATTTTCTCACAATATGGCTATAATAAAAAATTCGAGAAACAAATCTCTTTACATTCATATTGCTCCCACTTGAATTAGATAGTGGTAAAGATCTCCCACTAGGTTGCAATTTCCATTGATTAGAAACCAATTCATCATCTTCTAATTGCTCCTACTTATATCAATACCATTTAATTCTTACGGGATCATTCTAATTTAGTTTCTCATATAGAAATAAGTTTTGAACTTTCTTTTCTTGCTTTGGAAAATCATTCTCTAATAATGAGATAACTTATGATACAAATTCAGTTACTTTTTTATTATCTTATTCACCTTTGAACATATATTCTTCAGAATGATAAAAATATCTTTTAAAGATACTCTTATTCTTTTTGGAACCTAAATTCTTATAATTATAAAAGGGTTCATGAATATAGGTAACAAGCACATTCTCAAGAAATCAAACATGGTTAATTAGGTCTCTTACATATTGATATCTTAAATTGTTTTAAGATACCATTTCATAGGCACGTTATCAAGTGTATATTTGATCATCAATGATACATCACCTCAACAGGTAATAGGCAAATGTTCTATTTTTTTCACACTATTTTGTTAGTTAGACAATGTTCATAAGTACAATATTTTACTTTATATATGTCTTCCAAAGAAAATACGCTTGATCAATCAATTTAATCAATTTTATCCAATATGACCAAGCCTAGCATGCCACAAATTGGCATAGAAATTATAAGAACTAGATGATGTTATTAAACAAAAAAATTATTTTTTAAATAAATAACATCTAAAATTTCAAAAACTATCCAATATAAAACTATAGAAAATTGTCCTTTCCACCATTATGGAAATTAACATCATATCTAAGGCTAAACAAGACATAGGCAAGATTTGTTATCTGTGGGAGGTTCTTTTTCTTTCCCAATTTAGTTAGCCTTAGTTCTTCTTGGAATCCTAATAATTATGGAAGGCTTCCTTTCCTCTTTTCACTTAAATTCATCATAGTACTTCCTCTTCATAGTAGTCCTTATGAGTCTAACTTAGCCATATATGTCTTAGTATATGGCTTCAAAGCCTTAAGATATTTATCGATAAGTGCCTCGTAGCATCCTATATCATCTTGATGTTTATATTATGGGTTAAGTGCATTTTTATATGCTAGCTAGAGGTAAGATTGTGTAACAACTTACACCATCTCAAAATAAGATGAGAAATGACTAACATTCCTCGATTCACTATGTTTGACATTAGTTTCATATGCCTCAACATTGGATTCTCATATTCTCATATATTATTTATTTATTTATTATGGTATATGCATATATACATATTAAACATAATAGTGAGTCATCATTTTATGGTCACAAAGGTGCCACCATAATAAGTTACCATAAAGGACCATATGTCTTGGCAAGGTCATACCTCTTAAGTTTTAGTGTAACATCATCATATATGTTGTATAAGCCAAAGATCATATATGTTGTATAAGCCAAAGAGTTCTTCTTTTACATGTGTTATATGCCTCATAGTTTTCCTATGTTGAGTCATATTGTCCTTAAAAACTATCATCTTTTCATATAATTATAAAAGAGCCTTTTGCACTTCTAATACGTATTGAATTTTCATCCTTCCAAATTTTTAACATATCGTTATTAAAGTTTTCACGTCTAGTGAATTCTAAGACAAAATTTTAGATACAGTAATCATTTTCCTCAAACACATATGTCCATAATGACATATTCAATATGTGATGATTATCAATTTAAGTGAATTTGATGTAATCTTTTAAATAGAAACTTTAATTGCATTCACAATTATCTATTGAATTAAAAGGTCATTAAGTTTCCAATCATCATACATGTAATAGCTTATTAACAATTATTCATTCTATTTAGGCGTATTAATTTAAGAATATCTAGAGTATGATATGTATAACATATACATATAAAACAATCAAAACTAGAAGAACGATGCATTTAAATAATCACTTAATATCCAAATTTTAACAATTGCTACAAACAACTAATTCTACATAAGTATCATTAAACATCGAATAAAAAGTGATTAACACTTTTTGACTAAAATTACGAAATTCAATTAATCTTATGAATATGAAATTTGACGAACTCTATGAAGAATTGGGTCAATTAGTTCTTTAGAAGAATCCTTAAAATTTATATTTGCTATTAGTTTTATAATTTCATTTGATAGGCCACTAAAACCAAGACCTTTAAAGACTTCTCTCCTATGCTCTTTCTAGAAAGTTTCACCACACAACTATATGTGAATATGATCCGATAGAGTATTCCACACTCTAATTAATAAATCTCTATATTGGGGCATGAACATTTTATAAAGCATTTCATATTTGTTCGTGGGAGTGAAGAAGTCATGATATATAACTAGCAAAGATGAAACCTTGTATCATGTTATTCACTAATAAAACATGTAACATTAGGTTTGTCCTAGGTATCATATGGTAATGATCCAATTATGCCTTTATGAAATCCAAAGGATTTTGTTGAGCTAGAGTTTAGATTGAAATCAAGGTTCTCATTACAACCGTCGTCGTCATCGTCATCATCAACACCCAGTTAAAGTCCCACTAAGGCAAGGATCTCATTACAACCATTTTCTTGAAATCAATTTGAGAAAAAATAATAGTCAATACTTTTGAATGATAAGTTGAAATATGTCCTACAATATAAGCATATCATATAGAGCCAAAACGCTCAAAAAAGAAAGAAAAATGGTTATTTTTTAATCATTAAATTTAATTAATTTAATTCAATTATAAAATTATTTCGAATTTATTATTACACTAATAATTTTAATTTATTCAAAAAATTATTTTTAATATATATTATTTAATTAAAAACTCATTTAATCAACTTATGAACATACTAATTTAAATTTAATTAGAAACTTGTCTCTAATTAAGATGGAATTAATAAATTTTAATTTTATAATTCATTTTAAAAACTTATTTCTAAGTGTTATTAAATAAATTCTTATTTTCAATTTCTTTTTAAAATAAATAAATTTGTCGTTTGATCTACAAGTATTACCTTGTATTCTTACTCGTCAAAGCATTTAAGCTCATACCAAAATTCATTTAAATCTAAATTTTATCCCATTTTAGCCTAATCTTTTAACTTTTTAAAACGCATATAAATATGTCATATAAGAATTATGTTAGAACATCATATAAGTAACATTTGATTGATTCTTGTGTGATGTTTTTATTTTTTATTTTTTTATCCAAAATCTAAGAAAAGTTCTTTTAAAAAATTAAAAATCACAAAAAAATTTGAAAATTTTAGAAGTTAAGGAATTTTCTAAAATTTTTAGACTAAAAATAACTTCATTTCTTTTACCCTTCTTTTAATTTTAACCAATTTTATCTTAATTTTTAAGGTGTAATACTACATTTAATGTTCATGGGTACGAAATTTAGTAAAGAATTATATATAATAGTATTAAAAGATTGTTACCCATGTACATTATCGCTTGAAACGAAGAGACTAAGTGATCGTCGTTCTTTTATTGAACAAGTGTGTCTAACCGATGTTATGAATACCGTATCAGATTCGGTATCGGATTGAATTCTAGAATGAAATTGTACCGATATCGGTCGGTAATAGGTACCATTTCAGAAAATTTTTTAAATTTATGAAATAGTCGCTAAAATTTTTAAAAATTACAAAATAGTCCATATTATACAGTTGTACTGTATACTTTACTAGTTTATTATTTACATCCACCATGCTTTCAAAAATCTTAATAATAAATAATAATTACAATTAATATGAAATAATAATAATTTTTAAATATTTTACATATAAATAATAACTACAATTAATATAAATAAAGACAATTATTATCATACAATTATAAAATTAAGAATAATACAAAGTATTTAAAATATTACAATAATACAAAAATATT
>JAOTAX010000196.1:7274956-7287385 GCA_025629825.1 Erythroxylum guanchezii | reverse complement strand
TTATTTAATTTATAATTATTATTAGTAATAAAATATTTATTATTATTTTAAAAACTTTGAAAAAAAAGGGGGGAAGGGGAGGTAGGAGGAAGGGAGGGAAATTTTGAAAATTTTGCAAAAAAGTTCCCAAATTTTTTAAAATTTCCGGTACCGACTGGTATTTAACCGATATTTCGAATACCGGCCGATACTGGCCGGTACACCCGAAACAGACCGGTACCGACCGGTATTCAAACCCGGTACCAAAATCAAAACATTGGTACCGGATTTGGGCCGGTACGGTCCGGTATTCATAACAGTGTGTCTAATCCATAAATGAAAATTCTTTTCAAACGTTAAATTCATTATTAATTAGGTTCATAATCTCCATACATAATGCAAATCTAATTATCGATGAAAACCGCCAAAAATCGACGTTTGTATTAAACATTTAATGCTTTCATAGATATCTCCAATGCAAGTTATGAACATTCACTGCTATAGTAATATGAACACATCGTCAATTAACTATGTGGTAGGAGTGTGAATGATATGGTGAGCAAGTTTTGTGAAGTAATAATAGTGGAATTGTTGGTGTGTTGTGTCTTTAATTGGTACAGCGTTGGTGGCTGCTGATGAATCAGAAGAAGAAGCATCCCAGCAAGAGGTGGACAGCGCGACAGAGTTGCCCGGACATTCGCAGGTTACGTCAAACTCAGAACTCAGGACCAGAAGGCATTGTTCTACTGGTTCTTTGAAGCTCAAGAGGAAGCCTCCAAGAAAAGCCTGTTCTTGTCCTTTTAGCTCAATGGAGGTAATTAATTACTTATCGAAAATGTTCATATATTCTTTAATAGATTTTAATACATTTATCAAAACTTTAATCCTGATGAAAGAAAGTATTACAAAGTTCAAAGCGCATAGTTGATGCTTATTTCTCTACTTTTGGTACATTGAAAAGGATTTGGAGTGATTAGGGCACTTTATTTCACAGGAAGTGGATCAAGGTCATTGGAAACTTTATCCCATTTATTTTTTACCGATGACTTAGTCATTTTTGGAGAAGCTACGAAAACGCAGACGCGAGTGATCACAAGGACATTGGAAACTTTTTGTAAATCATCAAGTCAGTGCATTAACTTTGCTAAAACTCAGATATTTTTCTCAAAGAACATTTCTTGCACTACAGTGCGTCGTCTTAGTTGTGCAATGCAGATTAATAGTACGAACAACCTTGGAAATTAACTAGGAGTTCCTTTGATTCACGAGCGTACTACAAAAATTACTTACCAGTACATTCTTGATAAAGCCCAAAAGAAGCTGACTGGTTGGCGATCTAGGATGTTATCTTTAGCAAGTCGAGCTACTCTAACCCAATCAGTAATCTTGTCTCTTCCAATAAACGATGCAAACGGTACATCTTCCCCAGCAACTATGCGATGATTTGGAAAATTAATGCGGGATTTTATATGGGGGTCGCAGGATGGACAACAGAAAATGCATCTTGTCAATTGGGCAGCAGTTTGCCAACCCAAAAAAGCGGGGGGCCTGGGAATTAAACGCATTAGATCTTCTAACGATGCACTTCTTACTAAACTCGAATGGGATTTACTTAGAAGACCTACGACCTTATAGGTCCAGACTCTGAGGACAAAATACCGTTTGGATACTCATCATCTTCTCTAGACCTTAACTCGAAATAGAGCTTTGGTGATTTGGAGAGGGATCTCAGTGACATGAAATTTTGTGTCTTAAGAAGCTAAATGGAATCTGAGCAATGGACGATGCATCCTTTTCTGACTCGAAAATTGGGTCGAGGATTGGGGTCCTCTCTATTTAGTGGCCCACGCCACCATTCCTGAAAGCGATCTCAATGCTACAATCTTTGACTTTACTAATGAATTTGGCAACTGGCATTGGGATTTATTTCAACACTATCTCCCTTCCACCGTTTGTATGATTATCGCGTTCATCTGTCCTCACATCACTGACCGGGAGGAAGATCAATTGGTTTGGGGGCCCACCAATCACCGGAGGTTCACAGTGGCGTCTACTTACGATCTCATTGAGAATATCACCACGAACGTATCCAACAGGATCTGGGAGCAAATTTAGAAATGGGTTGGACCACAGTGGATCAGGTCTTTTCTTTGGCTTTTGGCCAAGCGAAAATTACAAACCAATCAGCAGCGTGTGATCCACCATCTAACAACGGAGAATGGTTGTCCCTCCTGTGGACAGGAAGAGTCGACTTTACATGCTATAAGAGATTGTCCTAGAGTAAAATCCTTCTGGCGTAAATTTCTGTCTACAATGGTAGCTGTGGAATTTTTCCAACATGATGAGGGGACCTAGTTTCTTTCTAACCTTAGACATCACGTTCATTTGAACTAGGTAGCGTGGGCTACCATTTTTGGCGTCGCTTGCTGGTTCTTATGAAAATGGCAAAACAGTAGCATTTTTTAGGCTGGTTTTGTTTGGCTAGTAGATGGAACTAAAACCATCATGGATTATATTGGTTGGATCATCCGGGCCAGAGAGATGGAAAGCCGCGTCTTTCAGGTGCAGGGTTTGGCGTTGGGTACGGTAGTAGGTTGGAGCAAACCCATAGAGGGGTGGGTCAAGATTAATACGGATGGAATGATGAAAACAGGATCCAACATTGCCTCAGCCGACATCGTCATTAGGACCTGCCAAGGTCAATGGTATGTAGGCTTCCTACAGAACATAGAAGTAGGCAACCCTTTGACTGTCGAACTATGGGGAGTACATTCAGGACTCACGCTAGCATGGGAGCGGGAATATCGACACGTGATAGTCGAAGTGGACTCACTCGAAGTTATTAACATTCTTTCTTCGTCCCATAACACTATGTCTGACATTAATCTTTTGGTGACAGGTATCCGAGGGTTGATGCATCGAGCATGGGGTGTGCAAATTAAGGATATATATCTAGAAGGGAACCAGTATGCCGATAGATTGACTTCCTTAGCCTCTTTAGCAAGACCGGGACTGCATATCCTTTAAGAGCCACCGACGAGTGTCCAGGATGTTTTACACCAAGACATGAATGGAGCTCTTCACTGTAGAACTCTGCGTTAGTAGGGTGAACGGGGTCGAGTGGTAATTTCTATTGGTTTTATTTCCTTGTAAAAAAAAAGATTTGGAGTTCTTTTGCTTTTGTTTTGAGATTTCTTTTTTCAATTTTTATCTTAAAACAAATTATCTTTCAATTTTATTTAATAATAATAAAAAAATATTAAACAAAATTGAGAGATAAAATAATTTTATGAATTAAATAAATAAATAAAATTTTATCTTATTTAATATTTATTAATAATATTAGTAGAAGTTCATTATATTTTTATTAAAATCAATAATTAAATAAGTAAAAATTATTTTTAAAAATATGTGCTTTAATTACTGAAACTTATTTTACATGAAAATTTATATACTTTAAAAATAATATATTTTTTAAGTAATTATCGAATTTGAAAATATTTTTTATTATTAAAAATTAAAATAATTTATAAAAAAATACAACAACATAAATAAGTAAATTATAAATGATCAAACGGATGTAACTGGGATACTGGATTATGCATGGAGTCACGCAACAATCGCAGATAGACTCTACTATACGATACAAAGAGATGCCTTAACGAGCCAAGTAACAATTGTTCAAACCATTTCAACCAGCTATTGGAAGCTTATACCAAGATCGACCCCTACAATATTCATACTCAAAGCTGAATCAGCGCTCTTACCAGTCTAATACTACCAAACTTCGTGCTGATCCTTCCGGGCAAACTCTAAGGAATGTTGTCATCCGTTATTAGGGAGAGTGCATAAACTCACATGGAACTGAACTCTAATTAATGATTGACCTTTTTTTGCTGTCAAGTAGTACCAACCCTTGATTGCAGGTATACTATGGTCGAGACTTAACAGGGAAAAGGGTTATAGGATTAGGAATTAATTTGGTTTCTTCTTAATGTAGCTGTGAGTATACTTTCCGGAGCTGAGGAAGAATATACTGGCATCAGGGAATGGTGCCCGTGTACGGAAGACTATGCTCAGATGTATTTCAGCAGGGAAGATGTCCAGAAGGCGCTACATGCCAATGTAACCAAATTGCCATATCCTTACTCCTCATAAACCATAATAATTTGATATGAAATTTTTACTTGTTTATTTATGAAAATAGTTAAGCCAAAGATTCAAAGCATCCCCTAATCATATGATTATCTCTGGTATTACTTCACACTTTAATAATTATAAAATGGTATTATTTACATTATAAAACCTATTTCTATTATGTTGTTAATAAGTTTGCAGTACTAGATTGTTAACCCATCTGGAAGGCATGCCAATTAGGCAACATGATGCACTGAATGCTAATATGGAATTTTTCTTAATTTTATAATAATTTTATTATTATTATTTCAATAATTAAAATATTATTTTTTTATCCATATATCTCCTCTATTTTCCTAACCCACCACCTTTTAACTATGGACCAACCATTGCCACTACTATGTCAATCTCTCTATTCTCTCAATACCATTACATCAAATTTTCCATCTTCAATGGCACATTGCTTTTCATGATCATCATCATAATCTTTGAATTGCCAATTCCAATTGAACAAAACTACTTTTCCAAATCCCTTCATTTTCCTTTGACATCAATTCAAAATTGAAATAAACCATTTTCATGTCAAGTAAACTAAAATAGCCATAACCCTAATAGAAACAAAAAAAGTTATTACCCAAAAGAAACATAAAAATAACCAAAAATTAAAAAATCCAAAATAGAAAACCCATCATTGTTGATTTTTACCCAACTTCATTATAGGCAAAAGTGACTCGATAAAGATTTTTTATAATATCTGCTCACTTAGAGAGTTTGCTTCTCTAAAAAAAAAATGTCAAAATCTTCCTATTAAGTTAAGTGAATAAGGATAGTTACAAGTCAGACTAGACCAACAATTCAGTAGGAAAGTCAAAGCTTTTCTACAAAATTTGGATCTCTTAAACAAATTAATTAGAGACTTCCTATTAGACTAAATGAGTAGGAATGACAACAGGCTAGGTCAGGCTTATCTTTGATCCATCCCAACCCTAACCTATAAGGAACAACTTGTTGAGTCTAACTCAAAGCTTAAAGTTTGATCTAAGTAGAGTTGGACAACTTAAACTTGAGCTTAAGCTTACTCGGATTGCCTAAAATAATATCATTTTATGATGGAGGTTAGAGCCTCGGGATAACCCTCAAATTAAGCCTAGTTCAAAGTCTGATAAACTAAAATCTAACCCATTGAATTTATATTAAGCTAGGCTGAACCAGGCTAAGTTGTGAGAATTTTTTCATCTCTACAAGTAAGGTTTTAACTCATAGTTCTAATGATAAAATAATATGTTACTACTACTATTTTTTATCATTGGTGATATTAGTAAGTTAATGTGAAAGATCAAGCTCAATGAATGGTAGAGCAAAGTAGCTAATCCTATTAATTAAGTGATCAAATGATGAGAAAAATGAGTAAAGTGGAGAACATATGTAATTCAAGCGAAGGACTAAGAATAGGGAGGAATCAAGCATACCAAAACTCATTAAATTATTGTAATCTTTCTTGAAAATTTATTGTGATTCAAAAATTATTGTAATCCTTCTTGTAAACTTTGATAATTTGTATATAGGCATAACACATAAATCTTTTCATAATCAAGAGAAAATTTATTTTAATCCTTAAAGAAAATATTTTGAACTTTAAACAAACTTTTTAGAAACTTTTAACATGATTTTGAATCAAGTTTTTGTGAAATAAATATGTTTGATCTTTAAAAGATTGCTTTTGTGCATATTGGTCAACCTATGTATCACTGCCATAGACTGATGTCTTTTAAAAGTTAGTAAAAGTGTATATTGTTACTTTGTTAGTACATTTATCGGTACATTTGACATTGGTCAACAGATATATTCTGAAAGATAAAAATTTTAAGTACTATGAGTTTGTATCTATAGTACTTGATACATTAGTCAACAAATAAGTTACCTTTTTTTAAAAAAAGGTAAACAAATAGATTAATAAAAGAGCTTTCTCATATGTAACGCATGTGATCAACAAAGGAGCAAAGGAATTAAATAACAGTTATTATGCATCTAAAACCAAATAATAAAAACATAGATGTTGTGAGTAACACCTTATACATTGACGTCCAAGTTAACCATGTAGAATAGTTGAATTCCTCTTTCCTTGCTATATAAGTTCTCTATAAGTGTGAAACTCATTCCTCTACTAACACAAGGATCATTTTCTCTACTATCTTAGAAATAAGTTGGTCTCTTACCCACTGCAATGTATTCTTATAAAAAGTCTAAGAGTTAAGTTCATAGTTAGCCAAACATCTCTTATTGCTTTTCTTCCAAAGAGAATATACCCCCCCCCCCCCCTCCCCAACCTAACACCAGTTTAAAGGTTATTTCATTATCAATATAGGTGCATGTTACATCTTCGAACCATGCCATGAATTATAGGCATAAAATTAAGTGGTTCTAATTATGTATCTACTGTATGTCTGGTTTTAAACTTATTGAGCAAAGTGGCATTAAAAGAAGAAACAATCTCTAGTTTCAATTGCTTCTTTGCATAACACGCATAATTGGTTGTTCAAAAAGATTCCTTTGACTCTATCTAATATTTGCAATTTGATTATAATTGGTAATCAAAGTATAAACAAACATTTAAGACTATCATTTTTATCCATACCAAGCTTTTCCAATATGCCTTACTAGTCATCTTTATAAATAGGTTGTGACATGATTTATTAGTGAACATGTCTGAATTATTAGCCCTTCAATTAATCTATCTTCCTGTTTCACATTTAGGCTATAATCAAGTAATGAATCCATTATCTAATTAAATCCTCTATTCCTGTAGAACCATTTCCTATCTTTGATGATCTCTCCAGCTAAAATAAATTAGTAATTTGAGATTATCCATTCTGTGGAGCATGATAAAGGTCTTAGATCATTATAGTTATTATACCAGAACCAAGCTTTATTTCCATTTCCAATCTTGAATTTCAGCCTTATTCAAAAGTGCTTCTCATCCTAACTGGCAAAAAAAAGCTAGGTTGCTCTTTGATGCTCTAAAAGCTTCTATTTTTGATTATATAGGAGTGAATCCACCTAACTCATATTTAACTTTTGGTGTATAAATAAAATTCATATCCTTTTGTCCATTAGTTTTATTAGTTACCCTCTAGTTTGATTCTTCAACCATCATTTCCTTTAGGTTGGCAAAATTTTTTTCCTTTTAGGTTAGCAATTTTTTTAATTAAAGGTTTCATTAATAGACAAATAGCATCTAGTTATACACATCCTTACAAAACTTCAGTACACCAAGTCCCCTAGCTATGAATTACACTTCTACTAAAATGGGTCATTGGCTAATCCTTAACTGTCTTTTCTTATTAGAAACTTATCATGTTGTTTTGTATGTGATTGGATAGCACTAAATCTTTGGACAGCTTTAGCATTCTTAGTTTGAGTATCAGCTTATCCCAAATGTCTTTATGGGTTAGCAAACTTTACCCCAACTTACTTTAGGCATTGAACCTCCCTTTAATCTTCTAGACCAAAGGAAGTTTCTCAACATCCTCTCAACTTCATTAATCACATCTTCTTAGCTTTATTGATGAGCATAATAGGTAAAAATAAGTTACTACACTAATGTACATAGAGTTATTCAAGAACCAAACAAATACAAATTAAAGTCTCATTGCGAATGTGAGAAACTTACAAGTCCAAAGATTTATCTTCTTCCTAGTATAATCTAACAGAGATTAACTATCATTGATGGTAATTCGATTATTAGAGATTAGGACTTCTAAGTACTTAAATGGAAATGGACTTTGAGACTTGTAATCATTGTAATGTTCTCAACCTAGTGCATATTACATGCATAGGTAAAAGGGAACTTTTGTTTAGATTTAAAGACAAACCTGATATTTTATTAAGGGTTAAATTCACTAGATCCCCATATGGTTTAACATATTATCAATATGCCCCTTGAATTTTCAAAACTATCAATAACACTTTATAATTTTGGTTTTATAGCACCCATCCCTCCTTCTGTCAACTTCTATTAAAAGCACTAAATGAAAACTCCAAAACTAAATTGTTTTTGTTATGTGGAAGTACATTTGATATTACATATGGCACTACATGATGATGATTGGAGTTTGTAATTAGTGTTTCTAACAAAAGTTGGCAGTAGGGAGGATAAGTGCTATAAAATCAAAACTATTAGAGGTTATTGATAGTTTCTAAAAGTCAAGGGCTAAATTGATAATACGCTAAATTACAAAGAGTTTTAATGAATTTAATCCTTTTATTAAACCTAAGCATGGTTTCTATAAGAAGATTGATTGAGATGTGTTTTGCTACACAAAGGAGAATGATATCATTTGCAAACATTAGATGAAACAAGTTCAATCTCTTACACTTATGGTGATAAGAGAACTCATTATCTTCCTTTAGTATCAGAAGTATTATTCTCAGTAACACCTCTATAAACATTTTAAATAAATAAGGAAATATTAGGTCACCCTGTCTAAGGCCTTTAACTCTTTGAAATTATGTGGTTAGTTCCCTATTCACTAGTATAGAATATGACACTAACGTTTTGCATTGTGTTATCAAAGATATCGTGGTTTCTGGAAAGCCAAAGTTTACAAGTAAATCAATCATAAATTTCTAATTCACAAAGTCATAGGCTTTATAAAGGTCTAGCTTAATAAAGAAGTTATTCAATGGTTTCTTGCTCTTGTACCCATTCAAGATCTCCAGTGAAATTAAATGGTTATCCCCTAAGCTTTTCTCTTTGATTGGGTAGGATAAATGGTTAGCTTAAACACTTCCTTCATTCTTTAAGTAATAAGTTTGGATATAATTTTATAGACGATGTGGCAACATGATATAGGCCTAATCTCATTAATAGAGTCAACATTTGGCACTTTAGGAATGAAGCACAAAAAGGTTATATTCCACTCCCTAAGTAATTTACCCCTATCAAAGAACTCTAAAGTGACTTTTATAATCTTCTGGCCTGTTAAACTCCAAGTTTACTTAAAGAAGTAATCACCTAATGCCCCACTACTAGGTGCCTTATCAAGTTTCATGTCAAATACCACCTTCCTAATGTCCAAGGCTCTAAAAGGTTTAACCAGCTTTATCTTTTGTTGAGGAGAGATCAAGTTCGAGATGATCTTCTTTAATAAATCCAAATAGCCTTAGTTGCTTTTAGTTGCTTTTAGGGGAACCTAATATGCTTTTGAAATGTTATAGTACCATTTACTTGATTTCTCTTTATCCATTAATCACCTCTCCATTATTCTTTAGAAAGCATAGTTTATCAATGTTCTTTTTCTTTAAGACTGAGTTATAAAAGAACTTTGTGATTTTATCTGCATCCTTCATCTGACATATTTTTACCCTCTTCCCTATTAATGAATAGTATTCTCTAGTGACTGGGAGCATTTGGTCAAAGCCACATTCTCATCATTCTTCCTTTACTTTGTTGATGCATCCTTTTGTATCAGTCACTTTTTCCTTACGCATCAATTTAAGTTGATTGTTAATAGCCTAAAGCTTTCCTAAAAAAGCTTCATCGCCTACAACTTAAGTCTCCTTATTAGGCGATTATCATCTTGTTTGTTGTTTTAGGTGAAGAAACCTCTATAATACTTTAAGTCAGTTAGAGCTACATTTTTGAAGCACTTACCTGGCTTCCCAGTATCACTTTTCTTATTCAAATTATCTCCTTCAACTTCCTAAGCGAGAAAAATATGATTAAAGTGTTTTAATATAATCTAAGGAGACCTTATAAATTCACTCATGACCTTCAGTTCCCTATATAGATCTTCTCTTTGAATCTAAAATTAGCTATATAAATTAAGCATTTTTTTTACCAACACTTAGAAATTAACTAAAGACACAACAATGTGGATATATTGATCAAATATGACAATCTGATGAACATTCACCTTTTCACAGTCATAAGTGATGATAATATGCCCATTATAATGTGTTAAGTTAAGAACCTCACTTCTTTTATTAATTTTGATGAAAGTCAAATAATAATAATCATAGAAGTGTGTGAACTGTTTTGATGAATTTGTTCAGTGCGCAGATAAATGTAAGTGGCACAAATCATCAAATCAAGACAATACTTAAGTAAAAGCTGAATAAGACGGATCAGATGAAGTGCTTAGTCTACGACACCAGACGAAGCATATGAGACACCAGACGAAGCATATAAATCTATGCAAGATGATGTAATTGAAGATTGTACTAGAACGTTAGTTAGTTGGAGTTAGTTACAGGACTTAACTACTAACCGTTTTTAGAAGATTCGACAAGCAGAATTCTCAAGAAGACCATTGAAGATTTAAGCTATAAATATTAGTTATAGTCGTAAAAAAAATACAATACAATATAGAAAGAGAAAAGAATTCTGATTGTACAAAACATACTTAGAGAAATTCTGTGCTCAAGTTCTCACGCAAAAGAGAGCAAATACACCTGTAACGTGAAACTCAAACAATATCTTTTCGAGTGAAAAGAAAGGCTAGAGCCTGAAGAGGCTAAGGAAGCAGATAAAGAATACTTTGTGAAAGAGACCTGAAGAGGCTCTGGAAGTGTAACATTGAAGGATATAGTGAAATCTCATATAAACTCTAAGAACTGGACGTAGCCTAAGGTTAAGGGTGAACCACGATAAATCTTGGTGCCATATTCTCTAACTCTTATCTCTTTAATTTTCTTATTGTTAGAAGAATAGATACTAATTTTCACTGCTGCATTACTTACCAAATTAAGTGAATTATTCTTTGTAAATCATCTGAATTTGTAAAGAAAATCAAGAAGATTTTAAAGATTAATATCTTAAATAATTTAACACAATTCAACCCCCCTTCTTGTGTATTTTACATATTATACATGATTTCTATATTAACAAGTGATTTACTTCAGTTGGTATCAAAGCAAGGTTTCCAAAAAACACTGTTACAAAGTAAGGACAAAGATCTATGACTAAATCACATGTTTTTATAGTAGAAGGTGCCTCGATCTCAAGACCCCCTGCATTCAATGGTGAAGACTGTCATTTTTGGAAGGACAGCATGCGACTCTTCATAGAATCCACACATATTGATCTTTCGGATATTATTGAAAATGGACCATATATTCCAACAAATAACGAAGGAGATATTATCTCTCGTGACCAATGGTCGGTTGATCAGAAAGCTTGATTTTAATTAAATTTAAAGACCAAGTTCTTCTTATGTTGTGCTCTAACTAGAAGTGAATATGATAAGGTTTATGGATGTGAATCTACAAAGGAAATGTGGGATACATTAGTCATTGCATATGAAGGCACAAACCAGGTGAAAGAATCCAAGATTAGTATCCTTGTTCATTAGTATGAGCTGTTCAAGATGAAAGATGATGAGACTATTGATTAGATGTTTGGACGATTCCAAACAATTATTAATGGACTTAAAGCTCTGGGGAGAATCTACGAAAGTCAAGATCATGTCAGAAAGATTCTCAGAAGTCTTCCAAAAAGATGGAGATCCAAAGTAATAGCAATACAAGAGGCCAAGGATTTAAGCAAGCTGAAACTAGACGAATTGCTTGGTTCACTGAAAATCCATGAAGTAGAACTTGATGCAGAAGACAAACCTAGAAGGGATAAATCTATTGCATTGAAGGCTGGTCAGAAGAATCAGAAGGTGCAGAAAAATAGAAGCACAACTTCAAAAGCATTAAAGATTGAAGAAATCAAGAATGATGATGTTAGTGAATCTGATCAAGACTCAAGTGAAGATGAAGATGAATTATCCTTCATTTCAAGAAAGATTAGAAGGATGTGGAAAAAGAAATCAAGGGGAAATAAAGACTTCTCTTTTAAAAAGAATAACAAAGACAATTTGAAAAATGAGAAAAGATCTATCGTCTGCTATGAGTGTAATAAACCAGGACATTACAAGTCTGAATGTCCGTTGCTCAAATAAAACAAAAGAAAAGTCAAGAAAACAAAAAGAGCATAATGGCAACATGGGAAGATCTGGATTCGTCTGAATCTGAATCCGACTCAAAAACATCAGAACAAGAAAATATATGCTTAGTAGCTGAAAGGGAATGCGATGATGAGGTAATTTCTAACTTTGATGATCTTCAGGATGCATATTTAGAAATGCTAGAAGATTATGTTATCTTAAAACAATATAGGTTATTGAAAAAGAACTTTGTTGAAAATTTGAAGAACACAAAACTCTTAGAAGAAGAAAACGTCTGCCTCAATAAACAAGTAGACGATATGAAAAAGAAAGTAACTATAGATAGATCTGAGGAAATTAATCAACTAAAACAAAGGATTAA
>JAOTAX010000196.1:7259493-7270241 GCA_025629825.1 Erythroxylum guanchezii | reverse complement strand
TTTCTCACCAATTTCTTTCTCATTTAAATTCATTTTAATATTTCTAATTTTCACCAAAAGTTCGGGGTCCAACAAAAAGCAACAACAGCAGTCTACCAAATCAATTGTCTCTATCCCTCAAATTCAATCAACACAATCATTTGGAGAGACAGAGATAAAAAGGAAGCTAGTATTTGAGAAGAAGAAGCCTCAACAACAACTCTCTTCCAAATTAGTAGAAGAACAAAAGAAGACGAAACTTGTTCAGAAGAAGGTTTCATCATTAGATGTTCCACAAAAGGCACATACTGTTAAATAACAGCTAGTACCTTACAACCCTCCTCAACCGATAAAGAAAGAAGACTTGAAGATGAAGGTCATAGAAGAATCAACACCTGATCGTAATAGAGGTTCAATTATCATCAGAGAACTTTCTAAACAGATCGTTAGGGTTCAAGTTGAATCTATAACAGTAAATGATCAAACAATACATCTTCTAAGTCATGAAGAAGGAAGACTATATAGTATTATGTGAGATGAAAAGATAGAACCATATCCATTGAAGATTACTAAAGATCTTTATATAATCTATCCAATAACAAACAGAACGACAATCAAGATTATACCAAATGTACAACCTAGACACTAAGCACCAGTCATAAGCAAGGAAAAAGCAAAGAAGAAGTTTCCTGAAGGACACAAAGATGATCTCACAGAAGAACAGATTCAAGTGGCAGTGAAGAACATAGACAATATATGTCATGCAGCTCAACCTGTAGGTGTCTCTATATCACATCAAATATCAAGGGAATCAGGAAGCAATTTTGGAGCATCTACCAAAAACGAAAGTTTCAAGGTAGTTGGCACAATATCAGAAGGAAGGTACAAAAGTATCACAATTACAGGTATCGATTTTAACTTAGAAACCTTGGTGCATTTACTTATTCATTTCAAACCCTTAGGTTTCATTTCTTCAGTTAAAACTATTTTACACCTTCTAGAGCAACCGATTTACAAATTAACCAGACCTGATGATCTTGATATCCCTCAAGGAAAACAACCTTTCAAATTACCCTCAATTCAAATCATAGAATTAGACGATTCACCTAGAAAACAATATGTTTTTGAACACACTCATCCACTTAGTGAAATACTACAAGATGCTATTGTTAATTCAAAGTTCTTGAAGAATTTCATCAAATGGAATGAAGTTAGTCACAAGCAGATAGAAGTTCAGGAAGCCTTAGCTAAAAACATTGAAGAAATTAATACTAAGGTTGATGAACTAGGTGATGCAGTGGGTGATCTTCATAAGGAAATAGCACTTCTATGTGTTTCTATAGAAGAAGACCTCGAGACGATCCGCACTGATATTCAACAAATGTTTTCTAAAATTTTAAAGCGTCTAAAATGAACTATCTTTTTGATTAATGGGAGAATAGTAGAAAGAATGAGAATTTTTTAAAAAAATTTTGCTTATCAATGTAAATCTTGCTTTATTCTCCTTTGAATATTATACGTCTGACTATTATCTTTATTTGTTTTATCTTCTAATATTATAATTATTTGTTATCATCAAAAAGGGGGAGATTGTTAAGTCAAGAAGACTTCACTTCTTCTATTAATTTTGATGAAAGTCAAATAATAATAATCATAGAAGTGTGTGAACTGTTTTGATGAATTTGTTAAGTGCACAAATAAATGTAAGTGGCACAAATCATCAAATCAAAACGATACTTAAGTAAAAGTTGAATAAGTCAGATGAGACGAAGTGCTTAGTCTAAGACACCAAACGAAACATATGAATCTATGCAAGACGATGTAATTAAAGATTGTACTAGAACGTCAGTTAGTTGGAGTTAGTTACAGGGCTCAACTAATAACCTTTTTAGAAGATTCGACAAGCAGAATTCGCAAGAAGACCGTTCGTACAAAAAATACGATACAATATAAAAAGAGAAAAGAATTCTGATTGTACAAAACATACTTAGAGAAATTCTGTGCTTAAATGCTCACACAAAAGAGAGCAAATACATCTATAACGTGAAGCTCAAACAATATCTTTTCGAGTGAAAAGAAAGACTAGAGCCTGAAGAGGCTAAGGAAGCAGATAAAGAATACTTTGTGAAAAAGACCTGAAGAGGCTCTACAAGTGAAGAAATAATACTTGTAACGTTGAAGGATATAATGAAATCTCAGACGAACTCTAAGGACTGGATGTAGCCCAAGATTAAGGGTGAACCAGGATAAATCACAGTGTCATATTCTCTAACTCTAATCTCTTTAATTTTCTTGTTGTTAGAAGAATAGATACTAATTTTCGTTGTTGCATTACTCACCAAATTAAGTGAATTGTTCTTTGTAAATCACTTGAATTTGTAAAGAAAATCAAGAAGATTTTAAAGATTAATATCTTAAATGATTTAACACAATTCAACTCCCTTTCTTGTGTATTTTACATATTATACATGATTTCTATATTAACAAGTGATTTGCTTCATAATGAGCTTGGTGATTGGAAATAAGGTTCCAACACTTATTAAGAATCCATTACTAATTTTCTATTTTATTTGCCTTGATTCTTGTCTCCAAAAGTCTTAGCATATATGATTTTTTTTTTACAACAGAAAGTCATTCACCATTTGTTATTACTTAAGGCAATTTATGCCCCTCATGTTCTAAGTAATGACAATAGGGAAAAAGATAAGCCCTAAGGCCTCTTCTTTTTAGTTTTCTTTTTTCAAGTCTTCTCATGGTATTATCTTCCACAAACTTTCCTATATCTTTAACAAGGTTTTGCTCATCTTTAGATGTAGAAGTGCCAACCTCAAGGCTAAGAAAATCCTCTTTGCCTATATCCATTGATTCATGGTTAGGTGTATTTTCCCTTCCACGTATTCAATGCCTCAATGTTTACAGTGTTATCTTTTATCAATTCCTTGGGTTAAATTTCTCTATTACTCTTCTTTAAGCACTGACCCTCACCAGTGGATTGATTATAACAACAACAACAATCTTCCTTTATGCAATACCCTAACACTAACCTATTACCAGCTTCTTATTTTACTAGACATTTGAAGTTTGCATTATTTAGCAGTAGCTCTGTGTACTTACTTTTCGTTTCCTTTCTTCTTATTCCATTTCGCCTTTTCCTTATCCTTTGTTATAAATGGTTTCCATTGATAAAACAACCTTATTTTTAAGTTTTCACCATCTTCAAAGAGTCTTTTGATTTTAATAAAGTCTAGGAGTTCCTTTTCAATTCCCAACTTTAAGTAATCTTTTACAAAAACCAATCTGCTTAACCCCAACATTAGTCTTATCTAAGTATAAAGGTTTACCCAATGAGCTAGATAGACAGTTCAATTTAGAAGTGGACCAATACTCAAATAGTATAATATGAAAAAAAAATTACCCACAAAGGTCTGCTCTTCATGTTTTTTTTCCATAGCCATACTTGGTCTCCTCCTCTATGACAACAATGACTTCCTTTGTATATTCCAAAGACCCATATCCAACACTTTCTTTAGTTATCTTCTACTATGAGTCTAAAGATGAAAATGTCCTCTTCAATTATCAATGAAGTCCTCAAGCCATGTTTGCTCTAGTATTTTTTTGCCCACTTCCTAACTAGCGGAAAAGGAAGTCTCTTTTGTTTAAAACATCCCATTAGTGTATAACTCCATCTTCAAGCCTTGACTTTCAAAATTTTCAAAGGGGCATTGACCATACTAATCTCTCGATATATGAAACTAGGAACAAAATAAGAGTTTCTCCTGAGTTACTTGTCTCCCCATAACTTGTTTCTGTGATTTGCTCATCTTACATGTTTTAGAGGGGAAGATATTACATATTCCTTAGCAATTAATCCTTCTCCTATTGTAAGAGGGATCAAGGCAAGAGAATTATTCTTAGTGCTAGTTCACTTTTAAATAGCTCAATCTAGAAGTAGACTGGTACTCAAATAGTATACTGTGAAAATTCACCCACAAAGTTCTATTCTTCATGGTACCTTTTTCCAAAGCCATACCTAGTCTCCACCTCTGTAACAACAACGGCTTCCTTTGACTATGCTGGAGATCCATCTCCAACACTTTTTTTAGTTGGTTTCTGTTGTGAATCTAAAAAGGAAAATGCCCTCTTCATTTATCAATAAGGTCCATAAACTATGTTTGCTTTAATATTCCTCCGCCTACTTACTAACTAGTAGGAAAGGAGGTCTCTTTTCTATAAAATATTCCACTAATGTGTACCTCCATCTTCAAGCCTTAATTTTTAGAATTTTTAGAGGGGGATTGACTATACCAGTCTCCTCATCTATGACATTAGGAATGAATATAAATTTCTCATGAGTAGCTTGTTCTCCTATAACTTGTTTCCATAATCTTCTCATCTCACTTACTTTTAAAAGGGAAGTTATTGCACATTCCTCTATAACTAATCATTCTCCTACTACAAGAGGGATCAAGGCTAGAGAACTATTATGTACCACTTTAGCATACCTTAAAAAGGCTTAACCAATTGGAGAGGTTGTAGATTTAACACTTCCTTCAACATTTGCGTGGTAATGGTCACTTATTACCTAAATTATTAAGGAACGTGACCTAGGAATAGGCAAGAAAATTACACTTAATGGTCGTTAGCTATTAATAGTGACTCTCACATAACTTGCTTCTTTTTCTCTCTCTAGTTGTTTGCATTCTCTTTTGTACTCTTTTTTTGCACCCTCTTTTACAACAATATGGCATATTGATTAACTAATTTGCTATATTAGTTTACCAATATCACTTATAATGAATAATTTTTGTTTCTAATGATTAATTTAGGTTCTTTTCAATATATGTATACCATTTATAAGTTATGAGAGGTTTTTTTTCAATATATAGATTTGGTTGACCACTATCTCTTGAAAGCTAGTAAAAATGTGTACTATGAGTTTATTAGTATATTGTTCAATACATTGGTCGACCAATGTTATATATTGGCTGACCAATATAGTTTAAAAAGATAGAAATTTCATATATATTGAGTTTGTATCAATATTAGTTGATACATTGGTTGACCAATATGCCAAATTATTTTACCAATTATATAAATCACATATGAGTTATAAGAAGCTTATTGGGCATATTAGAAAGTTGTTAAGAGTCTCAAGAGGGTAGAGAGTGCATATGTACATTACATAATATATTTTGAGCCTTTATTCATTGGTGCGTGTAAAAGAAGTTTTTAAGATGCATAATTATGGAAATTTTGGAAGATTATTTATGTTATACTTTATGAGGATTCCTCTTAACCTTGAATAAGATTTGTAAAATGTTACTCTTCATTCTTAGAAAAAAAAAAGGAAGAGTATAAAAGTTTTTCTTTCGTCACAAAGAAAATCTTATATAGAAGGTTGCATTTCACCTATTAAAGAAGAAGAAAGTGGATTTCCATATGGTGCCTGAGGAGTGGACATAAGCTAAGGATTATTTGGCTGAATTATAATAAATTAATTTTTTCTCTATTTTTCCTATACTCTTCTATTTATTATTGTGATTTTTTGTAATTATTATATATGAATTTGACATAATTATTTATTAGAATAGACAACGTATTCATTAGTTTATAAATAGGGTAAAAAGTCAATATGCACATTTACATTTAGATTTGTAGCAAAATTTGAGCAAAGATTTTTATGGCTTAATTTGATTCACTTTTTAGCTAAGGTTGTCGATGCATAAGCAAACCCCATTTCTTTGAAGGTGACAATTATATAGAAAAATTAAGATGAAACGTTTTCATTTAACCAAAAGGGTTGATATTTGGAGATTATAAAGAATGGTACTTATATCCTAATAAGAATTGTAGTTATAGATAAAGTGGAGATTAAAGTATCAAGCGATAGAAGTAAGTTGAGAGATAATGATAAGAAAATCATTGTGCCAAATGATATATATTTTTATTTTATGCTCTTGTATAAATGAATTCAATATGGTGTTTATATCTGAAACCTCCCACATGATATGACACATAGTTGAAATCACATATGAGGACAATACTCAATTAAACGAGAGTAAATTGAACTTATTAGTGCATCAATATGAGCTAATTAACATAGAGATAAATAAGGAAATTTCTAATATGTATACTTGCTTTATTTATATAATTAAACTCCTAAAGGTGTTGGTAAAACCTATACTAATCTTGAATTAGTGAGAACATTGTTTAGATTTGCAAGAAAGGTTTGAGAGGTAAATGTGACAACCATACAAGAAGCCAAAGATTTGAGCACCTTGTCGTTGAAAGAGCAAGTTGGATCACTCCTCATCTATAAGATACAAATGAATAAATTGAATGAATAAGAAGTGGTGTTTAAACCTCAAATGATGAGAAAGATAATGATAGGAAGACCTTTATAAGTGAGAGTAATGAGGATGATATGAAGCTCATCACAAAGAAATTTAACAAAGGTTATTAAAGAAGAAGAGGGACAAATAATTGAATAAGAAGAAGAAAGTACTTAAGGCTACTTATGATAATACTAGTTTGGACAATGATTAATCTTAAAATATGGAGATAAGTATATGCTTTATGATTAATAGTGATGAGATAGCCTCTTTTTCAAATTATTATAATGATAATAATGATTGTGACATTATTCGTTCATATAATTAGTTACTTAAATATTTAAAAGCCATAAGCATAAAAAGGAAGAAAGTATCTTCCAAGTATAAAAAGGTCTAAAAACTCTTAGATGTATACATGATTGAGAATAAAAAATTAAAATGTGACATAAATAAATAAAAAATTAAAATGTGACATACATAACCTAATAGAATCTAAATGTGTGGTTCATTAAAGAAAGAGCTTAATGTACTTAAAGAATCATTGTCTAAGTTCACTTTAAAAGTGAAAACCTTCAATATCATGCTTAAAGTCTAAAATAACTCTAATTATAAGCATATAATTGGTTTCACTTATAAAAATGCACTATCCAAAACTAAGACAATTTTTATTAGTGGAAAGATGTATATGATGAGCCATTGCTTAAATCATCAAATAAGTATATAGAATTCTATTCTAGACATGAGAAATTTAATGCTCATGCATCAACTTCTAGGTCTTAAGGTAAAAAGATATTTCATATATTTATGTATGATTCACATTCTAAACCTAGACGACATTGTAAAAGTAAAAGTAGGTATAAAAAATTATGCAGGGTCATATCAAAAAAGCATGTAATATTCTTCTGTCTCTCTCTTCCCCACCCCCCGCCCCCTCTCTCTCTCACACACACACACATATTTTTGTATATTTATATCTTTTATCATCAAAATAAGATAAAGCAAACTCATCATTATCATATTTCATTATCCAATAACTTAGAACATATTCATAATTCTCATAGGTCATATTTATACTAAAAGAGTATGCCATATGTTAAACCATTTGTTGTTATCACATAAGAAGATACATTTATCCCTCTATATCTAAAAGAGAGCATTATATTACTCACATCTTCCATTAAGATCTAAACATACACATAAGCTATATTCTTATTGGTCTTTCTCACATAGTACTAACACTTTCAATTCCATTATGTAATATGCTTTTTTATGTGAAGATTATGTATATACATATATATGGAAAAAGATCTTTGAATGAATGTTATTAAGTAAATCCAAAAGCTATAAATTGAAAAGAATTTAAGAACTAACTCCTAATGGCCAAATTTATCTAGTTACTTATAATATATTAATTTCTTTGCCTTGTAGTTCAATATCAATTAACATCAAATAAATACCAACAATTGATACCACCTGTATAGATATAAAATGAAAAATATCAATGATATATCTAGCAGTTAATTTCAAAATAAAATCATGAAGACTCCTTACATAAGCCAAATAAGAAAATTGTTATCAAAAGACCAATTATTGAACCAAGTGAGGAAGAAAAGGATACAATATATATATATATATATAAGGAAGTAACCTTGTTAGTTTTGTATTGAAAATATTTGATCATATATATTTATTATGGATATTTAAGAGGAGAGGGCATTTTTTCATGTGATTGGGTGAGAAAGATAGAATAATTTTTAAAATTGGTATATGAAAATTATAAGAATTGCTCTTTGATTTACAAATTCTTTGAATGTACTATTTGCCCAGTTGAGAGTTTTTTGAAAAGGGAGAGAGGAAAGTTAGTTATTTTTTTCTTTTGATGCTTATAAATTTAAATATCATAGGCCCTTTAATTATTGACAAAAAAGTGGGATAGAATGATGATATTGAAACTTGATCATTTCATAATGTATGAGTTAAGGGAGAGCATACATTATATATTCCTTTAACATAAAGAAAACTTATTTAATATCATTTATATTCTCTAATATCACTAAATATTTTATCATAAAAATATGAGATTGTTAAGCCAACAAAGGTTTTGACACATAAGTTTGATGATAACAAAGCATGATACTAATAATGTTTTCCATCCTTGGTGATATTAGCAAGTTAATATGTGAGCTATCAAGTTCAATGGAATAGTCAAGAAAAAGACACAATTGAATTAATTGAATAGTCAAAAGATAATGAAAATGGACAAATGGGGAATTTATGTAATTTAAGTAAAGAAGTAAGAATAAAGATGAATCAAGCATATCAAGACTTAAGCAAATCATTATAATACTTTTTGTAACTTTATTTTGGTCATTTCTGTTAAGTCAATAAGACTTCACTTCTATTAATTTTGGTGACAATCAAATAATAATAACCTTGGAAATGAATGAACTGTTTTGATAAGTTTGTTAAGTGTGTAGAAAAATGTAAGTAACACTTATTCATTCCAAACGATACATCAGCAATAGACGATACACGTCATCATGGATGAAGCACAACAGCAGACGAAACGCAAACATAGACGAAGCGCAAACATAGACGAAGTGCAATACCAGACGAAGCGACAATATTAGACGATATAAAAAAGAAGATACTCTAGAATATCAGACAGTTAGTTAGTTAGAGTCAGTTACAAGACTCAACTAAAATAGCGGTTTCTAGAAGATTAAAGAATCAGTTTCTCAAGAAGATAGTTGGAGACTTTGGCTATAAATACTAGTCCTAATCGAAGACTAAAATAACATTTTTACAAGAGAGAAAATTCTGATTCTACAATACTTAGAAAAATTCTGTATTCAAAGTGCGAAACAAGAGAGTGAATAATATTGTAACGAAAAGCTCAAAATATCTTTCTTAGAGAGAGAAATAAAAGGCTAGAGCTTGGAGAGGCTAAGATAGCAGAAATAATACTTTGTGAAAGAGATCTGAAGAGGCTCTGGAAGGACAGAAAGAATACTTCTAAAGTTGAATAGTATTGTGAAATCTCAGACAAACTCTGAGGACTGGACGTAGCCCAAGGTTTGGGATGAACCAGTATAAAATCGCGGCGTCTATTCTATAACCCTTATACTTTAGTTTTCTTGTTATTAGAAAAGTAGATAAAATTACTTGCAATTCCAAATACTTATCAACTTTAGTAAAATATCCTTATTATTCATCTGATAGTTGTAAAGATATTCAAGAAATCTCAAAAGATTAATAATTTCGAAAAGATTACACAATTCAACCGCCCTTCTTGTGTATTTTATATACTTTAGGTGATTCCTATATTAACAAGTGATTTACTTCAATTTCAACAAATTAGGAGCTCAATCACTATATAATAATAAGGTATAATACCTAAATCCGTTCATAATCAAGAAAAAATTTGTTTTAATCTTTAAAGAAAAATTTTTACTTTTAAATAAAATTTTAAGGAACTTTTGAAATTGTTTTAAATATTTTTTTCAAAAGAATATGTTTTGATCTTTAAAAGAACTTTAAAAATTTTAGAAAACTTACTTCTTGGCATGATGGACTACTGTATACATGTAGTCAACCAATGTCTCTTGAAAGATAGTAAAAATGTGTACTATGAGTTTGTTGGTACATTGGTTAATATACCAATGTTTGAATGATTGATCGATCTAGTACGAAATGTAAAAGCTTGATGTGCCATAAGTTTGTTTTATATTAGTTGACCAATACACTAGTTTGGTCGACCAACATAGTTGCTACTAATTACCATAACAGTAGCTTTTTTTCCATCGACCAATTTAGGTTGTTTTGAGTATGAATAGACCATATATGAGTTTAAAGAAAGTTGTTATCTTTAAGGTACTAAGACCTTGAATGGCTAAAGAGTGTATATGTACATTACCTAACATATTTTAAGTCTTTATTTATTGGTATGAGCAAGAGGAAAAAAAATTAGTTGTATAATTGTGATAATTAGGAGTTTACTTAGGATACATTTTATAAGAGTTCTTTTTTATCTTCAACAAGACTTGTAAAGGATTACTCTTCATCTATGCAAAAGCAAAAAGATGGTCAGGGTTCCTCTTCACCCATGATAAAGAAGATATTATACGTTGGGTTGTTTGTCACCTATTGAACAAAGAAGATAGTGAATTCTTAAGTAAAACTTGGGGAATGAACATGGGTCAAAGGTTATTTCACCAAACCATTATAAATCAATTGTTTTCTTTACTCTCTTTTACTTATTATCGTGATTGTTTTGTTATTATTATGTGTTAATTATTTGTAATCATTCATGATAATAGACAGTACATTTGTTGGACCCCGTTACCGAGACCCAACTTAAATCCATCTTGCTCTGTTACCATACCTGGTGGATCCCGATCCCGGTGCCCAACATCCTGATACCTAAGCCTCGTGCTA
>JAOTAX010000196.1:7228903-7257317 GCA_025629825.1 Erythroxylum guanchezii | reverse complement strand
CTTTGTCATAATTTTTCTTGGATTCGTAGTGAGGGCTATGGATTCTTTGAAACTAGTGGGAGTTATATGCATGTCATACAAGTCCTTATGATCATGCATGTATTTGTATTCTAACATTCTTTCTCTCTTCATATTTAGGTTGATTGAAGATGTCTTCTAGTGTGAATTTACGCTCACTTATGGATTTTAATAAATTAACTGGGCCTAATTTTCTTAATTGACTAAGAAATCTGAGAATTGTTCTCGGATCTGAGGAGCTAGGTTATGTCCTAGACGTTCCACTTCCTGATCCACCTGCTGTTGATGCTTCTGATGAGGATTAGAAAGCATATCGTAAGCATCTCAAAGATAGTGACTTGGCTACTTGTATTATGTTAGCCTCTATGTTACCAGAGTTGCAGAAGCAGCATAAGTCTATAGATACTAATACCATAATGTTTCATCTTAGAGAGCTTTTTGATGAACAAGCTCGGTCTAAAAGGTTCGAGACCTCAAGGCTGCGCTTCACGACTAAGATGACTCTGGGGACATCTGTAGTGTAGTATGCACTGAAGATGAATGGTTATATTGAGAGGTTGGCTACCTTGGGTTTTGTTATAGCCTATGAATTAAGTGTTGACTTAACTCTGGTTGGATTGTCTGATAGTTATTCACAATTTGTGTTGAACTATCGGATGAACCAAATCTCCACGACAATCCCTAAGTTGATCAATATGCTCAAGACAGCAGAGCAAGCTATCAAGAAGGATAGCAAGCCAGTGCTAGTGGTGGAGACTTCTTCTTTTGGTTCAAGAAAAAAGAACCTAAAGAACAAAAAGTCTAAGAAACCAAAAGGAAGTATAGCCAAAAAGAAACTCAAAGAAACTACACCAAAAGGAATTTCCTCCATTATAGCATGACTGGCCACTGGAAGCAAAATTGTGTAAAGTCTATCTAGAGTCCTTAAAGAAGAAGCAGGCATCAGATGCCCCGGCTCCTTTAGGTATGTTTGTCATTGACGTTAATACTGTTTCTGATCATAACATATGGGTATTAGATACTGGTTGTGGCTCACATGTATGTAATGATATGCAGGGCCTTAGGGACAGTAGACATCTCATGAAGGGAGAACTAGACCTGCACGTGGGCAATGGAGCAAGAGTTACTGCATTAGTTAATTGGTTAAAAAATAAAAGATTGATTAAAAAAAGCCTATGTATATGTAAAAGTAAAATGTCAAATCTCATAGCCCTTTAATAGAAACATAATTAATTAATATAAACATTAATCGTAGGCACTTATTTTTTATCACTCCCTAGTGAGCTTGTAATTAAACTAGATGATTGTTATTTTGTACCTGTTTTAACAATGAACATATTGTCTGTTTCTTGTTTAAGTAAAGCTGGTTTTCATTTGAATTTCAATAGTAATGGTTGTTCTATTAGTTTGAATGGAATGCTTTATGATACTCATACATTATGCAATGGAATCTACATATTCGATCTGTCGCATCCAATTATGAATGTCAATAACACGAAAAGAAATAAACGAGATAATTTAAAATCAACTTATTTATGGCATTGTTGCCTTGGCCATATAAATGAGAGATGCATAGCTAAGCTCCACAAGAGTGGTAGTTTAAGATCATTTGATTATGAATCATATGACATGTGAATCTTGTTTATTAGGCAAGATGACCAAGCTACCCTTTAAGAAAAAGGGGTGAGCGAGCGACTGGAGTATTAGACCTAATACATTTAGATGCATGTGGTCCGATGTCCATCCATGCCAGAAGTGGTTTTCTTTATTTTATTACCTTTATCAATGATTATTCCCAATATGGGTATCTGTATCTGATGAGATACAAATCTGATACATTTGAAAAGTTCAAACAATTTAGAAATGAAGTAGAAAACCAACTTGAGAAAGGTATCAAGACACTACGATCCGATCGAGGTGGGGAATACTTAGACCAAGAATTTTTAGATTATCTCAGAGATAATGAGATTTTATCTCAATGAACTCCACCTTACACACCACAACATAATGGTGTAGCAGAAAGGAGAAACCGAACCTTATTGTACGTGATACGGTCGATGATAGGCTTTGCAAATTTACCAAAATCCTTTTGAGGGTATACACTTGAGACAGCTGTTTATTTGTTAAACAGAGTTCCATCAAAGACAGCTGATGTTACTCCATATAAGATGTGAACTGACAAAAAATCATATCTTTCTCATTTGAAAGTTTGGGGTTGTCCGGCTTATGTAAAGCAGATATAGTCAGATAAACTTGATGTGAAATCTAGCAAGTGTTTGTTCGTAAAATATCCTAAAGAAGCAATGGGATATCAATTTCACCTTGCTGAGGAATAAAAATTGTTTGTTTCAAAACATATTGTCTTTTTAGAGAAAGAGTTTCTTTTAAAAGAAGACAGTGGGAGCAAAATTGAACTTGAAGAAATTCAAGATGTTCGAACAGACGCGGATCAACTGCCTGAACCTGAGATTGTGACTCATATAGATGAAGTAACAGTTCAACCTTCTTCAACACAGGAAGTTCGTAGGTCACGTAGGATACGCTCTGTTCCCAAGAGATATGAATTTCTCGTGATTGAACAAATTGACATATTGCTCATAGAAGATAATGTACCTAGTACCTATGAAGAGGTTCTGAAGAATTCAGAGTATGAGAAATGGCTTAGCGCCATGAAAGCAGAAATGGATTCTATGTATGAAAACCAAGTATGGACTTTGGTTAAGGCACCCGAAGGAATAAAACCCATAGGGTGTAAATGGGTTTTCAAATAGAAAACCGACATGGATGGTAATGTGATTATCTATAAAGCTAGGCTTGTGGCCAAAGGTTTTCGTCAAAGACAAGGAATTGACTACAACGAGACCTTCAGCCCAGTAGCAATGCTTAAATCCATTATGATACTCCTAGCCATTGCCGCTCATTATGATTATGAGATATGGCAAATGGATGTGAAGACAGCTTTCCTGGATGAAAATCTAAAAGTAAACGGGCATACAGATGCCAATTTTCAATCTGATAAGGATAATTCCAAATCCCAATCAGGTTATATATTCACACTGAACAGCAGGGCGGTCATTTGGAAGAGTTCCAAACAAGAGATGACTGCTGATTCAACAACCGAGGCAGAGTACATTAGTGCTTCAGACGCAGCAAAGGAAGCAGTTTGGATCAAGAAGTTCCTAGCTGTGATGGGCCTATACAATTGTATTGTGTCAACAATGAAGCTATTGCACAGGCAAAGGAACCAAGGTCTCATCAACGATCCAAGCACGTACTCCGCAAATATCATCTGATTAAGGAGACCATTGGTTGAGGTGATGTATAGATAGAAAGAATTCCCACCGAGCATAATATTGCTAATCTGTTGACGAAACCATGTACTTGCCTATGGTATTAGATATCAAGGCGATTGGCTTTAGGTCAAGTGGGAAATTTGTTAGAGTAATGCCCTAATGGAAATCACCTTTAGCGCATTTTGTACAAAGTTGTGTATAGACTTTATTTTCAATAATAAAGAAAGGCATATTTCATTAATTTGGTGTTCATTATTCATGAATTGATATTGATCTATAAGTAAATTAATGAAGTCCATGATATATAACATAGCATAAAGGAAACCATGATGTGATCATACTACTGAGATTCCTATCATGTGCAATTATGTCAGTATTTAAATTATCCCTAATCATAGGATAAATAAAACTGGACATCGTTAATCCAGATAGACTAGCACATGTCAAACTCCTTGATTTGATCAAGTAGTGGATCCCAATAACTATAAACATGAGATGATTAGAGTTGAGATGTGAATGCTTACTAGAGGTAGTAAGTACATTGAATGACCTACAATGAGATCATCACATGGATGTCCTATTCTAATGTCAATGATAATCTCATCATAGCATTGGTGCAAGTATCTTTAGACTTAAGGTATTCAAGGATATCTTGGATACTGATTCTGTGCTTTGACTTCATTCCTTGTTGCCTTGTAGAGGTCGCTCATAGGGTGGTGATTAGCTACAGCTTGAGGTATTCGAAGGTAATTGAGTAGCCAATAGAGGATTCACCACTTCAGTGATAACAGAAGATGATACCCACAGCCTCTTGTCGAGGCTATTACTTGGAAATCTCTGGTCGGAATATATGTGTCATGATAAATGTGTTCATTGACATATAGAGTAATAAGTCCCAGGACGAGAACTGATATCACTTTGACTAGATTTGACGTAGTCAATCTAGTAAGAGTTGACACTTTGCCCACACTCATAACCAAGTGGGGTATAGCATGGGGAAAGGACCAATTTCACAACAATTGTCTATAGGAGGGTTCATGAGATGGTTCGTGATGAGCACAGGTTCGTTCGTCAAACCACTTACTTTCCAGTTAATTAGGGGTCATAATGTGTTGCTAGACGCTACTCATGACTTGCTTGGAATAAGTGTTAATGTAAGTAGCCAACATAACCGAGAACCTAATGGGTCACACGCATATGAGTAACTCAGAGGATTCATAAAATAGTTTTGGATAGAGATCCATTATATGAAGAGCAATATAACCACATGGATCCCGACGAGATCACAACATCGATATTGCTGAAACAAATCTCCAGTGTTTTTCTACATTCGGAACCCGGTAGGACCGACCCCAGTATGACTACACTACCTCAGCATATATATATATATATATATATATAGTATGAGTAACGTGTAAAAGGGAGGAGAGACTTTGTTAATCTTTTTTATGTCTTTAATTGATAAAAGACAAAAGCAAAACAAAACAAAAAGCTAGAAAAGAAGATGATGATCGTGAGAAGGTTTTATAAAGGTTTAAAAACAATTTTTCAAGACAAAATTTTTTCTCCTAAGCTTCATCATCTTCTTCCTCTCCTTCACGTTGCTTCCACAAAACAAAGGTGAGAGCTAACACTCTTGTCTTTGTTCTAGTCATTTATGGATCAAAGAATTTGATTCGGTTAGTTTTTTCGATCTCTACATAGATGCCATTGGAGACGGTTTGTTTTGGTCGTTGTAGTTTGCAACAACCCGACGATTAGAAGATCAAAGAACGAAGGAGACTACACACAAGGTGTTATTATATGAATGATTGATTGGTATATATATATATATGTTATGAACATGTATGTGAATTGGGAATTTTCAACTAAGTTTTATGGTATTTCCTTATATAGGCACATAGATCATGGACGTCGGGAAAATCTCGGAACAAATTTTTTTTGTTTTCCGCACCGCATGTATATGATGCACGCACTGAGATTTTCCTACATAAATAATACCAAAGATAATTTTTAAAAAAAGGGCTAAATTAGACTTTTTGTGAAACATTGAGTGATTTGTGCATTTGAACAAATAGTTATTGTAATGATCATATAACCTCACACTTAAATATTTAAGCTACATCAAACATGAAACATTATACAACTAAAATTTTTAGTTGTATAATTATGACAATTAAGAAGATTGCTTAGGATACATTTTGTGAGGGTTTTTTTTTATCTTGAACAAGATTTATAAAGGATTACTCTTCAGTCGTGCAAATGCAAAAAGATGATAGGGGTTCCTCTTTACCTATAATAAAGAAGATATTATATTAAGGATTGTTTTTCACTTATTGAGTGAAGAATATAGTGAATTCTTAAGTAAAACTTAGGGAATGAACATAGGTCAAGGGTTATTTCACCGGACCATTACCTTGCCCTTCCACTAAAATGGGTTAGAATTCTTGGATAATTATTTTAGTATCTAGAGCACGGAATATATAAAATGGATTATGAAGTATTAGAATTATGATTCATATTAAATATTTAGATCCCGCGACCGAACTTTCAAAGCGTTAGAAAGTATAAATTGAAATATTTTTCTTCATTTAATCTTTTGTCTATGCTTATTCATCCCACTAAATCAAATTGGGATGTCCGATCGTTTAGTTGACCTATGCCTATTTGAATAGTCTCAGCCAAGGATTGACCGGGTTAATTAGACAATTCTACATAACCCCTTTGGATGAATGCTCTGTCAAATTTTTTTCTTTCTCTACTCTCTTTTATTTATTTATTATTATTATTATTATTACTTTGTTATCATTTTAAGAAACTCATTCATGTTAGAATAACTAATATGATTGACAATCTATACCTCGTGTATAACTGGAATATTATATAATAAAATAAAAAAGTTGAGTTTTACAAAAAGATCGCTCAAAAAAATATTAGTTAAATTATTTTGATTTTATTAATATTTAAGTAATAATAATGTGTTGTTAGACATCTTTATTAAATTAGATATTAAAGATAAATTTAATAAATGTAATTAAAGTGATAGTAAAGATTATATATAATTATAAGGATGTTAGTAAGTCAAGTCAAGCTTGATCCTAAGAGTCCACATAAGAATTATTATATTTTAATTGTTACAAAATATAACAATTAAAATATATATAGAAAAATCAAATCACATAAGATTTAATTATATTTAATCATAATTTATATTTGTTGAAATTAATGAATCACACATAACAAATAATTAAAAAAATGTAAAATTTTAAAAACTATAAAAACTCATGTTTGATACGTACATATTTGAGCTAAGATAATAAACAAATAGTAGGCAAATTACGATCAGCTGCATGTACATGGGACTAAGGTCTTTAAAAGATGGAGGATACATGGCAGCTATTTACATCTCCCTGTTTCGCCATGCGTTACAATTTCATGTGAGGTCAAATAACTAACAAACTATAGCACGTCGGCTAGGAGAGTGACTAGGTATCGATAGTAGAGATGTCACATTCATTTTCATTGCTACAAGCCCACATTTTCCTCTAAATAAAAGACGCAATACTTTCATAAATCCCTTCTTCTTTTTTATCAGCAAGAGAAATACACGAAACTTTAATTTACTAGTCGAGAAAAAGACACCCTCCAAGATATCCTCTAGCAGGTTAGACAGACAACCCACAGGCGAATTTTGAAACAAAAAGATACCAAGTTCAAGAGAATTGGCATAATTAGAGAGCTAATTTGTAGTTTTATTAGCCTCACAGTTGATATGTCTAGTTTTCACAATCCATTCTCTGACTATTAAGTTATGAATACCTAGGAGTAGAGAATTATACTGAACTTGCTGATTATCAGAGGATGATAATATGTTGATAACAATCAACAAGTGCACATCTAATTCTACCCTCCAATAACCAAGATTTCATGCAAGTTGTAATCTTATAAATATCCCTATAATTCGGCACATACCGCGGTGCAAAAGCCTATATTATGCGCAAAGCCACCTATCCAGGTTTCCGTACTATCTCGACGTATCCCTCCTACTTAAGCTCACGAGGAAGATACTTTATACGCACCATCAATATTAAACCGTATCCATTCATGTGGAGGATTTACTATAGATATGGATAACTATTCTTTTGTGATCATAAAATTATATGTCTAAATTATATAAATAATTTTTTTATAAAAATACAAAAGAAAATTTACGTATTATAACTCTCTCTAAACTTGCGTAAATTAAAATTTTAAAAATAATAATAATAATATTGTAAAAATAATACCACAAATACATCAAATTGAAGGAGTAACTTACCTAATGGCAGTAACGTGGGTATAAAAAGGCGTCAAAAGTTTCAACCTCAAGCAATTGACCGTAACTCAACGTCCACGTTACTCGCAATCACAATAAAGACTCTTTGTTTTTTCAGAACCTAGAAATAAAAGAGCTTTGAAAATTTGAATGGTCCGTCCCTTACCATATAATTATAATGCAAGCGACAGCCACAGCATTTGGGACCACTCCAAGCTTTTGTAGGCTGATTATATACTCCCAAAACCAGTTCTTTTACTAAAAGCAAAAGGGAATATATAGAAAGGTTGCTTTTGAACCTCTCATGCCTTAGAGAAGACATAAACAGCAATACTACAGATGATTCTTATCTGTCTCTTCATTGGCCTTCCTTATTCTTCATAACCCAACAACCTTTTTTTTTATATAAGTATTGAGTCAGATACAGAAACTTAAGCAGATAAAAAGTGGCATATCCCAAAAATCCATTCTGACACTAATGGCTTCCTTTAAGTTGTCTTCATATCTTCTTCTTCTTCTTTCTCTTTTTCTTTTGTTGGTAGTCAACTCAGCCAGTAGAGTGATCCGCAGAGAAGATACTGATGATGAATTGAAGCTAAGTGAAGAAGTTTTAGGTCAACAAGAGGCAGATAGAGTGATCAGACTCCCGGGGCAGCCTAAAGTTGGTTTCAAGCACTATGCAGGCTATGTTACAGTGAACGTAACTCATGGAAGAGCACTCTTTTATTGGTTCTTTGAAGCTACCAAGGACCCAAAAGAAAAACCTGTTCTTTTATGGCTGAATGGAGGTATGTCTTGATACTTGTTTTACTATAGAAACGAATCATTTCTGCTATAAATTAGTACATGACTGTTTCCTCATACTGCTCTTTTATAGCACGAGTTCTTCATTTTCTTGCCATTTTCCAGGATATCTATACAAAAATTTTCACTTCTTTATATTGAGGATTAGTAGATATAAGTATTTTATCATGATTCTTCAACACCCATTTCCACGTTCAACCTGCAAGATCACTGAATTCCTTCCTACATGTGTCATTTTCGGTCATGCATTCTTATTAGTTACTTGAATCCCTTGCTTTGTGACCTTGAAACCTTCTGTTTGTGGTCGTATCATCAAACTTGTAAAAGTGGTATAATACTAAAGAGACGTTGGAAGGGGAAGACCATATACATCTATATATATAGAAGATAAAAACACTTTATCATACGTAGAAGGAACTAAAGTTGACCATAAAACATAAAGAAGGAAGGGTTTGGAGACTACCAGGAGAACAAATAATATACTTTGAAAGAGTATGATAGCTAAATATCACAATGACCTCTAAACATGGCGTCGAAGACTATTCTTAACAATGGATCCCTTTGAATATTTGGGTCAACAGAGGGGCTAGAGGAGGGTGTAATAAAAGCTTTGGTCACATATGAGTTGGTTTGTCGCATTAGGAGGAATAATTCATCAGCAAGACAAGCCACCCACATGGGTAGATGCCACGGAGGTCTATTCCAAATTCAGTTGCAATTAAGCCCCACCTACTCATACAAGAATTTAAATAGAAACCAAAGATTCGTTTTTCATATATATGCGACCAAATTCAGTTACAATAAATTGGTGTAATCACACTTACAAGCTTAGCTTAGTTGCATCCTAAGTAGGAGAACCAATACTCAAATTTTAGAGGTGCCTTCATTATGCAAAAGACTACATTGAAGAGGGAGTACTTCTCTAGCATTCATTGATACCATGAAACATTAGTGTTTGGCATACAATTGAGGGAATCAATTGGCATTGAAGGGCAGGTTCAAGAAACATTAATATTTGACATACATTTGAGGGAATCCACCGGAAATTGAAGGGGAGCACTACAAGAAAAGTTTAAATTAGAGGTGAAAAATTACTGACAGATAAAAAAAAAACCGTAACCAATTACCGACGGAAATAATATATCCGTCAGAAAAGTTATCTAGAAAATAGAAAAGACGGGAATAATTTAATGAGATTATGATTATGACATAAGTAATCTATAATATTTGCATACATTTTTAGTTAATGATAAGGTATTTGTCTTAAAAAACAATCTCTCTGTTAGTTGGGAGTAAAATTACGTACTATTAAATCTTTCCAAACTCTACATGTCAACGAAATTTTTACTGAATATTAATATATTTACGATAAATTTTAAAATTTCTTTGAATATAAAAGAAATTATGTCATGACAATTTCAACATATCAAAGTATAAATTATTAGATTTGACTTAAATTTTAATTTTATTTGACAAAATTTGAGACAAAAAGTGATAATTAGAATCCTTAAAAATGAGAGGGCATCTTGTTTTGACATAAAAGAGAGGAGGTCAAAAGAAGTCAAATACTTTCTCTTTTTATACATGAACCAGCGTGGTGTGGTGGAGAACTAATTAGTTCAGTGATGAAGGGTAGTAGTACAAAGGGGACCAGCCTGCACTAATAAGTACAGCCCTTTGTTTCCTTTATATCTTCGTGATGACATTTGGTCTCTCTTGTCCCCGTCACGCGTGCAACGGCGTCGTTGGCGAATTCTTTCTCTTTTTTCCTTTTTAATTTTAATTTCACTTATTATTTGCGCATGCTTTGGCCTCACTTTTTTGGTTTTATTTACCTTTTAGTGAGTATTATGCCTATTTGGATTAGTTTTTGGGAGGTTAATAAGTAATTTTTCTTATCACAAAAGCTTTTTTTTAAAAAATGAGTATTTGACTGTAAAATAAAAAAGTACTTTTTTAATAGATATGACTTTTTTGACAGCCAAAATACAACCTTTTAAGAAGTTCAAATTTAGAAGTTCTCAAAAAAGCGCTTTTTAAGTTAAATTTTTCAGATCAATTAATGAGCATGTTAGATTTTTCAGATCAATTAATGAGTATGTTTTTTAATCCCTTTTGTCTTTATGTTTTGCGCATAATTCTCACAATATTCACAAACTCATCTTCCCGTTTATTATGTATTTAACTATTTACTCAATTTAAATATTTATTTTGAGATTTATATAATATTATTTGACTTTTTTATATTTTTTAATATTTATTTTCGATATTAGTTTACTTATGTTTTAATATATAAAAAAGATTTGGTTAGATATATTTTTATTTATATTTTATATGGTTTAAAATTATATAGTAATTAATATATTGTGCTGTGTATATTGTGTAATATATTTTAAATAATATTTATATGCATAAATAATTTTTATTACAAAATAAAATATAGTTAAAATTAAAAATATTTTTTATTTTTATATTGCCAAACAGGTATGAAGCTCTTTCAAAAAAGCTTTTTTTAAATGACAGCTAAATAGTCAACTGGCTTCTTAGAAAAGTTCTTCTCATAAAAGATCTAAAAAAAAGAAACTTAACTTACAAAAGATTTATTGGTATAAGCCGTCTCTTAATACAATGTTTAAAAAATCCACTCTTTTCAGTCAGTTCAATTGTAAAAACTTTAAACCAATCAATTTTTTGGTTCGGTTATGAACTTTTCAACCCGATTTATTTTAATAATTCTTATTATTAAAAATAAATTAATTTATTAATAAATCGGACAATTTTAGTAAATTACTAAGTTCTTATAAACTAAAATAAATTAATTAATTTTTATTTAATAATCTTTTTTAATTAAATTTTAAATTATTCAATAAGTAAGAACAATTTTGTTTAATCATATTTTAAATTTTTAAATTTTATTTAATCTTTAGCCAATTTTATAAAGATTAATACCAATTAATCCTTTTAAATTTTAAAATCTTGACTTACTATTTTAACTTTTGATCTCATTTTTAAAATATAGATTACAAGTCAAAAGTTACTCTCGAGTACTTGAAAATAATGTCTCATCACCCTCATCACTTCTGATGCCTAATAAAGGATATTGTACGATTGTGTAAAGCCTACTGTTTTATTCGAATTCAATGAGACAAGAGGATACATGTGAAGAAGCTTAACTCAATTGTGTTGGACTTTATTATGCTCAAAAAGTAAGAGAAGAGAACAACTCAATTGTCCTTAATCTATAGCTTTTGTTGTTGAAATATGAACATGGTATGGTCAGGTCCAGGCTGCTCATCAATTGGATATGGACAAGCAGAGGAGTTGGGACCTTTCTTTCCTCAGAAAGGAGAACAAATGCTTAAGTTCAATCCTTACACCTGGAACAAAGGTTTATACATGAAACTTCATGATTTCTTTTTCACTTAAGAGTATACACCAATGCAATTACTAAGTCCAACCACATCAGTTAAACTTATTGTTAAGAAGGGGAAAAAAACAAAGGTACTTACATTTTAGTTTCCGACGTTGTTTTCCATTTTCCAGCGGCAAATCTGTTGTTTGTTGAATCTCCTGTTGGGGTTGGATATTCCTACAGCAATACCAGCAGAGACATCAAAGAACTTGGTGACACTGTTACAGGTAACATATATACATACACACACGTAGTAATGCATCTCTAGTTTCCTTTAGGCAGGAGACATTCTTCACTACTCTTAGTCTCATTAACTACTTTTCTGATTTAGCTAAAGATGCGTACAAGTTTCTTGTCAACTGGTTTGAAAGATTTCCCCAGTATAAGTCCCATGACTTTTACATTTCTGGAGAAAGCTATGCAGGTTCTCATTAAACTCCCCACCTTCCTTTGCTTTCTTCAATTGACATACTTCATGGTAAACCCTTTTTTTTTATATTTAGGGCACTACGTTCCCCAGCTTGCTGAGGTCATTTATGATCAGAATAAGATAGCTCCCAAGAAGCATCATATAAATATCAAGGGTTTTATGGTAAGTTTCTTTTCTATCAAGAACACAGCTTTTCAGTTGGTCAGCGGAAATCACATTTGTTTCAGTTTTACCTGAGATTGATTTGTGAGAAAGAGGCTGACATTCTCCAGTAATTCTGAAAGAAACAAAAGCAGTCCAAATAAATAGAAAGTAAAATTTCGTGTCAGTAAGTAAGAAAGATATATTTAGGAACTCAGATGAGGAACAAGAGCTCCATCTTACTGCATGCTTTGGTGAGTATTAGTAGGGACTAGGGACAAGACGAGAAACCTTCCCTGTGATCAGCAAGAAGCCAAGTGAAAGAAAAGCTAAACTCACTTTGGCAAACCACAATTATAATTCTACAGGATATTTTTAAAAAAATTTGGTTGCATTTGCACTACAATGCAGGTTGGAAATGCATTGCTGGATGACGAAACAGACCAAAGGGGCATGATAGACTACGCATGGGATCATGCTGTAATATCTGATCATGTATACCAAAATGTTAAAAGCCAATGCAACTTCAGCCAAGACCATCTATCGGATGCATGCAACAAAGCCCTCAGTGACTACTTTGCTGTGTATCGAATTATTGACATGTACAGCTTATACGTACCCCGCTGTGAGAAATACAATTCCAGCACCGCCAGGACCAGACAACTCCCAGTCGTTCACGGCACTGCTCCACATTTATTCTCAAAATTCGTAAGTTCTGAACACTTTCTTGAAACTTTCCACATGAATGTTCCATATATAATGCACATAATTGAAAACATATAGAGTATGCTGAAAAGCTACCAAAAACAAAAAAAAAGGAGATTTAAACCTTCTCCACAAGGATTCGGACTTCGATAATCATTATATTTTCTGGCGAGCTACGAAGATAATGAAGCATGCAGAGAATCAATTTATAACAATTAGAAGAAAAGGGTGCAAGGAAGATTTCAGTAAAAGTTAGTTATTGAACCCATCATGTCTTGGCCTATACTTCCGTTTCTTGATACCTAATGATGTGACTCAATCCGAAGATGGGAATGCACATCAAAAACATTGATTACTATGTGAATCTAAGGGAGCATTCTGAAGATACTGATGCTACCTAACCTAATACCTTACTAAAAAGGCAATCCATATTCTGGCAGGAAGGATGGCACAGGAAACCTGCAGGTTATGATCCTTGTGCATCACACTATACTGAGGAATATATGAACAGGCCAGACGTTCAGGAAGCTCTGCATGCTAATGTCACAAAAATTCCATATGCATGGACTCACTGCAGGTACCAACTTATGTATATAAGCATTCACTATTCAATATACTTTGTCTACCAAATGATCAAAAGATAAATACCCTCTTTATATGTGATCTTCTTGATTATCAAGCTATATATACAACCAAATTCCCATCTTTCCTTATCATGCCCAACTGAGATTACTCTAAACTTCTTGGGATATGACTAATTTTCCTGCAGTGATAACATTACAGCTTGGAGAGATTCACCGTCCTCAATTCTTCCCATTATCAAAAAACTTATAGCTGGGGGCCTTCGCATATGGGTCTACAGGTAAATAATACAATAATTTCAAAACCTTCCACCGACTGACTTGAGGATATAGTGTTATTTTCAACAACAAAATTCACGTACACTTTCCTCCAATGCAGTGGAGATACAGACGGAAGGATTCCAGTAACGGCAACAAGGTTAACTTTGAACAAGCTTGGATTAACCACTACCGAAGAATGGTCACCCTGGTACTACGAGAAGCAGGTAACTATTGCACTAATGTCTTCATTTTTGCTATTATTAACATATGCTGGGTTGTTTCTTTCAGAACTCTGAATACAATTGTTTTATTTTGATATTGTTGTAGGTTGGTGGATGGACAATTGTCTATGATGGCCTGATGTTTGTAACAGTTAGAGGTGCAGGTCATCAAGTCCCAACGTTTAAGCCGAAGGAGTCTCTCCAGCTGGTTATACATTTCTTGGCTAACAAGAAGTTGCCCTCTAAGCCATTCTAATTCTGTCATACTATCTGGAAAATGAATAGCTGTTTTCTTTTCTTCAATAACACAGAAGACCAGAAGCTAAATAATGATAAAACGGGGAGATGAAAATTGCAATCTCTCATCATTATTTAATCAAATGAATAGCCACACCCTTCGTCAATTTGGGTCTGAGATTATATTGTACTTCTATCTTTCTCTTCCCACCTACCTTAACAACCTGCCCCTTATTTACTAACTACTTCCAACAATAAGCCCCTATCTACCTTCAACCAAGTTTGTGTTTTTTTTTACAGCTGATGCATATTGTCCTTTTATGGAGGATATGATCCTCGATTAAACCCTGTTTGTGAGAGTTTTTTGGTGGTAACAACTCAAACTTTCAAGCCAGACTTGAAAAAACCAAGGTGTTAAAGTCACCATGAGTGAAATTGTAGTTTCAGATTGTCAGATGGTGCAGGCATTGTGGATTTATCATAATTGTCCATCAACTTAGACCCTAATTTGTTGGCTTGCATATCATCATCCACCGAGTTTGATCTTTGAATAAGGAAACAGGTAATGGTACAGGCACCATAAATTGCAAGAGAATTACGATTATTAAGATTCAAGACCCTAAGAATGCTTGGACGCAAATACCCTTCTGAAATTTCATGTAAAAGAGAAAAGACAATTAATAATTTTTTTTTTGGTAATTAGAAAACAATTAATAATTAATTTGGCCATTTACCATCGAGAGAAAGATGCAAGGAAAATTAAGTTCCTAAGAGAAGAAATAGAATTATCAACCAAATATTACCTAAAAACTATGTAGCACGGACACAGCAAAATGGAGCCGTGTCCGCGTGTCGGACATGTGTCCGTGTTAGACATTCACTGACACACGGTGGACACAGCTTGGACACGTCTGGAAACCGCTCGGACATTGCTTAATGGAATATATGCTCCATAGAATATATGCTCCATGTTTTTTGAGAGGGGTTTATAAAATATCAAATATGTATGAACTATCAAGATGCTTTGGAAGTTTTAAAATACATCAATCAATATATATCATATTATGAATTCTGAATTTTTTTTCTTAATTTTAAATTTTATAATATATATATATGCCCTGTCCGTGTCCACCAAATTTTAGAAGTTGATGTGTCTCCGTGTCCGTGTCCGTGTCGTGTCCCGTGTCCGTATCCTTGTCTGTGTCCGTGTCCGTGTCCATGTCCGTGTCTGTGCTTCTTAGCCTAAAAAGGACATTAATGGCATTTTGATCTCATTTGCATGAACTGAATCAAACATAACCAAGAACAAAAATGTTTTCGTAATCAAAGCAATGCTTTGATGAGGGATAAATTCTCAGCCCTCTTTCATAAAATTAGAGAGGAAGTGAAAGACAACGGGAAAGGACATGTCAAGTAGAAATTGGCAGTGCTAGAATCAAATAATAATAGTGTTTCTGGGACTGTAACATAAACATCTCCACCTTAATCAATAGAAGGATCAGGAGGACAAAGTTTTGGAACATCATGGAAGATGCCTCTTGTATGAATCAGTGGTCAATGTCTGAAGCAAGCTATAGAATCACAAATGCATGTAGGAGGGCTTCAAAGACGATATAAACACAGCATGAATGCGTATGTTCACGCAAACCTCTGGATTCAGTAATGCCTAACATCCTCCTAGACTGGGATCTTCTGATGGTTGGATTTCTTGATCATCAAATCATTAAATCTTCAAGGCATTATACTTCAGTAAACCTCATTAGTAGAGAAATTCAAGAGCTTTTCATTTATTAATCAAGAAATAGATCAGCAGTTCCTTCTGGTCACATGCTCTGATATTACTCCTATAGCTTTGTCCTGCCAAATAAAATGAAGATAATAGCCTCAATCTTAGAACTTCATCACAATCAGTGCCAGTTTATAAATCCAACAGTTGTTTTAGGTTTATAGAGTGAAGCTCCGTCGGCCAAAGCAGCAAATTATTTCTACACCTCCCTGGTCAAATAAATAGTTAAGGGTAAAGAATTTGATTTCTTTATATGCTGAAAGAGTTAATATTACTATCTATTAGACAGTTATTATTGTTATAATGTGTCCCACATCAGAGTAATAGTTATAGCTTGTATTGGTCAACACCGTAAACAGATGGGCTGCGAACTAGTTAAGTCTAAACCACTTTACTCATTCTTTCTCCCTTTTAAACGGAAATTCATGGAAACATCCTTTTGAAACCTTTTCATACTGTTATCCTTTGCGTACTTTTGGGCTGCTTCAATCCTCATTACACGAAAATAGATGTAACAGTTGGCTTTACACACACACCTCCAGTAAAATATGCAATGAAAGAGAAAGGAGCTTCAAATACATACCCTAAAGATGCTTCCACAAGCCATAAGTGAAACCTTCAACCCATGGATGGCTTCCTCTATCTCCATACTGATTTGTCCCATGCTTGCACATATCAGAAATTAACACAAAAGGAAAGGAAAAAAAGAAAGTTTGGTTAATGCTCCAACATATACTGGAAGATAAAAACATCTTTTACTTGTCTGTCAATATGCCAAATGTTGCATGGAGAACCGAATCAAAATGCAGCACTGACTTATTAGCAAATTTGTCCTGCCCATAGTCACTGTTTCAAGCTTAGATGCTCATGCTTGATGTTATAAAAACTAGACCACGGCTTTATACTTGTTCTAAGTTCACCGAACCATAGTTTTCACATAAAGTTGAATCCGTGGTAAAGTCAGAAAATTAAGAAATAGTTCAAAAGTAGTAGCAAAAACACCCAAGGGCCTCCAAAAAATATGATTGAGAAACCTGAACATCTACACAAGAAAAGAGTTATGTTTCAATTTTCTGTGCAACCAAATTTGCTCACTAGCATTACACGTGCCCAGAGAGATGGATGGAGAGAGCAAAAATTTTGGCCTTTCTAGTAAATTCAAATGTTACAAAAATCTACTCTGATATCAGCAATCAACCGTTCTCTTCTATGTTACAATAAAACCAACAATGTTACAACAGCAATCATTTAGCCGGATGGACGAGTAGGAAGTCTAGCCCTCAACTTAAAGCTGGAAGCCTTGATTTTTCCCTCTTCTTCCTTATGTTATATTTGAGTTCATGAATCAAAGAATCCAGGTCCTGCCCTCGATAGAAGCTCCTTGCCAGCATCTTTTCCCATCTGAACCATATCATCAAATGTATATGGACCTTTTCTAGAAGTTTCAAGAACTGCAGTTAAGAGAATAGGCATGGACCATCATTGAAAATCAAGGAACAAAATAAAACTTATCAGCTTTTAATCATCAAGAGAAAGATGGAATACCACGGGTTCCATCTGGGGAAGCTACCAGCCCTTTGAATTGACAATTACCATCTTCGTCTTTGCAGGCATATCCAGCTATAGGGGTGCGGCAAGATCCATCGAGGGTCAAAAGAAAAGCCCTCTCACATGCAACAGCTAGTCTTGTTTCATCATGATTCAGTGAAGCCAAGTAACTAGCCTGCAAGGGTTAACAAAATCAAAATTTTAAGTGAATCTATGAAGGAAATTTTGCAGCTACTGATCACTGGAGCATATAAAGTGTAGGTTCAAACTTGCACAATAGAGATTGGTCGATACACATAGGCAATTACATAAAACACTATTAATTGCAATCCTGAATCTATTGTTAAATTACAGTATGCACCTTGCAATCTAAAAACCCAGAACTTCCAAATCTATCATTCTCTTCAAGCCTGAGACTATGTTCTTATGGCGCCAAGACCTATCACAGCCTAAAACTCCTACTGGATGAAAGGGTTAGGTCCAATTCTCCTGATTGTAACTGTTTCTGACACAAGTTCTCAAAATTGTGACTGGTAATCATAGTTCTCCTAATACAAGACTGTACAATATAACATACACAAAACCTCAGTCTTCAACTATTCTGTTTAATCACACCCAGGTACCTAAAAGCGAAATATCTCTTGAGGTGAGGATTGTCAAACTTTTGGAATTTGAAGAGAAGACCAAATCCTATTACCTTTTCTTCCCTTAGGTTGATGTTTATGAGCTTGCAATTCCATGAATTTCACAATGGCTCACATCTCGACTTCATTCTATCCAAGAAACCATGTAACTATGTTGGAACTGTGATCCAATGTTCTCTATACTTTAAAGATTCATTAAATCTTACATATTATATGCATTTCCGTCTCAGATAAAAATATTTTATGCAAGCATTTTCAAGTTGAAATGAAAAGAGTGTTGCACTATACCATTTTATCATCATCACTTCGGCAAGCAATTCCAATTGCTCCTTGTGCAACAGCTGGTAGCATGTCATCAATTGAAAGAATTGAAGTCACATTTTCGGTCATATTTAAGCGTTTAAGTCCAGCCAATGCCAATAGTGTTGCATTTACCACTCCTTCATTGAGTTTTCTCAAACGAGTTTGAACGTTGCCACGAAAATTGCCTAGCACCTACAATAGATGAAATTAAGATGAAAACCCAAATGAGAAGCAAAAGAGACAACTAGAGAAACTCTAAGCATTGATAAACAGTTGGGAAAGTTTAACAAGCCATAAAGTGAAACTAGCATTTGAGAAAATTTTTATTTTCACCATTCAGCTTTTTACAAATTAAAGAAAAAATCCCAGGAGAAAAAAAAAGGAAGCTTCACTGTCCAAAAGACCAAGAATTGCTCCAAGATCAATCAGTTAGCTTCATGTCAGGTGTCTTCATTAGATGAGTTGAATGGTAACCCATTAAGAGAAGGCCTAAAATCTTGTCCGTGTCCTGTGTGTCACATCTTATAGGATGTCCACCATTTATCTTCCAATTGAGGAGCAATGAGTCCTAGAGCTTATCTCCTGTAAATTGAGAAGGTTTAACAACTTTTGAGTTCTATCTTTATCCTTCAAGTTATATCCAGCACTTTTTACATCATCAGAAACACCCACAGCTGATTCCAGGTAGATTCTTTATTGCAAGGGAGAAATGAAGCAAATGTCTTATTTCACTTCTGAATGCATGGATGATTATCCTCGACCTAAGTCCCAAGTGTGCCCCCAACTAGGTCATAGACAATGAAGAGCAATCAGTTTTGGGGTCACGTGAGCTAACATTCAAATTTTATGCACTGTAATGCAAGCCTCAATTGGATGAGCATGCTATATGTCCAGGTTGTAGTTTTCCACACTAATTCAATGAGTTTACCTAATTGATTATAGTGGGGACCTGTTTGTTGAACACAGCGTCTAACTTAAATTTTAATTTCAGATGCAGCACAAGTTCAAATCACTCTTACACTGAGTGATGGATACCGATGGAGTATTTGGGACTTTCTTCTAAGTGAAGCAGTACCAATGACACTCCCAGCAGGAAGCTCTGCTAGAGAAGCTGCAGACAAGGAAATAAATGCATCTCTAACATCCTCACGTTGAAGGTTGCAAGGTAGAATTGTCTTCTCTGGTAAATACGTGGGAACATCCTTCATTGAGTGAACTGCAATGTCAATTTCACCATTGATTAATGCTTCATCTATTTCTTTAGTGAAGAGTCCCTTCCCACCAATGTCAGCAAGAGGCTGAGTCAGTATTTTGTCTCCTGTTGTCTTTATTATTACTGTCTGAATGGCCCCCTCTTCAGCTAACTCAGAATGTGCTGCAATGAGTTTCTTTCGTGTTTCGTAAGCCTGAGCAAGTGCTAGTGGGCTGTCATAAGTACAGGAAGTGTATAAAATACCAGAAGGACGCACACAATCTAAGCCACATGCAGGAAGCATTAAGTAAGAAATAAGAATAGGAAGGAGGGAGGCAAAAGGGCCAATAAAAGAGACGGATTACTTAACGTTTGATTGTCAGGAAAAGAACATAAGCTGACCATTTCAATTACTAACTCAATTGAGATAAACCATATGAAGAGACTGTTGTTATAGATCTTTACTTGTATCCAGTCAACTATATCAAAAAGTTAATGTCCCAGACCTAGGGCTTCAAGTCTTATTGATTAACTAATATCACTTTATGTTACCTTGAAATCTAAATGTTGCTCTCTCAATAGACGTTTGAATAACAATAGAAAACAACATATTTTCACTTCCGCTAAACAAATGCTACGTTCAAGGATGTGCTGCTAAAATTAGTGAACTCCCAGATCAATGACCTGCACGCGACTCAAACTATTTCATAGAGCAGAATGGAAGAGTGGATCAAACCATGATAAGGGAAAAACCAACAATTGAAGTGATCAGGGAAATTATCAACTAAACGACATACTGGCAAGATTGCACAAAAGCTACATAAAGAAACTTCAACTTAAAAAGGCCGCTTTCAAATACCCATTGACTCGAAACAATCTTCAAATCATAAGAACAATAAAGAAAGACACAGATCGTTGAATAAAACATTTGTCAAAACGTCAAAGAGGAAACAAAACAAGAGCTACATTCACAGCATTACAGAGAATAGGTGAAAGTACCTTCCTCGAGTGCCAATCCTGATAAGGGCAACCTTGGCCTCCTGAGTCTGCTGTTCAACAGCAGCAGAAGCTCTTGTAATTGTTAAAGCATGTTTTTTGCCGCAAATTTTAAGACGCGGTAAAGAAGAAACAGAAAACGATAAAGACCCGCCATTGCAAGAGATGATTGGACACGAAGGACGCGACATGAGGAGACCTTGAGTTGTACAAAGAGAAGACAAAGTCTCCATTACTGAAGTAAGCAAGCAAGAAGCAAGCAAGAAAGGTGAAAGGTAGAGTAAGGTGATGATGGAGCTTGGCTTAGAAGGGAACCAAAATCTGTTTGGGTGCTGTTTGAATACAGGATAGACTTATAGATTTGGTGGGTTCTATTCCCCTACCCTCACCTTCATTTACCTATCGGGGATCTGTCCATTGTTCACCTGCTACGTCAGCATAATAAAATATTTTTCTTAATTTTGGTTTGTAAGCTTTAACCAAACATTTATTATTAAATTATGGACAATAAAAAATAAATAATACATCCATACCACAAGAGAAGTTTGGCTATGAAATTAGGGGAAATTTTAAATTTTCACTAAATAAGTAGTACAATTTGTAAATTGTAATTAAATTTATAAATTTATAAGGGTAGTATTAAATTAATTAAATACATTCCTCAATTATATATTTCAATAAGTTATAAAAAATATTAATTTTTTGTATATGTCAAGGGTTACTAATTATGATTTATAAGTTTAGAATTAATCTAAAAACAAAATTTAACTACTAACTACTTTTTAGTAAAAATTAAAGGATTATTTCAAATCTTTTTCCTTTTAATATACTTAAAAAATGCACAAACCTTCATTTTATTTTGACTTATTCTTAAATAATGTTTTATAATTTAATATTTGAAAGAAGCCATTATGTTTAATATTCTAAAGAATAACAAAGGGGTTTAAATTGCAATAATTATAGAGACATTAAATTACTTAGTCACATGTTGAAGTTATGAAAGTAGGTTATTTGAGAAGAGAATGAGAAAGAATGCTCCTATCTTTGAAAATCAATTTGATCTCATGCTAGCAAGGTCCACGACATAAGCTTTGCATCTCATTAGGAGGTTAATAGAGTATTATAGAGAAAGATAGTGTAACTTAATATGATTTTTATTGATTTAGAGAAGGCGTGTGATATAGTAGTACTAAGGGAAATCACGTGAAGGCATTTAGAAGTCAAAGGGGTTCCTGTGTAACACCCCACTACCATAGACTACATACCTGAACACCCTGTAGATATTCCAGTACATAACCTAAAATAATGGCATGTTAGAGCAAACACGTATCCAACTTAATCATGGCATCATCTATTATACATAAAAGTCACCAAATTTTAAAATCAAACTGCATTCCTCATTTCATTTCATAAAAACCAAACTTACATTGTAGCTTTACAAACCATCCAAATATATACAGTATTAAAACTAAGTACATTACATGAGGAATTTTACAAAAAAACTTCTATCTAATCCTTCAATCTAAGCTGACCGACTTTTAAGTCATTTCCTCACAAAAGTACAAGAATTAATCTTCTTGTAGCGTCTCCCTTTCACTAGTATCCTCTATCGGACCTGAAAAATCAACGTTACAATTTTGATGAGTTTTGTGAACTCAGTGATGTAGCCATTCTCGATAGTTCACCCAATTCATACCGCATAACAAATCATATAAGTAGATAATTTCACATCTTTTCATATAGTAAGTTGCACCACATATCATTTACTTTACATACCCATTTTCATATAAATACTTGTCCACATTATAATTCAATCAGTCAAACACACTCAATAAGTGTATATGCAATGTTCGTGTGACTCACTTTCAATTATTATGTTGTTGTGACCGAGTGCCTAAACTGTCCCGTATCTATTGTGGATACCAGGCTCATTGATACTGTCCCTTGCTCGTTGCGGATACAGGGCTCATTGTACATATCAAGCCTTTGGCTCTATACCACATTCCGAAGCTTTAAGCTCATATTCGGTGGCTACTCATATCACAACTATCATTATCTGATCATGCATTCGTGTATGAAATGCATCACATTCATATTCAATCATTCATTGTTTTAAACATTCCCATTCACAATCCCATTCAAACACATTTACAGTCTCATTTCCATTTATCATCAAACCTTAGTCTGGCATTCAACAAACATGTTGAGAAACATTTATTTCATCAAATTCGTAAGGAACACTTCAATATCACATTCATAAGTCAAATCTTCATATACGGAATCAATACAAACAATCCACATTCAGAACATAATTTCACCAATTTTCACATTCAAGGAACTCTTCAATATCACATTCATAAATCAGAATCTTCAGACATTCATGTCCGGAATCAGTACAAACAATCTACATTCAAAACATAATTTCACCAAATTCACATTCAAGGAACACTTCAATATCACATTCATAAATCAGAATCTTCGGACCTTCTTGGCCAGAATCAATACAAACAATCCACATTCAGAACATAATATATAATAGACAAATATTAAGTGAGATCATCTAGGTTTCTCACCGTATGTTCCAGATAGCTATTGCTTTGAAGTCCCGTCAATGTCTAGATGGTGGCGCTCAATGTGCTCCTCTATATCATACAATACATACATATATCACTATTTTACACAATGATACACGTACTTAATTATGCATATATGTATATACAGAACACGTACAATGCATGTTCCTTATCATTATTCTTGAGACAATATTCATTCATATATCAACACGCAATTGATCAATCCAGGTTTGTCTAAAAATATACTTTTGGGCCCACTTTGCATGATTATTCTCATCAGGAAAGTAAAGTAATTTGATAACACTTCATTCCAGAAAATTGTTCCCCCATATCTTAAGTTTTTTATGATACCTAGATTATACAATTTGATTCAGTATTCCAGAAGTTATACACAACATACTACAGATTGAGTACATTTGAAATTTTGGCTAGTGCATGATCATGCACTCAAAGTTGTACAACTCATATCTCTCAATTCCAGTATCCAAAAATTACAAACTTTATACCAATTGAAAGCTAAGAGAATAGGCTACAACTTTTGTGAAGACAACTTTGTCTGATTTGTCCTACATCAATACAATTGATTCGATAACAACAGGACATAATTTCTGTCATGGGCAGTGCTACAGCCTAAGCCAAAACTCAATTTCAAGCTAGATTTCAAGACCTTTAAAGACAGAATTCAAATTCAATTTCTCTTAAAAATTATAGCCAAATGTATCTAGTTCAATTTAAATCAAGAATAATCTCATTTGAAAATCTACAGATCAAAATATAGCCAAAATATCAAAGCATGATCAGTGAAATCATTCAAGTTTAACAATATTCCAGCACACTCCCCATTTTCATCCTAAATTTATCACTTAATCTTTTCCGAATGGATTTAGATGTTCTTAAATTTTGGTGCAGAAGAAGAACAATGAATTATGAGTCTATTGGTTCAAGTCTCATGTCATTTGGATATCAGGAGAATAAGTTATAACAAAAAGAACAAAGGATGTTCAAAGAAAACACTACAGCTAACATATTCCAACAATTCTTCTTCACCAATATCACATGCATTTCAATCTAATTTAAACATTATTCTTATACCATTTAACATGCCTTAAAGCTCATATTGTTACTTACCTATTAGATTTACAATTGAGCACAAAACTTCATATTAAACTAAGTATCCAATCATGCAAGATCAATCACAAACTCTAGGTGAAAACAGATTGTGGACAGTAACATGAAGACCACTTTCAGTTGGTTCTTAACTATTTTATGAAAGATAGATGTCTAGCTTTGATGTAGCAATTAAGCAAGGATTAGATCAAAATGTAGAGAAGAAAGCTTGGAGTGAATTTTGGTGGAAAACAAGGAAGAAGGTGTAGAAATATTCGATAGAAAGTTTGCCACCTAAACATAATGCAATGTAAGATGTCTTCATCCTTCATTGACACATGTCATTTGGCATGTCTTGCATTTGTCCAATAAAAATCCTACCATTTGTCTCTTAGCTATTGGTCCACATGTCACACATTAATTGGTATATATTCTACATTTTTCTAGTCCAAAAATACGCTAAATTTCTAAAATACCCGAAATATCACCAAAATTACCAAATCAATTTTAATATACTCCAATTTAATTTTCAAGACAATAAAATCCACAATTCACATTTATAAATCAATTTTGCCTAAAAAATGTCAATGAATGCATGTACAATCATATTAATGTGCAAAAATCAATATTCTTATGTATATGTATGCCACACTATGCATAAGCATGAAATACCCTTTCTAATTTCTCATTAACCTCTTATAAACACTATTTTAACCTTAACATGGGTAACGGGATGTTACATCCTGTGACTTATATACAAATTATTAGGGATATGTATAATAGTGTAAAAACTAGAGCAAGGACGAGAAGAGGAGATACAAAGCATTTTTCTATAAATATTAGGCAACATCAAGGCTCCTCTTTGAGCCCCTTTCTGTTTGCAGTAATGGTTGATGAGCTCATTAAGAATGTCCAAGGGGATATGTCTTAGTGTATGTTGTTTGCTAATGACATTGTTTTAGTGGATGAGACAAAAGAGAGGTCAATGGCAAGCTTGAACTTTGAAGGAATACGCTATAGTCAAAGAACTTTATATTGAGTATGACTAAGACTGAGTACGTGAAGTATAACTTTTCGGGACATAGAGTGGCTATTGATGTGAAGTAAAGATTAGTTCAGAAGTTCTACTAAAAAATGAGTGTTTTAAAATATTTAGGATCTATTTTTCAAAGCAACGTAGAGTTTGATGAAGACATACTTCACCAGAGCAGATCAGGGAGGCTTAAACGAAGAAATGCATCAGGAGTTATGTGTAACAAGAAGATACCACTCAGGCTTAAAGGTAAATTTTATCACTTAGCGATCAGGGTAGCCATGCTTTACGAAGCAAAGTGTTGGCCCATCAACATAAGTGCATAGTCATAAGTTAATGGTGACGGAAATGAGAATGCTCCAATGCATAACCTTACTATAAAAGATAAGGTTGGGAATATAATGGTAAGGGATAAATTAAAAGTAGTTAATATCATTGACAAATTAAGAGAGGCAATGCCTAAGTGATTTGGACATGTTAAGAGACACACCCAGATGTTTTAGTAAGAAAATACGAGAAAATCGTGCTTTTTTTTAACTTATAATTATGTTACTAGTAAAACGGCTAGGAAAAAACTGAAGCAAATGGACCAAGCTAACCCGAGTCAATAAACTCCCCCATTACACCCAACCTAGATCCATAAGTTCGATGAAAAAAACCTGGCTGAATTACATCAGAAGAATTAAACTCAGAACAAGAAATATTAGTCACAAATTGAGGAACATGAGTTCCCCAATTCGCAAAATCAAACTGAAACAAAGCCTCCCTAGCTATGGCATGGGCTACCCTGTTCGCTGATCTTTTGACATATCAGACATCAATTTCCCGAAGCTCGTGTAGAAGAGCTTTACAGTCCGATATAACCACCCCTGCATAAAATAAATTCGAAACACCTCCCTTAAGAGCATTCACAAGTAGAAGACAATCTGATTCAATAGCGTTGCGCGTTATGTTATTAAGTTTTTATCCAAGTTAGAACTTCTTTCATACAAAGTGCTTCTGCGATAGTAGGATCAGGAGGACCATCGAAAATCTTAGCAAGTAAATGAATGATGTTACCGTGATGATCCCAAATCAAGCTGCCACAAGAGATTCTTCTTGTAGAAACATTCAGAGTTGCGTCCAAGTTTCATTTAAAATGTCCAGCCATAGGCAGGTTCCAGCTAAGAAGATGCCCACCCTTTGCACCATGTTGCGCTGGACCATTTGTGAGGATGTTCGCTTCCTCCCACTCCCTGAGAGCATTATGTAGAGCCCACAACACTGCAGAAGCAGACGACAAACTCCATCCCCAGACGACAACGTTCCTTTTGTTCCACAAACACCATAAGCACATGACAACAGTCTGTTGTTAGGACATTCCTAGCTTGAGAACCACTTCAGTGATCCAATGTGTGAGATTGAAACTACTATCAGGTCTTACCAAATCCAATCGTTCCCAACAATACCGAACCTTGTTGCACCATAGAAGAGCATGTTTAATAGATTCAGGGTCTTCTTGACAAAGGGGACACAATGCATCTTCAACTATCTTCTTCTTGTGTAAATTAATCTTGGTTGGAAGGATATTGGACAATGCACGCCATAAGAAATGCTTTAATTTTGAAGGCACTTGTAGATTCCACAGTAATCTCCAAAGAATACACCCTCCTTCATCTATGACCAAAGCACAATCCTGTGGCATCTTATTAGCGGATTTCACAGAGTTGTGACCTTTCCGTTCCCACCTCCACTTCCACCAATCTTGTCTCAACATACTGCTTAAAGGAATTTCTTATATGAACTTCACATCCCTTTCGCAAAAAATCTCCCGCACAAGATCTATGTTCCATCAGCTTGTGTTGGGGACAAGCAACTCCTTCACACACACATCATCCATACCAGTGTTATTACTAGTATGAACATAAGGAAAATCATTGTCAGGTAACCAGGGTTCATTAAAAAATTTTAATCGACTCGCCGTCACCAACACAGAGTCTGCATCCACTCCTTAACAATTCCTGGCTTGCTAGCACACTCCACCAAATAAAGCTTGGATTACTTCTTAAAGTAGCATTTAGAAAAATACCAACACCTGACACATTAAAGCTTCCTTATTAGTTATCAACCGTCACCCCACCTTACCTAGCATAGCAATATTGAAATCTCGCACATTCATAAAGCCGAGACCCCCACAATCCCTCCTCCTACTTAACTTACATCACCGCATCCAATGAACTCCACCCTCTCCCTTTCCTTTTCCCCACCAATACGAATTCATGATTTTTTCTAGCTGATTGAAAGTATCTACCAGGAGAAGAAACACACTCATAATATAGATAGGAATGGACTGTAAAACATTTTTGACCCTAACTTCCTTACCAGCTCTCGACAAAGTGGTACCACACCAGCCCTAAATTCTCTTCCATGCTCTATCAACCACATACTTAAAAACTTCTTTTTTTTTCCTCCCAATTATTGAAGGCAAACCCAAATATTTACCTGGATGCACTGATTGTTGAACACCTAAACATCTGAACTGTTGGACCCCGAACTTTGATTGGACGTTAGAATTATTGGATGAGGAATTGGCAGTGAATGTAGTACGTTGTGTTACATGTTTTTACGATGGTAATTGGAGGGTAATGCATGAAACGAGTATTTTAAGTATGCATGTAGTGTGGGTGACAACTTTATAATTGGAAAAGTGAGCTTGTTCAATTATTATTTATGTAACTTTTGTGAAATGTCAAATGACGAGACTTTGATGAATCGGGGCTAGAAATGCCCACTAAAGCTTTGTAAGAACCTATATTTTGATATTGTGTTTTATTG
>JAOTAX010000196.1:7190563-7212023 GCA_025629825.1 Erythroxylum guanchezii | reverse complement strand
AGGTAAGGAAGCGTGTTGGACCCATTCCCTATACTAGTTTGTGATTGATTCGAATGAATTTAGGAAATTTTCTACATCCACCCATGAATGCAGAAGCTTATGGCGAGCATCTTGTTCGATTAAATTTAGGATCAAAAGATAGTATTAACACCCTGATCAATGAATTAAGATTACAATATAATGCAGAACTGGAAAATAATAAAGATCTCCTCCTAAGAAGGCCTGATTACAAAGCTATCACGCATTTCATGAATAAGCAAATACAGATACTGGAACTTATTCGAAATACTCGATATGAGACTAAATCCATCATAGATTTCACACTCCTGGAACTACAAGAAAATGGAGAACCTTTCGGACCACCATCAACATCCCCTGGATTCAATTAACAAAAAGCAGATTAAGGCGCCGCAGGCGCCTCACACCGTACACAGTACACCGTACACACGTTCTGTACACCGTACACCATACTCCCGAAATGGTATATATATATATATCGTAACCATATAATTTAAGGATCATTAGAAAATAAATTACACATAAAATAATTATCCTTTAATCAATGTATTTCCAATAGCGCACTTTTCTGCTAAGTTATTAATATGATAATTATGATTAGTTAATGATTCAATGAAAAAAAAAAAAAAAAGATCCAGAAGAAAATTATAAACACGGAATCATTATTAAGAGTCGTTTTTGAATTTACAAAAACCAAGACAAAAAACTTATAAAAAAAAACGAAAACAAACAACCCTAATTAATCGTATAATTAGTAATCATATTAATTATACGATCTTTCTTACAGATGAAACCTCCAATCCGAACCTGATCCATCTCATATTGAAGTCCAACACAAACATATTATTATCTATTTTATATTTTCGATCTTCTGTTTACCAAAAAACCCATCTTCAAGCCTCTTGCAGTCAACCAAGTAAGCAAAACCATAAGCCACATTCTTCAACGTGGCCTCATGCAGCTCCGAATTTGACGTCGCAGTAGCATCCGTCGAGAAAAACACCCTAAACCCTCTAACAAACGCCTCACGCGCGGTCGTTTCGCAGCACAGGTTCGTCATCACCCCCGTGATGATCACCTCCTTCACCCCCATCGTCGCCAGCCGATCCTCCAGCCCCGTGTTAGCAAACGCGCTATAGGTTTTCTTCTCCACCACCTCGTTGTCGCCGGCTAAGCGGCGGATATCGGGCATGAGCTCTGCCTCCACGGTGCCATCTATGACTAGGTCGTTGTTCCACCACTCGGCGAGTATGCTGCCGTCGTCCGGAGACTTGTGGCTGTGGCGCGTGAAGAGGACGGGAATGGACGATCGGCGGCAGAGGTCGATGGTGGTGAGGATGTTGTGGAGGATGGGTTTCGCCATGGACGCGAAGTAGTTTTGGACATCGATCACCAGCAAAACAGAGGTCTTAGGATCCGGTATTCTCTTTCTGGTCTCATATTTCTTGTAGCCCGCCATGTAAATTCTGAAGAAATCAAAGCAAAGACGTGATAAATCATTTTAACTCTCAAGTTTGAAGCTCCGGAAGGGTCTATTTGTCATTTTGCTGTGATTGGCTTCTGGGATCTTTCGGGTGCTAATTTACTATTTTATCCTTCGCATTTGATTTATGGTTAAACGCGGGGAGCTAACGCGTTTCAATGATTGAGGGTATTTTATTTTTAGCGCTAGGGATTAGAGTTGCCACAAGAAGTTCGGTGACCTGACCTCCTGAGACGAGCATTGGAATCTGAGAGAAAAAAGTGACATGTCGTACTTATTGCCACACTTGCACTCGGGATGGGCGGTGGATCAGGCGATCTTGGCAGAGGAAGAGCGTTTGGTTGTCATCCGATTCGGTCATGACTGGGACGAAACCTGCATGCAGGCAGCCGATTTTCTTTTATACTTGTCAATAATTTCATTATCTTTATGCAATTATTATCACCCACTTCTTATTCTCACCTCAAAGTTTCATCTTAAGGGTATTTTGTCTCTAGATCTGGGTCATAGTCCATGAATATAGGATCAACCTTTCTTTGCCAATATTCGTTGTTTTTTGGAGGAATTGCTTGAATCAGGAATCCGGAAAGTGTAGATTTTTGTAGTTGTAGTGAGAGGATTCTGATTAGAAACAAAGGAGGGTGTCGCTTTTTTTTGGCTTAGTTAATGTTACTAAAGTTAGCAGAGGTTGAACTGATATAATTTATTTTAACTGCTTTTTAGAGGAAACAGGGATAGTGTATAAAGAAAGTTAATCCAGGGATTAAGTTAGAGAAAAGGTTGGTCAAGTCTGGGTGGATAATTAGAAGTACTCCATCAGAAGTTTTATGTGAATTAAATTTGAAAATATATCTGCATCACAAATGCAATGTCTCATGTTACTCGCAATAACAGTTTCACTGGAATCTTTCCTTATTGCTTTATCAGTTACATCAGTGGGCTATAGGTCTACTGTATCTCTATTGATGTAGTACCCCTTTTCGCTAAATGATTTCTTTGGCTTTGTGATATATGACGATGCAAGATAAACTCTATTGAAAGTTGACAGAAATTAAAATAACTTATTGGTAGGATTTCCTATCTGTTAGAAGTCCTAGGTATATGGATAGATTCAAAAGTCATAAGATGTTTTGAGAGTGAAAAAACTTGTATGTACTTCTCTTTTCTTTTGACCTGCTTGCTATCACCAGAGGCATTTCTGTTTTTCTTGTTGCTTGAGGCATGAAAAGGCACAGGTTGGAGTAATGTGAGTTGCGGTTCTGTTAGATAACTCATGCTAGCTCTTCATCAAACCTTTTCTTTTTGTCCCTTTAAATTCGTCCACCCCAAGTCCTTTATCATGTTGAAAACTTGTTTTCTAGAGCTGTTGGTAGTCCAAGATACTCTGGCGTGATAAGTGATAACATCCTATATAACTAGACACCTGCTGACTGGATTTCTTATGTCAGTTGGAACTTTACGATTTCAGAAACTTTTTTCATGACTATTCAAAAGTTTGCAACGGTACTCGCCAGAATTATGATTAATTCGCTATTTTCTAGATTGGAAATTATGTGGTGTTTTCCTGTGCATGATTTTCCTATGTGAGAGTAATCTTTTGCTTCTCCTTTAGATGGATGAAGTACTGGCTTCGGTTGCGGAGACGATAAAGAATTTTGCGGTTATCTATCTTGTGGATATAACAGAAGTCCCAGATTTCAACACAATGTATGAGCTGTATGATCCATCAACTGTCATGTTCTTCTTTAGGAATAAGCACATTATGATTGATCTTGGTACCGGAAACAATAACAAGATCAACTGGGCTCTCAAGGACAAGCAGGAGTTCATTGACATTATTGAAACTGTGTATCGTGGTGCCAGAAAGGGGCGTGGTCTGGTTATTGCTCCAAAAGACTACTCTACAAAGTACCGTTATTAGAACATATTACCCTGAAGAGCTTGGCGCCTGAAGACTGTTGATGCCCATGCTCTTGTAAGCAGACAGAAAGTTCTCATTTTTAACATTATAAACATGGATCATGGTTTTTACAGATTTTATGTGCGTAAAAGGTTGTGCGTCTTACTTGTGCTATTTGTCAATCACCCATGTCTTTAGAATTTATTTTTGCCATGGAAAGTGATAAATTGAATATGCAGAAATCCTATTTTGTCTAAGCACTTGCCATGGCAAAAATGTTGATCATAGGAGTCCTGAAACCATGTTTTTAAGGGAATATGGTGAGTTCTTAACCACAACTGGAAAGCAAGTGGTGAGAATCATAAAGCAGCTTTGCTCTGCAAATGGAAAGAACGGTCACTTGGTTTCCTAAAAAGTACTTACTTGAAGGATAGAGGCTTAAGAGACTTAAGTTGGCAGGAAGACATGAACTGGTGGCTCTGAAAGGTTAAATTAAGTTTGGGGTTTATCTGCTTTTTGTCTCTCTGTCTTTCAATTAGATCAAGTCGATCGAATCATATGTAATCCTGTGGTAAAAACTAATGATTAATACCCAACATTTCTTCTTGTTGCAACTTTTCGAAACCCTAAAAAACCAAACCGAAATAAGAATAACAATCAAAATGTTTTTATTGTTATATCGGATGGTTAAAAATTTTATCCGCTTCTATTGAATTAATTGTAAAAATTTTAAATTATTTAATTTTTTATTTCAATTTTTGAAATTTTGATTTAATTTATTTTAATAACTCTTATTGTTAAAAATTGATTAATTGGTTAATTAATTAATTAATTAATTTTTATTTTAAATTTTTAATTGAACTTTAAAATTTTTCATTAATAAAAACAATTATATATTTAAATATTATTTTATTTTTAACTTATTTTATTTTATAATAATTCAATATTGATTAAATATTTTATTAATTTAATTTTCAGTCTTATTTCAAAACTTCGTTATAGCGGAAAACTTGTGACATTGGTACATTTGGCTAATGTAATGTAATTGCTAGCTGAAAAGTACTAGTAAAAGAAAACACGACGTCGTTAGTGAAACCTGAAAGTGGAAACTGAAGAGAAATCCAATGGGAAGGATACGCGGGTCGACCCGCATAGTAGTCAAAGAAACCCGACGTGACTTGGACAAAACCTCTTGCCCAGAGCCATTTCTTTTGGCTTTGTGCGTTAGAGAGAGACGGAGAGATGGCGAGGCAAGCCAACAGACTCATAGCTTCTTTATTTTCCAAGCACCAAAGATCACGTCTCACTCCCTCTTCTTCTTCTTCTTCTTCTTCTCTTTTACAGTCTCGGTCTTTCACTGGAAATCCGCCGCCGCCGGCGGTATTCGTGGACAAGAACACACGTGTCATTTGCCAAGGTATTACTGGCAAAAATGGAACTTTCCACACCGAGCAAGCCATTGAATATGGCACCAAGATGGTATATTTATGTTTATTAGTGATTTTTTTCTTTCATGGGTTTTCTCAGCTTCGAATTTTGCGGCTGTTTTGAGTATTATCCTGTTTTAAAGCTCTATGTGCTCTTCTAAATCTATCGACTTCTCGTTTGAGCATTCTAGGTGCTGTGCTTCCTAGTTGATTGTAACGATGTAGGAAATTGTAAATTGGTCTTTTCCGAAAGTGTTTCATGCTCCTAGTCGATTATGTTTTTGATGAGTTTTCAATTGCCGTTAGCAATCAGATTACGTGTTGGGGAATGAGATGAAGAGGGGATATGTATCCCCCAACTTTTCAGATGCATCAACAAAGAATCTTTTGCTGATTTTTATTAAATGTGTTAGGTTGAAGACTACTTATAATCCAATGGAATGATGAATGAGAACCGTGGAGATTATTGTATATGAGGAAAGGCAAAAGAGGGACCTTCACTTGAAGATTTTTATTTGATCTCTACATACTATTATCATATGCCTCTTCCGAATGACTTGTGAGAACCTTTTCAGACAAAATTTCTTTCTTTAACCAGAAAAGGGAATGGTGTAGTGGAGGAGAAATATAGATTTCGAACTTAACAGTAATTAAGCATGGGTTTTACAGTTGTTTTGACGTCATTGTTATGCCTATGTGGAAAATTACATGTATTCCATGTCGATTCATTGTTTCAAACTTCTGTTTAATATGATATGTCTATTATTTAGCTTTTTTTTTTTGTTTCACTCCCTCTAACCATAGTAGTTTGTTTTAGGTCACATAAATTCATGAATCAAAAGAAATAGTCTTGAATTTTTATCTTTTCTTGAGCTTAGATTTACCAAAGTGGAAACTACCTTAAACAAGTCTTGTTGTAAACTAGAGACAGTTCCATTGTCTGCTATGTTATTTGATGCTGAAGGTGTCTATCATATGTGGCATTTCAATTCCCAGTTCTACTTTTTTTTTTTTTTTGAAAACTCCAGTTCAACAATGTTATTTAAGCTTCTGTGTTAATTTGCTGTTATTCCTGTGATTCTTAAATTTGCTTGACTTCCGTCTTTTTCACATTTTTTGCCTGCAGAAAGTCTCACAAGATTACATTTGTTTTTACATTTCTTACCATAATTTAGTTTCCTTTTCTCTCAACCTGGCACTCTCTTCTGATATATTTTCTGTACACATTCTTGGCTGCACTCCCTTCTGATATATGTTTATGTACAGATTCTTGGCTATGTCTCAGTTTGCTGCATGCAAGACGTGTGTTAGACTAACATCTCTATATCTTTTTGGTTTCATGTTACAGGTTGGTGGAGTGACACCTAAGAAAGGTGGCACGGAACACCTGGGACTTCCTGTTTTCAATACAGTGGCAGAAGCCAAAGCTGAAACAAAGGCCAATGCATCAGCGATCTACGTTCCTCCTCCTTTTGCTGCTGCAGCAATTATGGAGGCGGTTGAAGCTGAGTTGGATCTTGTGGTGTGCATTACCGAAGGAATTCCTCAACATGACATGGTAAATAATATTTTTAATTTAGTAATCACCTAAACAAAAATAATTTGCTCTTGATGAATTCTTGGGTGTTTATTTCTCCTTTTCCTTTTGCCATCTTCTTTACGATTAATGGTGTCTGTTAACTACCTTTGTTTTTAATTTCTCCTTTGTTGCTTTCCTTTTTTATTTGCAGATGAATAGTGCATATTCCAGTTTTATGCCATTGACATATTTAATTTGTCACTGAGGGGAAGGATTTGCTATGATTGTATTTGGTTCTCTAAAATACTCAAATATGAAATTCTATGTTTTTTATAGTTAATGTTGGAAACAACGCAAACGATGAACTTTAATGCCATCAGTCATAAGGATATAGGCACTAGGCACTTTTTTCACCTGTGACGAGTTTCTGTTGACTTCTTTACTATTTCACGTCAAAATCTTTGACTTCTTTATATCTGGGAGTAGTTTTGCTTGTCTTATTTGCAGTTTTTGTACATTTTGAAATGCAGGAATTATATACAACTGGGGCTCTAGCCATATTTATCCTTTTGATACACAAACTGTCACACTGAAAGTTTTGATTAATGTATGTTATAGGTTCGTGTGAAAGCAGCTATAAATAGACAATCCAAAACCCGACTTATTGGTCCTAATTGTCCTGGTATTATCAAACCTGGGGAATGCAAGATTGGAATAATGCCTGGGTATATTCACAAACCAGGCCGTGTGGGAATTGTTTCTCGTTCTGGCACATTGACTTATGAGGCTGTGAGTTCTGACTTCTGAGATTTAATGCAGTTACATCAGTTTCGTGTTCTGTTTCCATGATAACCAATTTCAATTAAAACTTGTCTTCTAGACCCTTTTCTAAATTATTGACATATATTTTAATCTGTGCACCAATGTTTGTTATTTTGACCTTTGAGTTTCTGTATAAGCTCTTTTATGAGTATCAGTCTCAATTCTGTAGCCCTTTTTCAGTTGGCAATTATTATGCAATTTTGTGCATGCTGAAGTTAAAAAGTTGGCACTTATTCACGCAATCTTGCATTTACTTCTGTTTCCATATAATTGTCTGAATGTAATTTTTTTTTTCAAATTTTAAATACAACTGATTACAGATAACTGTATATATGCTTTTACATGCATGCATTAAAAGTTTTGGTCTACATGAGAGCTATGAAGTTGAAGGAAGTTTCGATAATTAACTCTTTATTGTGCACTCCTGCCCCTTCCAGCTGTTCCCTAATCCAAAGCCTCACCTTTGCTCTGAATCAGGGGCAGAGAGCTCTCTCTCTCTCTTTTTTTTCCCGCTTCCATTTAGTTGTTCTTATGATGATAAATCTTTTTGTGCATCCATTTGTTAACCATAAGCTGTTCCACATTCCTTCTGTTTGACCTTAACTTCCTGCAGAAGTTTTGTCCATTGAGGCTTTACTAACTGCCTTCGACTTGATTAGACAGATCTACAATTCAAACATCTTTTTATGATTTTTTAGGTTTTCCAAACAACTGCAGTTGGTCTAGGGCAATCTACTTGCGTAGGTATTGGTGGTGACCCATTCAATGGAACAAATTTTGTCGACTGCATCACCAAGTTTCTTTCAGATCCTCAGACAGAAGGTAAGCATCTCACCCCCTTGCTTTTAAAATCTGCTTTGGACTTTCTAATCTTTTAAGTTGAAATATTATATTTTCTTGAAACAGAATAAATTGATGCATGCATGGTTCTCTGGTTTTCTTCTTAATAAAGATGCACAGTTCCTGATGTTGCAAGTTTTGAAGTTTTGTGATCAATGTTACATTCTTCATAGGTTGCAATGGAGGTATCTGCTATGTGCAACATGTATAGATATGCACTGTATGCACTGATATAATAATTCCTTTAGTATCTACATAGCCTTGGAGGGTTTCAGATCTGCATATGTGTCGCATTTCAAATCTGCATTTAAGGTTCTGTTGTGATTCCCAGTGCTTTTTAAGTGTTCATTTTGTCGATGCGAAGACTATTTTCTGGTTTTTCAGCTAGTGGATTTGCAATGATAGAATGCAAGTTCCATCTTTTTGAATTTCCTGTAGTTGGTCAATAACATTTATGCTCAATTTACAAACTAAAACTATTGCAGTAGTGAAATCCTCTTATAGTGATTAAAGAAAGCACAGTTGCCTGAATTGTGGGAGGGATCCTAATGAAATCAATCTCTTTTTCATGGTAACTTGTGCTTTCTGAAAACAGATCTCCTAACCAAGATCCCTGAAAACAGAGTTACCAATGTGCTTCCAATAGAAACCATTATCCTTCTCAACTTCTTTGTCAAATTGACTTGATAACTTTAAAATGGTTCCCCATCATTGCTACAATTTCTGTATAGGTGTTCAGGATCCTCCAAGATAATGGAGAATAATGTTTTCATGCAATTTCAGATCACTTCTCGTGTTACCAAAATGTGAAATTTTGCAACATTGTGGCATTTCTTCTACTTTTTTTCCTTAAAAAATATAATAAATATTATCTCTTTAAGTTATAAATAGTATAGCTCTATTTTAGAAGTGCATAGTTGAGCTATCTCTAACATATGAAATCATGATAACCTTTCCCTTCTAACATATTTTTGGTTTCTTTCTTCATTTGCTATAATTTTCTGCTTAATTAAGTTGTTACCTGTCAAGTTATTCGATGGAAGGATTTGGGTCTATATATAGAACACTTTGAACTTAAAGCAGGCATAAAAACAGCTTCAGTCCGGTTATGTGAATTGGATTGCAGGTATCGTTCTCATTGGTGAGATAGGAGGTACTGCAGAGGAAGATGCTGCTGCCTTAATTAAGGTATGCAATTCAATATTATAATATATTTATGGGCTCTAATTTTGATAACTTAATCAATGGAAGGAAGTCAGCATATTAAACGCTGTAAGAGAGGGAGAAGTGCAGTTTGTTTCTTAAAAAGTATTGAACTGTTCTTTTAAGAGTTTAATTTTCTAATCTGTGGGCTACGTAAGTATAATTCTAAAATATCAACAGTCTTTTGAAAAATAAATTATTTGATATGTTGAATGATGCTGCCCTTCTTCAAACTTTTCAAGTTTAGCTTACAGTGTCTTTATTTTCAAAGAGATGAGCTGCTCAGTATCTGGTATTTTGCAACTGGAACAGGAAAGTAGAACTGACAAGCCTGTTGTTGCATTCATAGCTGGACTTACTGCTCCACCCGGTCGTCGTATGGGTCATGCTGGAGGTACTATCTTGGGGTCTCACTTTATAATTTTGTTTCCATATTTCATTCTCCACAGTTGGTATGAGACACCCACTTACTTGGGAGTAATCAATAATCATACCACAGTTGACATAACTATTTAGAACATAACTTCTACATCTATGCCGCAGTTTCAGAACACAGTGTAGATTTGTGAGCATTTATCTGTGTTCAAGTGCTTTAAGTGATGGTTGACCATGACTTCGCTTTTGTTTCCTTCAGAATTATTATAGATGTACTTGGTAACTGTTATTTTGCACTTGCAGCTATTGTATCTGGGGGGAAGGGTACTGCCCAGGACAAAATCAAGACCCTAAGGGAAGCTGGTGTGACAGTGGTTGAATCTCCAGCTAAGATTGGTACTGCCATGTATGATATGTTCAAAAGGAGGGGAATGGTGAATTAGTTCCAGCTCAATCGAAAAATAAGATTCTTGTCGTTCATTCAATTGTTCCTTCCTTTGTCTGTAGACTTTTTTGGAAACCAACCTCAGTTTCTGATTGATGGGCTTCTGAAGCTTGGCCCTCCTTAGACTTACTGCAAGGGTAACCTACAGCTCTGGCTAGGGGTTTTTTTTTTCCATTGATTCAGAATTTGAAAGAATTGTTGAACTGATGATGAAGATTGTTTATTTCAGAATCTGATACACAGATTTACACATGATGAAATAATTTCAGAATCTGATACACAGATTTACTGCAGTTGTCCAATTGATGCGCCAATTACTACATGGCAGTACCAATCTTATTATTCTCTTCATGTGTTTCTGCCTTAAAAGACCCTGATATATTCTCTGATATTAATGTTAGCGAATGAATTGTGTAGAAAATATTTAAACAGAAACTATTAATAACCACAAGTATATAAAAATAAAGGTTAATTATTAATTTTTTTTAATTTTTTGTCAATTTTTAAATTATAATTCAAATTTTAAAAAATAGCAATAAAATGTTTAAATATTTAAATTTTCTTAATTCTAACTTGACATTAATCTCACCGTTATTTTTACCTAACATGACGGTGTGATTCATTAAATATTTCATAGTAGGTATTTATGCAAGCAAGGATTTCCTTGAGTGAAATGGAAATTTGGTTTGCTTGCTAAAATATAATTTTGCTAAGGTGAAGTGTAGTTTTTTTTCGAGGTTTTAAAAATCGGATCGGATTGTCTAGTCCGATCAAAAATGTTTGAACTGAACGATTTTTATACATAGAAATTATTAGGATAAATTAAATCAGATTATTGACTGGTTTAAATTTTTTTCAGTCAAATCGAACGGTTCAATTTTTAAAATCTTAGCTTTTTTTTTATTGTCATGTTTGGGTGAAATAGAAAGTTTTTTAAAAATGACTTGGATTTCCAATGTTGGGACTTGGGAGTGCATTTTATTTGTTTTTTTTAATGGATTTAAAGGTAAATGAGCTTATTTAATAGTAAAAATGTACGTAAGTAATAACAAATTAACATTAATATTGATGTCATCTTCAACTTGACAATTAAAGCTACTAAACATGCTAAGATGAGCATAAAAACCCAAACTTTGATCTTCCAAAACCACGTAACCCACATCAAAAAGCCAATTAAAGCTCCGAAACATCCTAAGATGAAGCATAAAGACCCAAACTTTGATCTTCCAAAATCACAAACCCACATCTGAAAGCCATCCAAAGCTCCGAAACATCCTAAGATGAGCATAAAAACCCAAAATTTGACCTTTCAAGACCACAGAACCCATATTAGAAACCCAACCAGAGCTCCTCAACATCCTAATATGAGCATAAAAATCCAAACTTTGATCTTCTAAAACCACAGATGACAGAAACAACATCGAAAGCGCCGCAATCTAGGCCCCAGACGTCGTATTCAATCTCCTACCAATTTCAGAAGACAAAAACACATCAAGACAAGCGTTTTGAACATGATCAGGAGTCAACCACAAATTGTCCCACGCTCTTCTGGGCTTAATAACCTCCATACCCAGCGCTTGCTTAACCAATTCCTTCAACCCAACACTCTTCAATTCTCTCATTCCCATCTTCTCCGCAGCTACAACCCCCAAATCCACCACATTCCTCACACTCAACCCTTAACCCTCCACTAGCTTTCACTATCACCCTCAATACTAACCCCCACAAGCACAAAATCACCATTGCAGATAAACCCAGAGAGCGACTGAGGAACGATTGGTGAATGCCTGATGTGGTAGACCAGACACCTTCGGTTAACGCAGAGCTGGAGAGTGGCAACTGGATGCATTAAACGAAAAAACTCGAGCCCAAAATTGGAGTCCAAGCTCCTTAAGACGAAGGAAAAAATTAGAATAAACCAAAATTGGAGCATATGGAAATGAAAGAAGATTGAAACTAAAATTCCAAGAAGAGAGAAAAGATCGAAACTGACATGTTGTGAATAAAAGAGTCTTCCTTTATGAAGAAGAACCCCTAATTAGGGATGTAGGTTTGAGAGAAGGGGTAATTACCATCCCCAAATGTTTAAGTTGTCTGATCGGACGAGTATGTACTGCTCTTCTATTATAAATATCTGAACTCATTCATTAGTTCCTTTCCCGCCCTCTGGCGCTCCCACCTAACGGTTAAAAAAAAAACCTCAAAGAAACAGAACAGAACCACCAACGGAAATATCTCATGCCTATAAAACAGGGGCTTAAACTTTAAACCCCTTAGACCCTACTTCCCACCAATTCACCTCAGATTCAGTCTTTTATCTCATTTCTTCACTAACGTTCTTGTTCTTCTTCCTTCATTTCTGCGTTAGTCTTTCACTCCCACCACCGTTAATTAATTTCTGGGTTCTGTTACCATTTCATCTCCGGGAACAATGTGGGTTCCATCTGGATTTAAGTTTGTTCCAGATGATCGTGAGTTGGTGAATGATTATTTGTTGAAGAAGGTGAAAGGAGAATCAATTCCCTTTAATCCCTTCATTGAATGCGATATTTACTCTGCAGAATCATGCCCATGGAGAGACGTTTTCAATCAAAGTGCAGAGAATACCCATTATTTCTTTACAAAGTTGAAGAAGAAGAATGAGAGAGGGAAAAGAATTGAGAGAGTCAGCGGATTTGGGACTTGGAAAGCCCAGACTGACAAGGCGATCAAGGACATCAATGGCAATCCCATTGGTGCCAAGAAATTCCTCACCTTTATGCCCAACAAGAAGAAGCCCACTTCTTCTTCTTCTTCTTCTATGACGGTGGATGAGAAATTCCAGTATATCATGCATGAGTATAGACTGCTTGATGACAACCAGGTATTTCTCTAAAATCTTTGCCCATATCCATGTCCTTTGGTTTCTTCTTTTATTTTCTTTTAATTTCCATAGAAAATATGATTCCATGATTTTGGGTTCTGGATTTTCTTTTCATAGAAGCTGAGTTGAATTTGCTTTTCAAGTCCTTGTATTGTATCGTGAATTTGCTTGAAAGAAAAGGTCAGGTTAAGGTTACCCTTCGTTTAGATGTTTAATAGGTTCTCAACTTTGTATGAATAAACAACTGATTGCTAGTTACTTAACTTGTGTTACGGCTATAGAATTTCAGTTAGATTACATTTGCTAGTCTAATTGGACGATCAGAAAGTTGAATTCCTTTTTATTTTGGATTATGTGCAGCATGATGATAGGAATTATGTGCTTTGCCGGATAAATAAGAGAAGAAAGAGAACAGGGAAACGCAGGGAAAAGTATTCTGATGATGAACACCATGGCCACCAAGATCACGAAGTTGTTGTCAACGGTCAAGATATCATCCATACTCCTCTTTCTGGGCAATTGAGTAGGGAAAATTATTCTGATGATGAACACCATGGCCACCAAGATCACGAAGTTGTTGTCGACGGTCAAGATATCATCCATACTCCTCTTTCTGGGCAATCGAGTGATCACGCGATCAATGATTTGGAAATTCTTGACCAAGAATCTTCTCATCTCACAGTCAAATATGGTCATGAATTGGAAAATTTTACCCAACAGTCTTCTGATCCCGGAATCAATCTTGGTCATAGTTCGGGAATTCCTGCTCCACAATCTTCTGAACTGATGATTATTTCCTGGACAACTATGCTTACCATGACAGATGATAATCTTGCCGTGTCTTTGATGAACCATAATAATCAACCACAACTAATTGATGGTGCCACTTCTTATGATATTCATTTGAGCACTGAAGATGAGAAGTTGTTGGCTGATATTCAATGGAAAGCTGAGGGACAACATGATTTTGGTTGCAATTTTAGTTTTTCTGACCAAGCTAAAAAAGATGACGAAGCCTTTCAAGAATTATGGGATTCTCTATTCAATCCACGTCCAGCAACAACTGAAGTGGATTCAATTTCACAGATTCTGTAACTTCAGGACTAGAAATGATAGATTTCTTTGATGGTTTTTTTGACAGAATTTGTATATTCTTAACACTTTTTTGAGAGCTTAGACATCTCCTAATTGTCTTTTTCAGGAATAGAATTGTGAGAAAATTGAAAGTGAGGAATATTAGTTCATTCATCTAATAATACTCTCAAGTTTCTGTCTTTTTTATTTTATGAGTGAAGCATATGATCTAATAAATAGAAGATCATGTTTCTCAGACTTAGGTCTATGGTGAGATTATAATATGAGAATTTGTTACCTTAGGCCGTGAATGCAGGCTAATCCAAATGTTATTGGAATGTCCTATGTCTTCACATTTTAAGAAGATGGACATAAGTGGATTTATTTGTGCCGAAAGGGACTGAAATATCAAGTGCACTTCTCAACTTGAACAAACATTGTTTTGCTGAATAAATGCTGCACAGAACAGTGATGAGGTCAAAATGCTTCCATTATTTGCAGAAAACATTCATGATTTTTACAGTGAACAAGAAGTTTCATTTGGCAGACAATAAAATGCAGCATCAGATAAATTTCGACTGTACTGGGATGTGACATATCATGAGCTATGAATCTATGTATTGCTCCAGATGCCTCCACAAAACTATAACCAGGTGACTTCTTCACCCCTCTCCTCTCCATGGCCTCTCTCATATATCTAGCTTCATCCCACCGTTTGATCACAGCATAAATATTTGACAGTCCAACATATCGACCATCATTATCTGGATCCAACTCAATAAGCTTTCTTCCTACAATTTCCGCAAGATCAAGTTTTCCATGGTTCATGCATCCACTAAACAAAGCACCGAGCATTGATGCTGTAGGTTCAGCCGGCATTTCACATAGAAATTCATATGCCTCTTCTACTTGGCCAGCACGAGCCATAACATCCACCATACAAGCATAGTGCTCAATCTTTGGGGTCATTCCATGTTTACGTAGACACTCAAAGAAGTACCAAGCTTTCTTTACCAATCCACCATGAGCACAAGCACTCAACAAGCACAAGTATGTGATCTCATCCGGTTTGATCCCCGCTACCTGCATATCTGTAAACAAATCAAGTGATTCCTCTACCAATCCGTGTGTTGCAAGCCCTCCAATCATGGAGTTCCATATTAACACATCGCTCTTCCCCACTGGAATCCTGCGAAACACATCCAAAGCCTCCTCTATTGCCCCGCACTTAGCATACATGTCCACAAGAGAAGTTCGCAAATTCAACGTCAAAGGCAAGTCATTTTCAACGAGATAACGATGCATTAACCTTCCTTTATCAAGAGCACCCATACGAGCACAAGCAGCTAACACACTCACCATAGTCACCTCATTCGCTTTAGGACCAAAATTTCGCATCTTTTCAAAAACAGCCATAGCATCGCCGTACTGTCCACTTTTAACATACCCATCAATCAAAGAACTCCACGACACAACATCCCTTTCAGGCATTAAACCAAACAATTCAAGTGCCAAATCCATATCTCCACACTTCGAATAGCCATCCACCATTGAATTCCAAGAAACTAAATTCTTAACGGGAATTTCGTCAAACACCTTTCTCGAATACACCACATCTCCGTAAGAAGAATACATGTGAATCAAAGAGTTCGAAATAAATCTGTCAGATTCATGCCCACTTTTGGCAATGTGGGCATGAACCGACGTGCCAAGTTCGCGGTTCAAAAGGCGAGCCGATGCCTTGATAAGAAAAGGGTATGTCAGATGGTCTGATGAGACTCCAAGACGCTGCATTTTCACAAAAACCGAAATCGAATTGTTTGGAGCATTGCTATTTGAGTATGCCCTTATGATAGTGTTCCAGTTGAAGGTTGATAGGTGGGACGTGTCCAACAAAATGCGGTAAGCGTAATGGAGGTTAGTTTTAGCACAAAAAGAGAGGATTCTGGAGGGAAAAGGGTCGATCTGGGAGAGGCCTAAAGTGATAACAAGAGCATGAATCTGCTTCAATTCTAACACTGACTTGCATTTGTCAAGTAGATTTGAAATGCCAGAGGCATTCAACATCTACAAGGGCATTGAAAAACGAGAGAGACGACACGCTTTGTAGTGTATCGTGAATTTGCTTTTCAAGTCCCTGTAGTGTATCGTGAATTTGCTTCCAAGCAAAAAGGTCAGGTTAAGGATTCCCTTTGTTTAGATGTTTTTCAATTTTGTATGAATTTATTCAAGCGGTAAATAACTGATTGGTAGTTAAGAAAAATGACCGAAACAGTGCTTGTGTTACGGCTATAGAATTTCATTTAGATTGGACTTGTTTGAAGAGGAGGTTATCAGCTCTCTTTTAACTAGCCAACTTATTTTAGCTGATTGATTTTGAGAAAAAGCTCAAAAGCTTGTTTAGTAAAGAAATTGGCTGATTCAACCCAACAAGTTAATTTTCAATAAACTCCTCTATAGGAGCATTTTACTCACACCAGCTGATTTTTTCAGCCAAATTTACATTTTGTCCTCGTTACTTTTGCACGTCTATGATAGGTCTCAGTCAAAACCTGCTGTAACAAATGAACAAAGAAAAGCAAATATGAAGAAACAAATTTGCAAAGAATTCTATTTTTGGTGAGAATAAACCAATAACTTAAGTTGATACTAAAAAATCCCCCATAATATTGATAATTGGAACGTTTAAATACAAAGTTTGCAGTAACCATCTTACTTCTAAGTACAAGGAATTCTAAATACTAAAGATACTCTACTAATAGCTAATGAGTAATATGACCCACTAAACAACTAGATTAACCCAATCACAAGCAACAAATTGAAGAAAAAGGTTTATCCTACGTTTTCCATATTGCATGATTTACATGATCTACTTGTATTATGATATCTCAACATTGCCCTCCCCTTTCACTACAACCTTATCTTCAAGGTTGAAGTTAATTGTAGCTCGACTTTATTGCCTTTCAACGATATCCTCCTCACTATTTGCATTGTCTCCTACCAACAAGAGCAATTGATGACCCTTGCACTTGTGTCCAAGTGTAAATTTTTCATTACAATGGAAGCAAAGCCCTTGTGCATGCCTCTTCTATAATTCTTCCCATGACAATTGTTTTGTTGTAAGCACAGACCGTGGAGGTTGAACAAACTTCTGTTTCCTAATTAATTGCTCGTCTCTGATTCGCGCCAAACTTATGGCTTCCTTCAATGTTTTGGGCTTGAACATACGTATTCCATATGCAATTTCAGGTTTCAACCCTCCCATGAATGTTCCTACTAGTCCCTTTTGAGTCCATCCCTGAAGTTGGTTGCCCAATCGTTCAAATTCTCTTTGATAGTCCTGCAAGGTTCCTGTTTGTCAGATTTTAGAAAGTGCCTCGTCGAAATCATCGCATTCCGTTGGCTCGAAACTAGTCCAAAGTTCTGACTGAAAATTTTCCCATGTCACCTGTTGCCCCTCGTCGATGTATGTCTTGTGAAGCCATTGCCACCATTGGTTTGCCTCACTTTCAAGGTGGAAGGAGGCTAAAGGAACTTTTTGCAAGTTTGGAGTTTTTTGATAGTCAAAAAATTGCTCAACGCGACTAAACTATTCAGTGGGATCGGTCGGCAAATCTCGAGAATTCAAACCTTGCGAGTTTAGAAGAGAACATATGGTGTCCCTCCTCTACTATCCCTTTGATTCCTTCCTGGGTGTTTGTGGGTCGACCACGAGAATTGCTAGCAAATCCTTCCCTTTGAGAAAGGACTACATCAGATAATCGAGCAATCGCTTCTTCCATTGAATGAAGCTTATCGGCAAGACCTTGCTCCATTCGACTCATTCTGTCCTGCAAATTGCCTAGACTTACTTCAAGATTCTCGATTCCTTCTTTGTTTGTCGACATGGCTCTGATACCAATTGATAAGTCCCAATCAAAACTTGCTAGAACAAATGAAAAGAGAAAAGCAAATATGCAAAGAATTCTACTTTTGGTGAGAATAAACCAGTAACTTAAGTTGACGCTAAAATTTATAATTCTACTTTTGGTGAGAATCCCCCTAACATTGATAATTGAAACGTTTAAATACAAAGTCTGCAGTAACCACCTTAGTCCAAAGTACAACAAATTCTAAATACTAAAGATACTCCACTAACAATTAATGGATAACATGACCCACTGAACAACTAGATTGACCGAATCAAAATCAACAAATTGAAGAAAAAGGCTTATCCCTCGTTTCTCATATTGCATGATTTACTTGTAACGTGATATCTCAACAGTCTTACTTCTCAATTCTCGGTCTCCAGACTTCTAGAGTCTTCTCCCTTCTTTCGTTGCTTTCGTTTTCTCTGCTTGTAATTTCGTCTTTGAATGGAATCTATACTAAAAAGCTTGTAATTTACTCTACTTCATTATTGCACGCTAAAACTCTTATGAGTTCTTATCTTTTTGCAGACTTTTTGGGTCATCACTGCTTTGGCGTAGGTGAACAAATTTACTTTTGCTTCTTTTATCATGCCATAATCACTTCAAATCATTGTGACTGTAAATGTACCTCTAAGCATATATATCATTTTTGTTAGGATCTTCATAGATTTCTAACAATTATGCATTCAGAGACGGAGATATGAACCAAGAAAAAGAACTAAGCTAGAGAAATTCGATCAGATTAGGGTTTTCCCAGAAAGGCAAAACGACTTCATAACTACAAACCGTGAAAACAGAAAGAGAATAGCTTGAAGACTCACGGATTGGGCTTTCATGGCGGTTAATACTTTGTATGTGTATTGCGTAATGAGAAGAGGAGATATGGAATCGGAGTCGAATCCGGAGGCACAGGACGTAGAATAGAATCGGAGCTGGTAGTCGCGGTTCGCTCGTTCTTAACAGTGAGAACTTAAGAGATAGAGAGAGAAAGCAAAAAAGAGAGAGACAGAAAGAGATTTCGTGTATTTATATTAACACACAAAAATATTATCATAAACAAGAAGAAGATAAGAGACACGGAAAAGAAACTCAGGTATTTAAATTTATTATATTAAAGCAAACTCTAATTAAAAATTTTTATTAACTATTAACTAATTAAATAATTCATTTATTATATATAATTTATTTTGTTAGGATCTTCGTAGATTTGTAGCAATTAATTCCTAGATTATTCATAATTTAGGAGCAAGATTTAACACAAGTTGTGTTTTTTCTTACATTTTTATTTTTAGTTTTATTATTATTTTTTTAAATTTAGTAAAAACAAGGGTGTTTCTTTTCATTTTCATTTTTATTTTTCTGTTGTTAAAACACAAGTTTATTTGAATTTTTAGTTTCTGTTTTTAAATTTGGTTTCTTCTTATTTTCAAAAATTATGAAAATTTGATTTAATAATTAAAATATATTTCAAATAAATATTGATTTATAAATAAAATTTTGATTTTTAAATTATTAATTTATTAAAATAACATAATTTTATTAATAATTTGTTAATAAATAGTATATAAGAGATTTAAAAAATTATTTAATTTATCATTAAATTTTATCTAATATGTAATTATTAATAGTGATAAAAATATAACTACATTAACATTAATAACCAAACAGGTTTTTGTTTTTATTAAAAAAAACTTAAAACTGCAACAGAAAAATAGAAGTAGAACCAAACGACCGTTTTTGCTTTTAGTTTTGGTTTCTTGCAGTTTTTAAAAATTATAAAAGCCATAAAAAGTGGTTTTTGTTTTTGTTTTCGTTTTTTTAATATGATTTACTATCATTTAAATATATTATTTAATATTTAATATTTAATAAAAATTATGAATAATTTAATTCAACATTATATATTTAATAAATTAAAATTAATTATCGATAAAATTATTAATAATTTAATTTTTATGATTAAATTATATGTAATTAAAATTTAATAATTATTAATAAATATAATTAAATTTAAGATATATAAATATTCAAATAAATTTTGATTTAATAATTAAAATATATTTCAAATAAATATTAATTTGCAAATAAAATTTTAAATTTCGAATCATTTAATTTATTAAAATAACAATTTTATTAATAATTTTTTAATAAATATTATATAAGAGATTAAATCAATTTATTTAATTAAAAACAATTTCTTTTTAAGTTTTATCTAATATATAATTATTATTGGTGATAAAAGTATAATTACATTAACATTAACAACTAAAAAAGTTTTTATTTTTATTAAAAAAAGCAGAAACAAAAACTGAAAATCACAACAGAAAAATAGAATAGAACCAAACGACCCCAAATTTGTTCCCTCGTAATAAGAAACAAAATTTATTTGATAAATAAAAATAAGAAGGTAAACTTAGCTCGAGATTCAATCAGGCTCAAGATTGGCAACCTGAGCGTAAATTTGATCAGAATTTGGGTAACATGAAGTTCGATCAAATCACGCTAGATACAAAAATTATATCAATTTTTTAACTTATAATAACAAAATGAGGTCCTTTAATTACAAATTAATTAAAAAAGAATAACAGAAGTTCATGGTAAGTCATTGAGCTCGAGTTCAAGCTCAGATCGAAGCCGAAAAATAAAAATAAAAAACTCGAGTTCAACCATAAGTCCAATCAACTCAAATTGAACTTGTTAACATCAACGAAATTGTCAACACTAACTTTCATCATGTTTGTTCATAGAATTATGAATGACAATTAGACCGACCTGAAGTCAACAAGTCATGCTTGAGTTAACTGAGCCTTGGACTGACCTTGGACTTAGGTTGTGCAGGCTCGATCCAATCCAAGGCCCGACCCTGATAAGCAAAATAATGTCATTTTGCATTTTCAATTTTTTTAAAAAAATTCGAACGCCTAGCTCAACTCATTGTCATCCCTACATAAACCGCTTAGAATATTATACATTCTTCTTTTTGCTCAATTAACTTAAAAGTAAAACACATTAATATCTTGAGTATTTTTATTAATTTTATCATAATTTTATGTGTTTTAAAATATTCATGAAAGACCTCAATTTTTGAGAAATAAAAAATAATTATTTCTATTAATTGGTGTAATTAACTCTATTACAACCAAGAAAAATTCAAAGTCTATTTATGCTTTTTTACCCATTTGATTACTTGACCTATCCGAAGACTTCAACCTATTTTCATTTTTTTCTTAAAAATCTGACTTTTTTATTATGCCACCCACTTCCTTTTTTTCGCCAAAAAGTTTAAATAAATCTTACATATCATAACAAGCATTGTTTTGTATTTCGTACCGTATCAGTTGGTACGGTCGGAAACCAGTACCGGTATGGGTATAAGTGGTGCTGGTAAAAAATACCGGTCGGTACCGGCCAGTATTCAAAATATCGGTCAAATACCGGCCGGAACCAAAAATTTTAAAAAATTAGGAGACTTTTTTGCAAAATTTTCAAAAAATTTTAAAATTTCCCTCCCTCCCTCCTATCTCCCCTTCCCCCCTTTTTTTTCAAAGTTTTTAAAATAATAATAAATATTTTATTACTA
>JAOTAX010000196.1:7164202-7184195 GCA_025629825.1 Erythroxylum guanchezii | reverse complement strand
AAATTAATTTTATATATTAAATGAAATTGTGATTATGTCTAATTAAATGTAAAATGAAATGGAATGTGAAAAAACAAAAATTCTAAAAAATTAATTCAAAAATTTGATAAAATAGAAAATAATTATAATTAAACAACTTTCAAAATGTCCCTAAAAGAGTATTTGAAAGATAAAAGACTTTTCTTTTAAAACCAAAAGCTTCATTTCCTTTTAATGAGTAAAAGGACTCATATAATAAAGTAAAATGAAATGCTTATATATGGTGAGCCTTTAAAATTACCAAAATAACAAAATAAGATTACAATTGATATTATAAATTATAATGAAATTGATGTGCCTTGATCCTGTTTTGCCCTTGAATTAATTCTCACTTCAAAGGTTGTAAACTTCAACTATTCATTATCGTCTTCAAGAACTATTTTCTTAAATTATGGCTGCATCTTGTTCTTATAATGTTTCTCGTGAAAATAATAAATTCATTAGTTCAACAGTCTCCGCCTTTTTACAATAACCAAATATTTGCGATATAAGAGAGAAATAATAAGATTAAGCACACAATCAAGATAGAAATTAGCTCTCCCTTAAGTTATGTATAATCTACATTTCAATATCAAGAAAAGGATCAAACATTTAATATCAAGTGTAAAACATATATCCACATATTAACTTAAACATAACATAAATTTACTCAAGTATAAAATATCACATAAAGTGCGAGTTAAAAAATCACTTCTCCTAAATTTCATCACACCCCTTAATTCTAATATCTCTAATTCTTATCCTCCTATTTGAAATCATCAAAAAGAAATCAATTGTACAAAAATACAAAATGTAAAGTATCATGCATTAAGCTAACTTGGTTAAATGATATAAAAAACCACCAAAATTGATTAACTTGCTCAAGGGAAATTGCTATTAAATGTTTAAAGTGTTAAACCAATTGTTAAAAGGTCAATTTTGATATAAACATTCCTAATTGGGTCTAATTTTAAAAAGTTCCAATTTTGATTAAAGCAAACAATGCAAATTTTGACAAAATTAGGGATTGAAATTGTAAAAAGTTAAGCATAATTGAAGTATCCAACCATTAATTTTATAGAGGAGTGTATGATTTTGAAATCACAAAAAATTTTAAAAATTATATGACAATGTACACAAAGTGTCAATTTTAAATACAATCAAAGATGTATAGATACAATTGAAATGAAAACAATCTTGAATCCTTTTCAATTTGATCAAGGATAACTCCAAATTATTTTAAGAACCCCCCAAATTTGAAACCTAAAAATAAGAAAATTTTAATTTACTGCAATCTATCTTGATTCTTATAAAATAGGGGATGGTGTTCTTCAAAGAAAAGAATTAATTGTCTAGGGTTTTGGAAGACACAAACAAACAAAATGGAAAATAGAAGAAAAGAGAAGCAGGAAGCCCTTAAAACTTAAAGACTGGTCGACTATATAGCTTAACTAGTTGACTATATAGCTCGACTAGTTGACCAATATTTGTGTGACCATATTTATTGACCAACCAAGCTACAAACTCATCTAAATGAAAAAAGGTTCTTAAAAAAAGGAACATTAGTCAACCAATGTGCATAAGTGGTTGAATAGAGAAGTGACCAAACTCCTTAAAAACTCACTAGAAAGATAGAAAAGATTATTTAAACTGGTCAACCATAATAGGTATTAATTGACCAATACAACTTGAGGAAAACCCAAAAATTAAAATTAAAAATTAAAACACTTAATAATTCATGGAAATATCAATCAAAACCAATCATAAGCATTAAAAGATACTTTAATCACATGAAATCATGCCTAATTTTTTCCTCATATCCTTATTTTGGTTTAGTAAAACTATTGCCCAATTGGTTTAGTGTAGTAATAAATTTTAACTTAATCATTAAAAAATTGTTTAATCCCTTTTTGATAGTGCAAACCCAAACATTCACCACTAAATGTTTATACTCAAGTTGATAAATAAAAGTAAGAAGTGACAAATTTCTAAAATATAAACTAATAATTACTCCTTGTTGAGTTTTACTTCTGATGTGATTTAGATGATGATTCTTCTTAAATTTTCAATCCATTAGAAACTTCTATTCCTTCATATCTTCTTCACTTGGTTTAATAGTTTGATTTTGAGGGGTGCCTTGATGATCTTCAAGAAACTTTTCTTGGAAACAAAAAGTTTAGATTCGCATAGATTAAAAGCATAAACTCTTCAAAACATAATACTAAATTCAATAACTTTCATCTTTACTACATGCATTTGTTCTTCTTTTTCTTAGAGCCCTAAAAAATAAGGCAATCAATATTTTTTAGGTATCTAAATGGGCTTTAGTCATTGATTATCAGTCTCCTTTTTTTTAACCTATAATTTCAAGTGTTTGATTGTCATTCTTTGTTTGAGAAAACAAAATATATCAACATTTTATACTTATTACAAAAATGATACACCGTGGTATAGCAAGTTAGTGGTTGAATCCTTATTTGTTGGTTTGAGTTTATTGATACATGTAATGGTTAGTTTGTTTTTGGATGCATGCATTTCCTAATAGAAAATTTTAAAATTTTAAAAACTGATTTAATTAAAATTTAAATTAAGCGTTACTTATAGTAAAAATCAGAGAGTTATTCCAAATAGCTAACATCTTTTGAAGGTGATTATTGTATGAATTTGTATTGATTTAATAATTAGGTGGTAATTGGTTCTTTTTCAGAAGTTTGAAGTGTAATTGTGGCAGACTTAAAGACTTGAGATATGAATTGATCTTTTGTATAAAGTTTAACCTTTCCCTTTTAAAATTGTACAAGTACTACAAGATGACAATAAATGGAAAAAGATTAAACAGAAACAGGACACAAAGGCCAAACTAAAGAAATAGGTCAAAATGTTCGACCTTAAATTACATTTGCATCACACACTTTTAATCAAACGTACCAGTTTTTTATCTCAAAAATCTCAATGACATGAATACAACTTATCTGTCGTACACATAAATATCCTTTTATCATATAAACATTGTCATTTTCCAGCGTAATAGATAAAACCAAATTCAACTATCAGAAACTTTCAAGCATTTAGCTAAACTTACACTTTGCTCTCGACAAGGAATCTTAAGCAAAGCATGTCGTCGACAGGACACACACCTCTTGTCACCAAATATTAGAGTAAGGTGTAGAAGCAAATATATTTCCAAATGTACCAAAAAGGAAGGGGAATAAGATCCTTCATCCAGAAGCATACAACTAGGATAGTTAAAATTGAATTTTACATAAAATGCGGAACGGGGACAACACAACCTCAAACGGGGAACAACTAATAATATGTGAAGTGGTATTTGTAAATCTTAAAACACAAGCTAACACATTGGGCCAAAATTAAAGTGTAATTTTCCTTTTATTAATATGTAATTTTACACACTAGTCACACACAACACAGCTTTCCAGTTACCAGCATAGAGTAAAAAACTTTCCTTTCAGAATTCTCGTTTCCTCATTTCTCCACATGTGATGTGATATGCTGCAAAAGTTCACAAACAATCAGGGTAAGCATCGCACAAGTCACCACTCTTCTCCAAAGACACTTCACAGTAGCAACAAAAACATGCAACTTCTTTCTTTTTTTTTAAAATAGATGCATCTATAGTTAATACAATCCCCAAAAAGAAGCTTCATCTCGAAATAACACCAGTGGGTTGAATTTGGCCACAGGTTAAATTCCATCCAAGAACTCAAACATATATCTAAAAAAAAATCTATATATCCCTAATAGCTATTCTATTCATCCAACTATCAAATCAACTCGCCAGGCTCTTTTTTTCATATCCATATCCTCTTCTTGACAATGAAAACTAAGACAGAGAGGCCTTGCGAGCCAATTCCAGTGGAAGATCTTTATAATTAAGATATTTCTAGTCAAGTTTCAGTCAAGTTTCAGAAACTAAGAGGGTCCATTTCTAGGTCGTGCACCTGATTTGGGATCCATTTCTAATGCAGTTAAAAGAATTTGTGGAAGAGTAGGTCAGACTATAGTGACTCAAATATGTCCTTGCACCTAATATTTTCCTGATGATCATAGAAGGCCATGGTCCAAAATGGCCCTTAGCGTATTCAAATATTCATCTAATTATTAGAAAAAGGCAGATCTGCAATCACGCCCCTACTTGGAAGACTTATGCATAACAATCTTGATCTCTATAACAAAGAGGGTTAAATTATGCACCAAAAGTTACTAAGAGAATGGTCAAACTCGAGAATGTTAGGGTGCATGTTTTGAGATTCCAGCTCGTATTTTGTTGCCTTCAGTATTCCTATCACAACCATATGGTGGTCTTATCCTTGATCTTAAAGTTGATTACCTGTGGAAGCTAAGAATGCCAAGGAATTACTTTTTAACGTGCTTCTTCTAACTGTCCTTGAAGTGGATCCATAGAGATGTAAAAGGATTTTAAAAAATTCACTTGCAGGGAAAGAACTGAAAATGAGCATCCTATCAAATCTCTTAAAAGTATTAAATCTCCTGTTAGGTTTGAGACACATCAATCTAGAAAAGAGAGTTCCCCACGAAACATCAACAAATAGTTCTTCCTGATCCTCCACACCAGATCATTTACCTAACCCTGTATCTCCAGTAACAGAATTAATCATTTTCTGCATCCTGACCCATTTGCCTCTGTTCTGGATGACTATATTTCTATCCAAGGGATTGAAGTTAAGTATAATGAATGTCCTGCAACAAAGTGCAGAGGCATTAGTCCATTTGGTAAGAGCTCTAACCTCAAAGTATCTATTTCTTTCAGAAATCCAAAATGACCACTAAACTTCAAATATCAGGGGTTCCCACAATCACTTGAAACAAAATGCATCACTAGCACCAGTTAGTAAATAAAATGGTGGTTTAAGAATGACTCTAAAGTGAAAAAGGCAAGTGGTTCTAAAATCATATGTTTACAGTATTTGGATGGAGGTCTGCTCCCAAATACTTTATCCTTCAACCGGAAGAATGTGGATACTTCGGACTGACAAATATAATGTTGCCGTTTTCAAACTACCAGCAGCCTTATTATATTTTGGTGTCTAATGTGATTCCCCGTAACTTTTTGTTTATGGAGAATAAAAAATGGAAAAAAGACATGCCTAGCTCTTCTAAGGATATAATCTGTATTCGTAGCTACAATATATGGATACCTGGTTGGCACTTCAATGTAGCAAAAAGTGAAGGAATCAAACAGTTCATCTCATAGTGATATAAAAGATTTTCGGTATTTCTGTGATGAAATTGGCCTGGCTTAATTGGTCCAAGAAACACCTTCTAGTCGGACCAAGATAGAAAGAACTCTTCTCGAGGTCCATGTTGGGGTCCTAAAAGTTTTCTCCAATTCCAACTTCAAACAAAACTCCTATCATTTTTAAGAGTTCTATTCTAATGGATTCTTGTCCAGTAAGTGTCAGATTTCTAATTTTGGAGCTCTCTCCCAGGCTGTTTAGAAATATTCCATCATGGACAGACCTCATGCCTTCTAACCAATACAAGGAGGTGGATTAGTCGAGCTCTACTATAGAATGATACTTGAACCCTTCTTGGACCTCACCCAATAACTTCAACTTTTGGTTTGAATGGATCCTTAGCTTAGAGCCTTGAATGATTGCAATTCTCTAGACAAGTTGTACCGCCTCATTTCTAGTGAGTTTGTGGTCGATTATATCTGTGTAGAATTTGTACGAGAAGGAGTGTTAGAATAGTATTTGAAACACTCACTGGACCTCACCAAAAGTTTAAACTTTTGAATTGAATGGTTGCTTCACATTATTCAATTAAAAAAATGATGTTTAAAGGAACAACATAGTATGCATTTAACAAAAGTTGGAGCCACTAAAGCCTTTGGTGAGGAAGTTGAATATGATAGGTTATGTTAATTTATGTAAGAAGGTCAACGATGTTGCAACGAAATATGAGTAAATCCAGATTATAATATTTGAAGTGTTGAAAAGTTACTTTGAAACAATCTTAAGATTAAAAGACACTCTAGAGAAAAGGTAAAATCCAAAAACTCCGAAGGTACTATAAGAGTTCTCTATGATGCTAAAGAAACAAAAGTTAACAACCCAGAAAGCATCCCAAGGACACTGCTCACCGTTATTTCAAACTTTGGCTGGAAGAAGAATGGCCTGCTGTTAATGGCAGTAACATGTTCCTAATAGCTCACCTAAGAGGCTCAACTCAGATCAATGCAATTAAATAGGAGAGAAAGAAAGTTCAGTTCTCACCAAGTAAGAAAACGCCAGGTCCTGATAGTTTCTATGTTGGATTTTTAAAAGAACATTACAGGTAAGAATATGCATGCTATTCTCCATTTTCAAAACAACCTGATAAGAAGGTTTCACTGCTTTGGCTCTTGTACTGAAAAGTCCTACCTTCAAAAATCAATTGTTTCAACCAAATTCTCGTTCCATCATACTGTATGCATATACACTAACATACATGTGCCTATAGTTTAAAGTCAAAACCATAGCTAGAGTAAACAGTCTGGAGACAAATAATTATACTATTATCTCATCAATACTGCCTTAACAGAAAAAACTTGATTATTTTTTCCACTCGGAGACATAATGAACCAAAGGTATAAGTATTTGGCTACGCCAATCGAATCAACCACATTAAGATCTATTACTGTAGATTGGTTGAAACTAGTTTGAACAGAAGGTTTTACTCGATAGATTAGCAAACCAAAGAAAGGTAATTAGAGTAAGGAAACAAAATCAAAACAATCCTTTTTCATTCTTCAAAGGCGATTTAGAGAATAGATATCACTTAAGAATTTCTTCCTGCTTCCCTAAGGAGATATGAAGCAAGAATCTCTTAAAACGTACAGAACGATCCTTCTATTTAGAGCAAGAAATATATTTAAACGGAATTCTCGACTAAATTGGCTGGAAACCTTTTTCATGAGAATCGGATCCTTCTATTACTCTGAGGCCGGTGCATTTAATTTATCATATACTGTCTTGTGTCTAACAATAACTTTTATTGAGAGTTCTTTGATAAAGAATTCAGCCAATCGTTCATCAAGAACTTTTGATTATGTTTGGATGGAGGGAAAGCAAGAGAAGAGAAAGGAAAAGAAATTGTATTTCTCTTCCTTTCCATTGTTTGGACAAGAATAAGGGAGAGAATTGAGAGGAATGGAAGGGAAATTTGGGCCATTTTTATTCTTATTTTGCAATTTCCCTCCCTTTCCCACCAAATTGGTGGGAAAGGGAGGGAAATGCAAGATTTCCTTTCCTTCCCTTTCCCTTGTGTAATTAAGCATCCAAACAAGAGTTGACGATGATACTCACATTATTGAATCCCACAATCTTTTTAGTCATTGTTTCGGCCACCACCAGACCCACCGTCACTGGAGGACCCTTGTCTACCAAAGGGCCACGGCAGAGAAATATTGAACCGTCTCTCAACCGCACGATTTTCCCGAGCATCACCACCTCTCGCTCCATCTTGATCGGCCCGCCTCACGCTTTCATAATCAGCATTATCCGTGGGCAACTGATACCGGCAAACTGGGCAAGAGTTGTGCAATTCAAGCCATGGAATCAAGCAATCTTGGTGGTATATGTGTTCGCACGGCATTTGCTTCGCTTCTATACCCTTCACGAACTCGTCTTTACAGACAGGGCAATGATTCTTCTCGGAGTCCAAGGGATCACCGGTAATTTCGATCATTGGCAGCGCATCAATGGCCGACTTCGACGCTGGTGGCGTTCCATAACGATTTGGGTCGTTCTCAGCCAGCTGTTGGATCAATTGCTCGAGGCCCGGTCCGATGAAGTAATCCCCGAGGTTTGCCGGAAGGCGACCGGAGGGATGGTTATCGATCACGAACTGGATGCGAGCGCCACCGGATTGGAGGTTCTGGAGGTGGTCTCGGAGGAAATCGAAAGGGTTGAACGTGTTAGAATCAGGCGAGTTTGGGAAATTAGGGTTTTGGAAATCTGCCTGAGCTGCGGACGCAGAGGAGAAGATAAGAGGAAGAATCGTAGAGAAAGGGTCTTGGTAAGAGATATTGAAGGGAGTGGTCTGGTTATCGAAATCGAGGTTAGAATTAGGGTTTTCATATTCTTCAATGAATCCACCGTGACAGAGAGGGCAAGACAGTTCAGAAGATGGAAAGATCGATACGGTAACCGGACGATCACACTGGTGACAGAAGAACTGCTTGGCGGCATCACCGCCGGCGGTGGAAGCTGCGTCGAAGGACATGAGAAGTCAAGCGGAGACTTGTTTGGAAAATACTAAGACGAGAATTTAAACCGAGCAGAATGTACTTGTATATGTTATTATTCATTAGCTAAAAATATAAGTATAAAATTAATTAATTTATAAAAATTAAAAATGATAACAAATCAGAGTCGCGCTTGCCGCTCGGCCCTCCCTACCAGATCCATAAGTTGGGTGGATTGGGCCGGACTAACCTGTCTACACAGTTTTGTAGAAAAATGACAAAATTATCTTTAATAAAAATTAATTAATTATTAATAATAAGAGTTATTAAAATATATTTAAAATTAAAAAATTAAATGATTTAGAATTTTACAAATTAAAATTACTGAAGAGACTTGGCTTAATATTAACCATTTTCATCCAAATATCTAATTAAAATTTTGTTTAAATATTGTATTTACTAATTTTAAAATTTTAAATATTAAGTAATTTTAACTAATTGAAATTTTAAAATAAATAAATGATGTAATTATTTATTTTAATTGTCATCCAAAAAAATAAAGAAAAGAACTTGAGAGTTGGGTTGGGTCCAGCTGTTTGAATCGTTGATAATTTATTATATCGCTGCACCTGTTACCTTTCATTTTCGATCACCAACTTACGTGTCGATTAACTACACACTTGTTGTTTTCTGTTAATGCGGGTCCTTGTCCCAAAAGGCGAAATCAGCCACCTCAGCTGCTCCCATACTTAGGCTTGATCATATTGTAAGGGGTTTAATTACGATCTGATCTCGATCTACCACCTAATAGAGCGGCCCATGCGCTCTTGTTATTAGGAATCAAACTTTAGTCCTTGTCCCAATTTATCCTGCTAGATTGTCAACCAAACTATCCGTACGGGCTGTTAATGCGGGTCCTACTCTTATAAGGTACCTGACATTTAGATATTAAATATACAATTAATAATTATCTTTATTATTTTTACCAGCCTCCAAGTTTGACTTCGGCCCTCAACTTTAATTACTTTCTTCGAATAATAAAATTGTAATTCTATGGCTCTCAAATCCAACAACCTATTAACAATTCGGAGGAATCGACAAATGGGTTAGTTGCAGGTGGAATTCAAAACCGTCCAACTAAGGAAAGACGTGAGTCTAAATGGACGGAGGATTGTGTGGTGTTGATTGAAGAGGAGATTCCAGTTAGGAATGGCAATGGATTGATTTTGCTAAATTTTTTAATACTAAAAAATATATAATAAATTATTGTTTTAATTGAATCAGGACTTAGGCTGTCGAAGTCTAGACTTACTTGCAGACCAATCCTTTTAAATAAGATGATATTATTTTATTTATAATAATTGAATTTTGAGTTAATTTAAATTTGAGAAAAATAACTAAATTTAGACTCACGAGTCAAAAATGACCTAATTCCTATAAAATATGCTAAATAATAATTGTCTACTAGCCAATCTAGGAAATGAAAAGTGTACGGCTTAGTTTTATGTTAGGTTATTTATGTTGTCACACGCTTGCATAAAATCTCGACTTTGGCCGGATTGAGCTGGAAGCAGATTCGGCAGTGGCCATTAAGCCCATCTCTTCCTTGATCAGCTAGTCCACAGTCTATAATGCCATTGTTCAGGGTATTTATGCACTGTTTACACGAAATTAGACGGTGGTCCATCGTCACATCTACCTTAAGAGTAACCGTTGTGTGGACTGGTTATCGAACTATGCTAAGAATTTTGCACTAGGACCCACTTTTTTTAATCGTCCAACCATTGGATACCATGTACTCCTTTTAGAGAATATGTCATAAATCTGTTTTCCTAGACTAATTGTGTAATTGATTTTTTCTTCCTAAAAAAAAGGTGACTTTTGAAGAATTGTAGATGATATGAAATAGTGATTTCTCCTCTTTTATGTCATCATCGCTTTCTTTCTAGTTAGCGATGGCAATGGGTTTAGTTAAGTCAGATCGGAATCGGCCTAATTATTATCCTTATTTCTAATAGCTTTAGAGAGAATACCTTGCTTTTTTCTTAACATTTGGTATTTTCATGTCTATAATGCCTCACAGGAACGAACGGTGATCTTATTATTGCAATTAAAGCCCAACTAGAAACTCTTTCGGCTCAGTATGAAGAATGATACTAGCAAAATACACCATGTACGCCCATTTCCCACACTATGATTTATTCTCCTAGTACTTGGCCTTTATAACCATTCAAGCCACCTAAAATAGACTTGCCTACCTTTGATGGTTCTGAGCCTTTGGATTGGCTTTCTAAGTAGAACAATTTTTCACTTCCCGCTCTGTTCTCAATTATCTTCTTCTATAGTTTTATAACGTGAATAAATAATCTGATGTCTCTATAGTTTTTACAATTTTGAATGTTACCTTTGTTTTTGTAGTGGGAAATTAACATACTAAGTCTCCACTTATCCGATATTTTGGCAGACATAAGGATCATATTAAAAAGTTTAGTTATTTAAGTAAAACCCTCTTCACTTTGGCTTTTCCACATCTCTTAGGCATCTCATCAAGCCTTACTACTCTTTTGGTTTTTATCTCCCTCAAATATCTTCTTATTTCTTCCCTTATAATTTGTTTACAATGAGTCAAGTTACGAAACCTCTCAGACATATTAAAATCTCCTAAAGAGATATTGTCTTCTACACCTTCATTAAAAAGATTATAAAGGTACTTCTGACATTTTTTTAATGTTATTTTCAACCACGAGTACCCGTTCTACTTCATCTTTTATATAACGAACTTGATTTGAGTCTTTTGTTTTCCTTTCTCTAACTCTCACCAACTTAAAAATGTCATTTTCTTCTTCGCTAGTTTTCAAACTTTGGTATAATTTCTTGTAAGCTCTGCTTTTAGCTACTGAGATTATTTCTTCTCCTTTTTCTTGGCCAATTTGTATGTTACTCTATTAGTTATTTTCTACCTTTTTGGTGTTATCAAATAGAGCTTTATAGGTTTCCTTGTATATCTTCATTTCACCACTAAAACTTTATCATACTACCCTACGTCATTTAGAAACCCCCAAGATCTCTTTACCTGTATTCTTTAAAAGGGTTGATACTTTATCCTACATCTGATTAGCGTCTTCTTCCAATTTTCACTCATCTTCGCATATTACTCTATCCCTAAATTGTTTCACTGTATCTCCTTTTAGATTTCACAATTTGACTCTGATACACCTCGCATGACTTCTCTTCCTTTATCCCTTAATTATAAGAGCTAAACTAACAGTTTATGATAAGTTAACCAGTAATCATTCGATCTCACTTTACAATCCTTACACCTACGTCAATCGCTCCGCCTTACAAAGAAGTAGTCAATTTGATTTTTTGTGATTCTACTCTTGAAACTCATAAGATGTTCCTCGTTTTTCTTGAAAAAGGAATTGACTATCATTAACTCCAATGCTATGGTAAGATCCAATAATGCAGTCTCACTATCATACCTATCCTAATACCTAAAATCTCCATGAGTCCGTTAAGACTTGTTTGAGGTTATCTCTATATGATCATTAAAGTCTCCTCTTAGAATAACTTTCTCGTTAGGGGGATATGTTGAATCACCTCATCTAGTTTTCCTAAGAATTAGCACTTAAATTGTTCTTCCAAACTTAATTGAGGTGCATATGCACACATCATATTGAGAACAGCACCTTTTACCATAATATTTACAAACATAATCCTATCATTAGTCCTCTTTAGCCCCACAACATTATTTATAAGTTCCTAACAATCAAGATACCTATCATGTTCTGCTGTCTCAAGCCTCCTGAGTATCAAAGTTTAAACCCATTAATCTCTTTCACTTTAGCCCCCGTCTATTTTTATCTCTAGTATGCAAGTTATATGATTCGTGTATTTGTCTAAAATATCCATTAACTTCACAAACTTTCCAGTAAAGGTTCCAATATTCTAAGAATTTATCAGTAATTTGTCAACAGCTTCTTTTCTCATATATTCAAAACTCACCAAAAGACTTGCCCTTACTCTATTATTAGAAATCAAAGCTACCACTCTTATCTCAATGCCTAACACAAGCGAAAGAAGGCAAGTCCCTAAATGACTCCAAAATAAGTTGAGAAAGGAAATAAGGATTATTAATAAATTCCAAAAAGAGCAATATAAAAAAATGGATTTGAAAATCACAACTATAGTCGAATGCAAACAAAACAAAAATTTGTTGGTCCAAAATCTTAACCCCTATTAGCAATTAGGATTCTGTAGAATTCTAAAATCCAGTATTGAACAGTTAAAATAAAACAAACAAAAGATTGAAAATTATAAACAAAAAGAGCTGAATCAACGGGGATAATAAACCTAGATCGGATGGAAAAACTTATGAAGGAAGCAATTGTAAGGGACTAAAAACACCAAGAATACCCAATCTACTAAATAACTCTAAGGCCAATTAAAACTAAGTCACATGATAAGCCACGGGATTTTATGATAGCCTCGAATGAAAAGTTAGCAACAACAAAAACTAATAAACACAAACAATGGTAAGGCAAAACATATCAACCTGGAACAAAGCAGTGCCCCAAAATATTAGAGTTTCACAAAAATCACGCAAACCAAAAACCTAACAACCCTACCAAAGATAAATTAATAATTTGTGACAAACCAAATGATGAACTTGGCAAGAGAGCTAAAGGAGCAATAGCATGAGCAAACTAAACAAATTAAATGGTAATGTACTAGAGATAAATTAAATATAGTATTATAAAAATAATAACTTAATATTAAATAACAAAAGTTGATATTATATAATAAATGAATTTTCAAAAGTTTTTTTTTAAGGGAAAAACACAACTGAATTTTCAAAAGTTGATCGCATGTATAATAAATACTTAATTAGTCAATATATTAATAAAACCCTAGTAAAGTTTAAAGCCAAAAAATCAACCTACAAGGCTTACAAATTGTTTCAACGTTCAGATCTCTCAAATTAAAATTTTTAAATGCTTTAAAATGTTAAACTATTACACTATTAATTTGTAATTAATAAAATATAAATTACTATTTTGGTATTTATTTAATAGTTAAAGAACACATCGACATGTAGAAGCGTATATACACATAAGTTATGTTTAGAATTCTATCCACTAAAACTGAATAAAAATGCATAGTATTTTAAAAATAAATAATTTTGAATTATTAATATGCTAATTATTAAGTGGTCGTTTCAACACAATAGTTTAAGCTATTGTATAAGACCAACTTAATTGGTTTTATATATTCACTAACACACCCCCTCAAGTAAAAGTCCTTTGGGCTTGAAACTTGCACAAGCTCACTCTACCTTGTGCTGAATAATAGGTGGGTGGTAGGATTTGAACTCACGACCACTTGGTCACAAAAGCTCTGATACCATGTTAAGTGATCGTTTCATCACAATAGTTTAAGCTATTGTGTGAGGCCAATTTAATTGGTTTTTTATATTCACTAACACTAATTATGTAAAATTTTAAAAGATACTTAAAAAAATGAACAAAAATTCTTTTTTACTTAGTTTACAAAATTGAAAAAGAAAAGGAATGTCCTTTCCAAAAAAGAAAATAATCGAGAAATTTTAAGATTTTGTAATGAAGTTTTGATTCATGCTTATAATAAAAAATATTTCAATCATTTAATTAATATTTTAATCAAACCTCTTAAATTTAAGTTTTATTACATAACCGATATTTAATAAGACTTTTATATTATAATGTGTGATATCTTTAAATTAAAAGTTCAATTATTTACTATTAAGGTTAAGTATAAATAGGTATGTCAATTTTGGGCCGGTTCGGCCCAATTTTAGCCTAAATTTTTCGTGTCACGATTTTAGCCTGTGACTCGATTAAAACATAAAAAACAATGTTATTTTTGAATTATTTTAAATATAACCGAGTTGGGTCGAGTTAGGAGCTATCCGGGCCCGATTCCGACCCGACCAAGGCGAACTGACATGTCCATCCTTAGCTAACAAGAAATATTTAGTTGTAAATAGGAAGGGCCATTCCCATTCCAAAGCCTCCATAATATAAGGACATGAAACTATATTATAAAATTTTATGTATATAATAATAAGATCATGATCAAATATAATAATGGTCTCACTAATGAATGTTCAAAACGTTTATGTCTAAGACAATATGATTTCAAGAAAAAAAAAAAAGTACATCAAATCCATGGCACAACAATCAATTGCCATTTTTAACGGTAGTGGTTAGGAAAGGAAACAAATAGTATGATTGATTAATCAAAGCAAAGCATAAAACACGGTGTTAGGATGCGGATTATATGCCCTCGTGTAACTATCGAATTTCTAAATGCCAATCCTCCTATTGATTAATATCATATATTATACCCACTAAACCGTGTTATCTGGACCGACGTGGGCCAAATAATCGCATGATAAACATTACATGAAACTTGTTGGGGTAATTACTGTGATTACTTAAATTGACTTTAAACGTGGCCCATGGCGTTGTAAACTCGGACAAAAGTAAGATTTCAGGAGTTTTTGTTGCAGCATTGGTCTACTAATTAGGGTCATGACTTATGGGTCCCCGAGTTTGACCTCTTTTCAAGTGGCCTTAATTTGCTAATTCGTAAGAGGACAATGCTGCACTTTCATGTAATGTGGTGTTATTGTGACCTAAGATTTGATAGACCCCATCCAAAAATTTTAAAAATACATAATAAACTGTAAGCCATTTTTCATTTTGTAAAGGAGGTTAATTTGGGAAATTGGACCACCAAATTATTAAAAAAAACAGCCTAGTTGTAACATTATTGGCAACAAATAAATGTGCATATGGATTGGTTGCGTTATTATTAAAATATAAGTAATTAATTATATTTAATTAATTACTATTAAAAATATTTTAAAAAAAGAATCGTTACTAAAGAATGGGTTTCGTTTCTCTACTAAATAAAATGTATTGATCAGAGATTTAATTCTTGGCTTTGGATATAGAGCAACCTTAAATCCTTGAGCTAGCTATCCCATCTTATGAGGTGCCTACAAACCAGTGAGGGAATTAGTCACTGGTTCCGCCGGTGGATACCCTAGTCAAAGACAAAAAAAAAGGTATGGAGAATTTCAAAAAAATTGGGATATTAAACTATTATCTCTATAATAATAATTAACAACCAACCACTCATTTTTCATTTCATACCTTCCTTCCTAAATTTATCAACCAAACACCCCTTAGTCTATTAAGGGTAATTTTGGCATTGAAACATGTCAATTCTACAGTAAACAGGCTCCCACAGAGAAGAAGACCGGCGTACAAATCGTTAGATGGAGTAAGCGGAGAAATCGAACGGCCGAAAACTAATGTCGAGAGAAACAGAGGCCTGATGGTTGTTGGAAAGCTAGTGGCAAATTACGTAAATAAAAGAAGGGGCCAGGTGTCAATTCTACTCACTGACTTAAATTCATTAACAGCCAAGACATGGTTAGTTCACGTGCACACTATGAGAGCGTGCTCCGCACGCTTCAACGCGTATCACGTTGCTGTGTCTTCGCTGTCGTTTATGTGTCCTTGTCCTCTCGTTTTTGTATTTGTCCGGAAAATTTCATCGGTTAATTCTCGTCGTTTAGTGTCGTTCTGCTGCGTGTGGAAGCGCGTGAGGATAGCGAGACAAAGAAGGGGGTGGTGGTAGTAACAGTACTAGCGAAAAGAAGAGATGAGCTGTGCGGGGAAAGAGAGGTGGGAGCCACCACCCATGTGCCCCCCGCCCCCGGGTCTCCACCAGCTGCTGCCTCTCAATCATTAGCTCTCTCTCAAGACCAAAATCAAAACCCTCTCACTCTCTCACTAAATCAAGTGAATTGTAATCCCTATTCTCTGTCTCTCACTACACTCCTCATTTCCATTTCAGTCTAACAACAAACTTCACCTCATCTTCCCTGTTCTCATCATTCCCTGTTTGTTACAGTCACACTTTGAACTTTCTTAATTGAATTTCAATTAGTATTTTTTAAAAATTGAACAGAATGTCCAATTCAGACAGCGGACCCAATAACCCCGTCAGCAACGGCGCTGCTATCATCATTTCTCAGAGACAACAGCAACAACAGCCCCATTCAACGACAGGAACTAACGGGGCTTTAGCCGTCAAGAAACCACCTTCCAAGGACCGTCACAGCAAAGTGGACGGCCGTGGACGGAGAATCCGCATGCCAATCATATGCGCCGCACGTGTCTTCCAGCTCACCCGTGAGCTTGGGCACAAGTCAGATGGCCAGACTATCGAGTGGCTGCTCCGCCAAGCCGAGCCTTCCATTATTGCAGCTACCGGAACCGGCACAACACCGGCGAACTTCTCCACCGTCTCAGTCTCCCTTCGTGGAAATTCCAATTCTATTACCTCCCCTCTCTCGTCTTGCTCGAACTCCTCCGGCATGGACCACAAACCCTTGTTGGCACCCGCACCGTTTATTCTAGGGAAGAGAGTGATAACAGAAGACGACAACAGTCCTGGTAAGGAGGACAGCGGAAATTCAGTAGGCCCCACTATGGGATCGTTGGTGACTTCCACGGCAGCAGCGGCCGGAGGGTTTTGGGCGTTGCCTGCCAGGCCGGATTTCTGGAGTTTTGCCGCGACGGGCCATCCGGAGATGGTTGTGCAGCCGATGGCTCAACAGTCTTCGCTGTTTGTTCAACATCAACAGGCTGCTGCGGCGGCGGCCATGGGTGAAGCGTCGGCGGCGAGGGTGGGAAATTACCTTCCCGGGCATTTGAACTTGCTAGCTTCTTTATCTGGCGGGTCGGGTAGTTCAGGTAGGAGAGAGGAGGATCCGCGTTGAGATGCTGGTGTGGTGGTGTTGTTTATGTTGTATGGTATATACTTATATATATATAAACTTTTATGTGCATGATGTTGAACTGTTGCTTTTTGTGATTGTTGTGTGAAGATGATGGATATTGGAAGGATCGTAGTGCAAGTTAATTCAGTGAGTGTAGGGTTTTTAGGGTTTGGGGGAATTCTGGAAATCAAGTAATGAATGGAATGGAATGGATGGATTGAATTAGGTTTTCTTTTGAGTAGTCTGCTGGATATTAGTTTAGAGTTTTGTTTTAGTCAAATTGCTTAGGTTTTTTTGTTGGAGGATAAGAGGGAATGAAGAATTGGAGCCTTGGAGGATAATGTTTTAGTGATGATGGATCTCCTTCTACTCGGTGCAGCTTGCTGCGATCACTCTTCTTGGGATTGTTTTAAAACACTTCATTGAATGATGCCTTAGCATAGTAATTAATAAAGGCCTCTGGTATTTTGAGTGAATTCCTTGTTGCCATCATTTCAAGGCATATATATATATATATTCTTGGTTGCTGTGATGCTTGTAGATTGTTTCTTGCTCTCTCCTCCACTTTCAGGGTATTTGCTGGTGGAACAATCTCAAAGGAGACTGTGTGGGCAAAGCTCTGGTGCCTCTCTATAAGACCTCTGTTTAGAAATTTTCCTTTTGGTATTCTTAGACATTTCTTAGATTAATCAGCGAGAAAATAACTTGTTTGCGATGTATGTAAGTGGCTTGCATTGTCTGGGTTGCCTGTTGTGTGAATAAAAAACCCATTTGCCTTTTCATTTCATTTTGTTGCTCAGTGCTCAGTCTCCAGTTTTTGTGCTAATTGTTTCATTGATTGTATATATGAGCTTTCTTTTGTATTGATAATCTCATATTTATGATGCTGTCCGTGATATTCTTGAGGTCGTTTTGTAGGTTTGCATCTGCATAACTCTTTCCAAATAACAATACGATATAGACACATCCATGTTCTAAGACGTGTATTTTGCATAAGTCTTTCTTAAGAACCAAACGATATAGACATATGCATGTTTTACGACGTGAACTTAGTGTTTGCTTTCAAAGAGGGATATGGACACAAATACGTTTGTGTTCTACGCTATGTACTTCTTAGTATATGTTTTGTCATGTGATACGGCCTTTGAGCTGTTCGTCAATCTGTATCTTTACGGTTTCACAAAGGAATAGAACTTGCAACACGCTTTGGCATACAGTCGTATGTTTCAACCAAAAACTTTAAGTTGGGTAGTTGCATTATTTCATATTTTTGAAGCATTGTTCAAAAGAATGTTTGAACTTATTTATGGTTATTGGCTTTGTTGACATGTCAATTACATTTTTAAAAGCGTGAACCTTTTCCACTGTCACAGTATACCTGAACTTCACCTTGTTAAATATCCATTTTTTTCACTTACGGTGTAAGCCATTAAGCTTCTTCAATAGCCTCAGCAATTACTATGTAATCTGCCTCAATTATAGATAATGTAGTTATAAATTGAATTGCTAATTTCCAACAAATAAGCCCTGTCGCAGGATTAAATACATACGTTGTGGTAGATCTCCTATTATCTAAATTGCCTCCATAATCTGAATTTATATATTTCATAGTTAAAGGATCACTTTGTTAATTGTGAAACTTATGAAAAATTATACCAACGATTGGAAATTAAAGATAGAGAAAAGATATATTCAAATCGGTGAGTGTTAGGACACAGAAAGCGAGAGACTTAGATAGCGTTCGTTATATAAAAGATGAAGTAGCATGTGTATTCATCGCTGAAAATGACATCAAGTATATATATATATATATATATATATATATATATATATAAAGACGTAGAAGATAGCATCTCTTTAGGTGATCTTAGCACATTCGAGAGGTATCGTAATTTCACTTATTGACAAATCACATGGAAAGAAATTAAAAGAACTTTGAAGGGAATGGAAAGTGGAAGGGTAGTAGGATCTAATAAGATACCCATAGAGGTGTGAAAGAGCTTAGGCAAAAATGGTTTTACTTGGATAGCCAAACCTTTTAATATAATTCTCAAGTCTGTCAAAATATTATATGAGTGGAGACTTAATTTGTTAATTCCTCTAAACAAAAACAAAGAGGACATCTAAAATTGTAACAGTTATAGAGACATCAAACCATTTAGCCACATTGTAAAATTATGAGAGAAGATGATTGAAAAGAGAGAGAGAAATGACGCACCTAACACCGAGAACCATTTTGGTTTCATGTTAGGAAAGTTTACGATAAAAGTTTTACATTTCTTTAGAAGATTAATATAATATTACAGAAAAAGATAACGTAACTTACATATAATTTTTATTGACTTAAAGAAAGCTTATAACATAGTATATAAGGAAATCATATGAAGATGTTTAAAAATTAAGAGAGTTCTTATGACCTATGTACGGGTTATTAAAGATATATATGAAAGTGTAAAGATTAAAGTAAGAACGATAGAAAGAGACCCATCGCATATATGTCATTAAAGTCTTTTATGACGATGTTAATTAGTTTCTTTAAAACCAAATATGTTAATATTACGAACTGTAATAACCATACTCTCTATTAATTGAATTGATGAAAAGCTACTATCAAACTGTTACATATTTATAGCATAAGATATACATAAGAAATTAGGTTTTGGAGAAATAAATTTAATATTACCCGCCATATTACTTATATGACACCTAGGTCTAAAACATGTAAGGAAATTGTTTAATATGAGTCTAAATCTAAAATTCTTGACAACCTTACTGTTAATAAATCTGTAATAACATTTTAACTAATAAAATAATAAGGTTAAATAATATTCACTAACATGTCCATTAACAATCATTAAACCAAACCATAATAACAACATTACCTCATTTTGTAACCAAAATTTCCTCTAAAGAACTCAATGTACATGAAT